>CM055271.1:56091997-56170941 GCA_029237695.1 Conchocele bisecta | reverse complement strand
ATTCAGCGTTACCTAGTCCTACAGACCCACAACAATACATCTGTCAAAAATGTCACATGTACACAACTGGCAATTATATTCCAATTAGGGGTGGGAGGAGGTTTGACAGACAAGGGGTGATCAGTGATCCCCTGTAAGATTCATGGTCAGGGACTACCAGCGAATAAAGAACCTGTCATGCATACCAATCGTGAGATTTATGGGAGGAATAAGACAATATTACACCCTACTGTTTACCCACTGTCATGTCAATGATTTCACTGATTTTAATGAAACAGGTACTGAATAAAATTTAGCTTATTGGTGGGGGAGGGGTGGGTAAAATGATTTTTGATGTTTATGTTTTATTTGAATCCTGTTTCTCAATGGAAGAACGGATCGATTGATTTATTTGTGTTTAATGGCCTATCAACAGCTAAAGTGGGCGGGGGGGGGGGGATCAGGAAGATTGGAAGTATTGACTAGCCCATTATATGCGGAATACACCTTTACAAGTATGAATTTAAAAAAATATATATATATATTTTTGTTAATGAAAGTATATGTTGCGACCACTCGACGAGACGGTTCAAATGGTTGTCACGACATATACTTCTAAGCACATTTAGAGAAAATATTTATGATTTTCCCCAATCGAAATTGCATATCCTCCGCATGAAATGGGTTAGGGTCCATTGGAAACAACTGAGTTAGTGAGCTGCACTGTTACAGGGCTCCAGATAAGCTGCGTATTGGTGTATTTTACACAATTATTTTAGCTGAATACGCATTGATGAAGAAAATCAATAATCCATATGTAAAAGTAAAATAAGCAATGATTTTGAAATCAGCGGGTATAGTACGCTTTAGACACAAAGCTTATCTGGAGCACTGCTGTTACATAATTTAGCAAATCCCCATGCAGCAGCCCAAGTTTCAAAGTGAATATAATAACAAAGTGACAATGATCTACTGACCTATGACATTGGGACATGGTGTGGGGTATGTATGCACAACATACACAAACAAGAGGGCTAAGGCCACAATATACGCCCGTCAAGGTGTAGCCAGAAAACAAGAGGGGATAACTCATTGGAACAGGAAATCAGAAACACCAATGGAAGTAATCCTTAAAAACTTTAACACAATTTGATCTGGAAATTTTGTATGTAGATATGATAGGTAGCCAAAAACTTTAACACAAATTTCTATGTAATTTGACCTCGACCGTAATTAGGCATGTGGACATCTTGGAATGAACATATGAATGATGACATGTATATGAAGTTTCAAGCCAATCCGGCTTAGGGTTGCAGAGATAATAGAGGCAAAAATGTTAATAACGCAAATTTCTAAGTAATTTGACCTTTACTTTTGGTATGTGGGCATTGTGTGTGAATCCAATCATGGATGATAACAAATATGAAGTTCCACCTGAATTACAGTACCAGAGATAGTAGACGGGTTCGACATTAACGGTGTCCCGGGATCCCGAGGATCCCAGATTTTCAGGAGGAATCCCAACTTCCAAAAGCTGGGGATTCCGCCGGCCTCCTTTTTTTTTGTTCAGGATTTGTTAAAAAAAATGAAAAATCGCCCATCTCGTCATTAAATTCACAATAGTGCCGATTTGACGCGAGTGCGCGTCAATGTACGTATGATTTGATCGATCGCCGATTCGATTTCAAGTAGTGTAATGAGCGCCACCTAGCGTTTTTTTGCGAACATAACGTAGAAAATAGAAGCATTCTGAAGTATCTTTGCGAACATGACGTAGAAAATAGAAGCATTCCGAAGTATGCTCACAATCTGTAGATGCTTATTAAGATTTGTTACCGTAAAGCGCGTGTTTGTTTCGGATGAGATTAAATGTCAAAGGCCTACAGCTAAGACATCATCACATATATAACTGCTACAGTGTAGTTGTAAGCTGGCTATTCAGGGTTGAATTATGGGACATGAAGCTAGCCTACTGGTAACTATAGGGCCAGACTCTTAACCTCAACAAGTTGAACCGGCAACCTGTGAAAATATTGCCCTTGTGCCTGATAATTGAAAATAAAACAGCATAAACATAAACATATGGATCTAAAAGCACGCATTAAACTAAGGTGTGAACTGTCCATGCATTTCAGATGGTGTCTGAGCCCGAGGATGTTTTTCCGCACCTACTCATCATAAGGAAGCTACATACCAAGTTGCAGGTCTGTAGCTATTACGGTTTAAAAGTTTTACGACTTAAAGACAAAATTGCCAAATTCTAAATCGAAAAGGGGGAGATAATCCATGACCCAGGGGTCGAATCAAAAATCAAAATAAACTTTGCACATCTACATGTACCGTACTCTTCATAGCGAAGCTACATACCAAGTTTCAGGTGTGTAGCTTGTACGGTTTAAAAGTTTTACGACTTACAAGGCAAAATTGCCAAATTCTAAGTCAAAAAGGGGAAGATACATATGTAATCAATGACCCGGGGGTCAAATAAAAAAAGAACTTTGCACATCTACTCATCAAAAGGAAGCTACATACCAAGTTTCAGGTCTGTAGCCATTACGGTTTAAAAGTTTTACAAATTACAAGGCAAAATTGCCAAATTCTAAGTCAAAAGGGGGAGATAATCAATGACCTGGCGGTCGAATCAAAAATCAAAACAAACTTTGTGCATCTACTCATCATAAGGAAGCTACATACCAAGTTTCACGGGTGTAGCTATTAGGGTTTAAAAGTTTTACGACTTATAAGACAAAATTGGAAAATTCTAAGTCAAAAAGGGGGAGATGATCCATGACCCTGGGGTCGGATCAAAAATCAAAATAAACTTTGCGCATCTACTCATCATAAGGAAGCTATGAGTGTGTTCCAAATACTCATATGTATCAAGTTTCCAACTATTGTAGCAATCTGTCGAGTAATAGTAAAGTTATACCATGATGAAGAAGCTTGTACAAACTTTTTGAAGCAAAACAATGGCTAAGTGATTCCGCAAAAATATGAAGGTAAAAAAGGTCAAAGCCGAGGTCAAAGGCGGCGTCTTTACGGAATCCAAAATGCGACCTCTGCTAAAGCAAGCCACCCAGGGGAGATATTCCAGATAAGCCATCAGAAAGTTTTGAAAATGGATATGCTTCTTCGTCTTGCTGTGATAAGCATGTATATCGAATTTGGTTTAGATACCTGAAAAAGAACTTTAGTTATTGCGTGGACAAGCTGTGCCAGCCCACCTGCCATACAAGGTGGATACATAATATGTCACGTTTTTTTCAAACGGGCGTAAAAATATTAACAAGAGTTGTTAGATGACAATTAAGCATGCATGATCAAGAAGCTGTGTGAAAGGAAACAGTGTCACCTTGACCTTGGGATTGGCGGGAGTCTGAGGGTCATGTAATTGGCATGGCATGATATAGAACCATTAGAGGAAGGCATGTGTGAAATATCAAGAAGTGGGGTGAAAGGAAACAGAAATTATAACAAAATGCCCCCCAATCTTAAGTTTGTGAAAACGCTAAGACTGTGTCCTTGACCTTTGGGCAGGCGGGGATTGAGGGTTGTGGGTTTGAAATGGCATGATATAGAACCATTAAACGAAGGCATGTGTGAAATACCAAGAAGTGGGGTGAAAGGAATCGGAAATTATAACAAATTTCCCCCAATGTTAAGTTTGTGAAGAACAAATTGTTAAATTTGGAAAATATTTTACTACATGTACAATGTGTATCTAGCTAATTGTATGACAGCCCAGCGTGCCAGGGCCCGGTTGTTCAAAACATCCGTTAGCTTAACGGACTGTTAAATCCTTAACTGAATGGTTAAAATCTCGGTTAAGCTAACTGATGTTTTGAGCAACCGGGCCCAGGAGCTTAACAGTTACTACATTTATCAACATTTTCTGTTCTATTTGCTTTATTTTTCACTGAAATTAACAAGGCGATCACCAGGGAGTGTCTCACTGAACGAGGCGATCCCCATGAAGGTCAATGTCACCAAGGTCAACGTCACAATATGAAGAAGTGATACAAAGGTGAGGGTCACCAAGGTCAATGTCACACAAATCACATTGGGTGGATGCCAGATCCAACTAACGGATCAAGTGATATTCAACATTTGGATGTACATGTACATGTATATCAAAAATTATTGACACAACATTCAAAGACACCATGGTGATGGTCAAGGTCAACAGAATGACACTGACTGGATAGCTATCATTGTAAGGAAGCAATATATGAGATTTGGTAATGATATGACTATCGGATCAGGAAATATTAAACATTTGGACGTATGTCCAAAATTGTTGCACCAAAGTGAAGGTCACCGAGGTCGGCGAGGTGAAGGTCAGACGAACTACACTGGTAGATAGATATCCATCAATGTGAAGAAGCTAATTGATGAAGTTCGGAGATGATCTGATTAACAAATCAGAAGATATTCATAGTTTGTATGTACATCTAAAATTATTGACATGAAGGTCAAGGGCACCATGGTAACCCAAATGACCACACTGGGTGGATAGCCATCAATATGGTAAATTTGGTAATGATCCGACTAACGGATCAAGAGATATGCGAAATTTGTCTACGTCCATAATTTACGTTCCACAAAAGGTTAAGGTCACCAAGGTGAAGGTCAAAGTCTCCCGAATGACAGTGGGTGGATAGCGATCAATGTGAGGAAGCTATTGATGAAATTTGGGTAATGATCCGACTAACGGATCAAGAGATATGGGAAATTGGGCTATGTCCAAAATTTACATCCCACAAAGATTAAAGTCACAAAGGTGAAGATCAAGGTCACCCGAATGACACTGGATGGATAGCTATCAATGTGAGGAAGCTATTGATGAAGATTGGTAATGATCCGACTAACGGATCAAAATATATATACATGTGTACAGGGTTCATGTTTGAGGGCGACATGGGCGAAGTGGTCGTTTTTTTTTCTGGCCAAGTCGCCTTATTTTTCCCGTAGGGGGAAGTCAAGTCGCCCTAGGGAAAATTTTATTTTTTTTCTGGATTTTTTTTTTTTTTACTATGAATTTCAGACCCTAGGGACGAGTGCATGTCATAAATGCGCTAATCCCACCAAATAGGCATGTAAAATTGGATCGCATCGATTGTTTGATGACCCCTGGTGTGTACACATAGAGTTTACAGTTACGCGATAACCGTAAGAGAAATGTTCAGTGAAATTATGATTTTTATCACTTCTCCCTAATTTTGCCTCACTTCTCCCTATTTTGCCAGGAGGGAGAAGTCACTTCTCCCTAAATTTTTGGCCTAGCTTGAACCCTGGTGTATATAGGAAATTTGTCTACATCCAAAATTTACGTCCAAATTGTTCACGACACCGACGCCGGAATTGTTACTGGTATGTCTGACTTTCCATCACGAGATAGAAAAAATAATCTTATTTCCTTAACTCTATGCATGCTGGGAAACTTGTGGGCTATAAATAATTCAAAACTAGCGGACAAAAATTCATCATATTTTCTTTTATTTCTCCTGGTAAATATCATGAATATGTCTTAGAATCAAGTCCTCAGGAAATTCCAAGACATATTTACAGAGAGAAATAAAACATATACTCCTAATTCGTTTGGCGGATATTTTCGCCGCTAGCATATATGCAAAACAGAAAAATAGTGCGGCCTTGGCGTGAAATGAGTTATTTTGAACATCATAGTTTTGTCATTGGTGAATCTGCTTGCCACGACCACCCATATCAAGAATCCGACTGAAGACACTTTGTCATCCTTGAGCGTATTGAATAATCTGCATAAAAAACAAAATATTCTGGAGAGAAATTTGAATCGGACGGAATCAAACGTTGTTTCAACTTGGTCTGATTCAAATTTCTCTTCAGAATGTTCAGACTAACTACAAACAATGTATGTAATGCTGCTAAATTCAGTAGTGGCGGACTCGTAGTGTTGTTTCTTTGTTTAATGGTGTTTAACGGCCTATGAACAGCTAAGGTCAAGTAAGGCCGGGCAAGGCTGGCAAGCGGGTTCGATCCCGTTTTAACCTGCTGCATTGGGGTGAAAATCCACGAACCAAAACAAATATTTACATCGAGAATATATTCAGCCCTGAAATTAGAATAACCTGATCTGGTGCCAGGTCCATACCACACCAAAGTAACTTGGCCCCTTCCCCTAAAATAGGATTATGAACAATCGTAATACTCACATAAGGGATATATATAACCAGATTCAACTGTGACATACATAATGCCAAAGATGTATGTGAGGGCCAAACCAGGTCTCCATTAGGACTTCTGATAAGGATAAACCCCGATCTTAAATTACCCATCGCATGCTCCCAGCTACCCACGGCGGACTCATAGACTGGAACATAGTCATCATTAAAAGGAAACCGCAGTAGTATTGATGAAAAACAAGATTTACCCGGAGACCTCATGGGCGCAGCAAATACTCCAGATGAAACAATCGACCATGTGATTCCATACCCTGATTTCTGGGAAACAAGAATTCTGCAACGGAAGTAATGTCGAGCCGGCCGAGGCATTTGACCGCAACATAGTGGGCACGTGCTAAAGTAAGTAACACAAAAACGATCAGAGAAGTGCATGCTTAAAACAATAAAAGGGTCAAGGTTGAACAAACTTTTTGACATAAAACAAGAATTCCGCCACGGAAGCAGTGTCATGCCTGCCGAGGCATTTGACCGTAACATGATCATGTGATAAAGTAAGTATCACAAAAACCGTTATAGTGTCCAAACATTGAAGCAATCCATCAAGTAATGTTATATGATGACTTGTACAAACTTTTTGATGCAAAAATGGCTGTGTTTCCGCAAAAATGTGAAGGTACAAAAGGTAAAGGTCATGTTGATGCCGGCATGAGGGTGTTCCGAATGATCACATGTATCAAGTGTCCAAATATTGAAGCAAACCGTTAAGTAATATTAAAGTTATACCATGATGACAAAGCTTGTACAAACTTTTGACGGAAAAAAATGGCCAAGTGTTTCCGCAAACATATGAAGGTAAGAAAGGTCAAGGTCACGTTAATTGCGGCATGAGTATGTTCCAAATGCTCACATCATGACATGTATCAAGTGTCCAAATATTGAAGAAATCTGTCCAGCAATATTACAGTAATACTATGATGATGAAGCTTGTACACTTTTTTTTACATTTTGGACGACGAAGGCGGAAAAAGCGGCGACTATAGTAGCACCATCTGCTAAAGCAGGCACGACAAAAAAATGGCCAAGTGTTTCCACAACCATGTGAAGGTCAAAAAGGTCAAGGTCATGTTAATGGCGGCATGAGTGTGTTCCAAATGATTTCATGTATTAAGTGTCCAAACTTTGAAGCAATCCATCAAGTAACATTAATGTTATACGACAATGAAGAAACTTATACAAACTACCAAAATAGCTACGTGTTTTCGCAAACATGTCAATGTCATGTTAATGGCGGCATGACGGTTGTTGACGCAAAAAATGGCTATGTGTAATGTCTGTGTTTCCACAAAAATGTGATGGTAAAAAAGTTGAAGGGCATGTTAATGACGGCATGAATGCGTCTTTCCAAATGCTCACATATATCAAGTTTCCAAATACTGAAGCAATCTGTCAAGTAATATTGAAGTTATACCATTGTGAAGAAGCTTGTACAAACTTTTTGATGCAGGAAAATGGCTAATTTTCCGCAAAAATGTGAAGGTAAAAAAGGTCAACATTATGTTAATGGCGCCATGAGTGTGTTGCGAAATGGCTTACATGTATCAAGTGTCCAAATATTGAAGCAATCCGTCAAGTAATATTAAAGTTATACCATGATGACAAAGCTTGTTAAAACTTTTTGACATTTCTCAGGGGCGTCGGAAGTATCGTAAGATTGGTCCGGCAAAGGTATGGGACCCCACCCCCTTCCCATCCCAACTCACCCACTCAAAGTGTATGTTGTTACCACTCAGTTGAACCGTCTCGCCGAGATGGTTCAACTGAGTGATCACAACATAAACTTATTATCGATAATAATAATAACATTCATTACCGTTTTTTTTTGTTTTGTATAATATTTATATGAATTCTAAATATGTCAATAAATGTCATATTTTTGTCAAGTTATTGGCCCGGCAGTCGCCCGACCTGTTCCTATGCCCCTGTTTATAACGTTAGTGGGTAGAGCGATGGTATGGTAAACAAGGTCCTGGGTTCGAGTCCTGGCAGGTGCACTCCCCCCCCCCCCCCCCCCCCCCCCCCCACCCCCCCCCCCCCCCCCCCCCCCCCCCGTTACTAGGCCTAAATCAAATGGTGTTTATGCCTTTTTTGGTCAGTCTTGCGTAACCCGATACATAATGTATGTGGCTGGAGAAATTGGGCTTATGGGATTTGTGACCAGTGCAGTTCCTTATTGGATAGCACACCCACGTAGCCCGATAACGTTCAGAAGCATGACGGGTGTTTCATTGGTGGATTGGCGAACACTGCAGATCCTGATCCGACTGCGGAAGCACAGGCTGCTCTGGATCTACACTGGTCGCAAAACCCATAAGCACCATTTTTTGTTTGTTTGCATACATGTAGATATTGTTTGCCAGGTTAAATGTCGGACCCTAATCAGACTGCATATATGTGCAGGCTGATCTGGGTCTACACGGGTCACGAAGGACAGAACTTGTGTTTCATAGTAATTTAAGCCCATTTTCCCTGTCGCAAACATAAAACTTATAAAATTGAAGATCATTAAACAACTATTTTTGCATAAAACCAGAGATAAATCAAAACCAAAGGATATCATAGAGGCTTGAATAGGAATACACACGAATACACACAAGTGGAAATCCTACACGCCGAACATCTGCCGTGTGTATTGTCAATTTTTGACAGATACGGTACACGATAACGGGTTACTCGCGCGAAACCAAACAAATCCGCGTGCGCCTTTGTGCACAAAACACTACCAGTTTACACAAACATGCAATAACATACACATGTAAAACTTACCTGCATCAACTAACATCTTATTATTTAGATGACTATCTATTTAGAATAGGAATAACTTGTTTATTACTAGTAGAATTTGCGATTTACTTCGGCAATTAGCGTCGTCGTAAACACATCCGCCATATTAAACAGCGCGCTCCATTGTGACGTCACAAAGCGCCACCTGGTGGGAGTCTTTGCTACTAGCACCTGCTAATCAGGAACGATAACTCGATCCATCGACTGATACGCTTGTTCCACAACGTACCATATTTATGGTGGCATATATTTGCCATCGAGATGTTGACATCATTTATCGCAACATGTCGACTTAAATATCGATATAACGTGAAACAAGTAGATAGGTTGGAAGTCGGTTCGTTATATCAATGGAAACGATGTCGATGCGTATAAACACGGCATAATTATGTACATGTAGTACAAATATGTCATGATTGGGTATATTAAAGGTACTAACCTTCAATTTTCTATATATGCAACTTATCGGGGTTACATCTTGCAAATATGTGAACTAAGTGGAGCGCGATACTGGCTAGCGATTGGCTTAGAATTTAGGGCGAATTATAAATTAACTACTGCCTGTTTCACGAAACCTGCCCAAATTTGACGGCCATATAAACAATGCAAAAACAGTATTTTTTTCGATATCAAAATTTAAGAATGAGCGTTCTTGTTATTTCGTGAAATTTGGTAAAATATTGATTTTATTATGAAAAATTGATTTGTCTGGGAATTTAACATGGGGGAAATAGAAATGGAGGAGCTGTGGGAGGAGTCAGAAAACGGAAAAAAATGGAAATTGACTCCGAAACCTGGCTATTTTGCTTTGCATTATTCTAACTAAGAAAACCACTAAGTTAAATTTTGAAAATTGGTCCAGTATTCCTGAAATGTTAAATCCCCATCTTCACTCGGGGATTTAACATGGGGAAATTGTTTTTTCGCAATAAAATCAATATTTGACGAAATTAAAAGAAGGCTCATTGTTAAATTTGCCTTTAATTTAATATTATCAAAACAAAAATTGTTTTTGAATTGTTTATATAGCCGTAAAATTTGGCCAGCTTTCGTGAAACGGACAGTAATAAGTAAAATCATATACTGTTAGTATCAGTCCTTGCTACAGCATAACCCATGAAGTTCTATAATGTTTTCTGGATATAAAAAATGATGCTGGTGGTATTGGTTATGCACTTTGGAGGTGGACTATGAATATCATGATGCAGAGTGTATGTGAATATGTTATGTGTTTATTTCTATTGGTATGCATACATATAGTATATATAACTCCTGTAGAACAGTGTTATTTTGATTTGCAACGTTTATCATCTTGTTCCGATTC
Organism: Conchocele bisecta; assembly: GCA_029237695.1. Classification (NCBI taxonomy): domain Eukaryota; kingdom Metazoa; phylum Mollusca; class Bivalvia; order Lucinida; family Thyasiridae; genus Conchocele; species Conchocele bisecta. The sequence goes on along the minus strand of CM055271.1, from coordinate 56,160,636 downwards.
AGGGGCCCATTTCACTAAACTTCTTACGACTAAAATGTTCGTAAGTGCAAATTTAAGATCGTCTGTAAATTTCAATTTATGGATTTACATTTATTGAGCATAGGCTGCATATGCAGCCTATGCTCAATAAATGTAAATCCAATAATTATTTACAAGAAAACAATGTTAATGTGAAATTTACAGACTATCATAATTGTACACTTACGAACATTTTAGTCGTACGAAGTTTAGTGGAACGGCTCCAGTAGGCCTACTGTAATACTGCTTAGCCGATGATGTCGTGCAGACGTTCTATGGTTGATATCATATTTTGATGGCCACACGAAACGGATTTGAGAAATTATTATGATACATGAATTTCATGTGACAACAATCATGTTATTGTATTTTGGCAGAAGTAGGAGTGTATCAGGCCCGTACGTAGAGCGGGTGCGACGGGTACGTACGCACGCCCCCCCACCCCCCCCCCCCCCCCTTAACCCGTTCAACACCACAGGCCTGTATAGTGGTATTGGCAAAAAGTGTAGATCCAGATGAGCCGGCTCGTGACGAGCCGTCTCATCAGGATCTGCACTTTTTGCAAGTAATGTTCATAATTTTGAGAACAAAAACACCTCTTGTTCATAAATGGACTGGTCTGAAAATCATTTTGTGATGATTGGAATGAGTTGCAAAATTAACATATCAAAATCCATTCCAGTTATTTAGGGGTGAAATGGTTAATCTGCCGAGGTCTGTCCTTGAATGTGCAACAAAAACAACGGTTTAGTCTTTCGCGCCGTCGATAACGCACCCGCCTAAATTAATTCCTGCGTACGGGCCTGTATATACTGGACACATGCCTATTGAAGTCACATATTTGATTTGATATTGAACTAATAGTTTGGTAGTATTTTGCCATTATATGGGGAGACCACAAGTGAATAACGAGCGTATTAATGAGGAATGGTGCGAAGCTAACATTTAAAACAAGTCGAGACAGAATGGGTACATAATTCATATGAATAACAAATCGTCATTGTCATATAGAACATACATACATGTACACAAACTTACACATGTGAAATGTGAGAGTGTATGATTAAACGTGAGATTCTAGGAACGATAGCCATCTAACAGCCAACAAATTACGTTGCCATTCAGTCATATGCATAACAAACACATATTGTATACTGAACCCGTTTAAGCTCGCACATTCATTATAACTATCGCATATCTTCAATGAAGATATGCGATAGTCATAATGAATGTGCGTTCGTAAAACATTACGATACACACACTGCTTACTTTGTTTGCAACTCAGAAGCTTCAATTTACGTATGCGACCAGTAAGTTATCTTGATAATTACACATAGTGTATAGTCAGTTAATCGGGCTTCGGATAAATCATAAAACTATCATATGTTATGTGTATGCTATTTGTTGTAACATCGTAAATGTACCCGCAGTTCACGTGATTGCTGAATACTTTAATATCACTTATTAATGTGACGTTGACCTACAATAACTTAACCTTTAGTCTCTGCTCAAACACAGCATTGAACAGGGGCGTTGCCTTATATGATATAATACATTTCGGGAAGAATAAATGATTACTCCCTCAAAGTATACTTGGCTAGATATGTATACTTTGCAATTTTGATGAAATCGGCTACTGATAGTCACTAACATAAACCAGCCCGTCTTCATCAATATATCTCAACTTTAAAAAAGGTGCAAAAATGCAATTTCATTTAAAATTGACTTCTGAAAAATTGAATTTTTTATAATAAATGTATAAAATCCCGTTTCCATGGCAACTTTCGCGATGGAGAAAATTATATTGGCTGATTCGTGATATATGCATGAACACAAAAACTGGTGAACGTTTGAAGAAAATCAAAGATTTTGCGTGTCGAACCCCTATGGCAATTGTTTGGTTTTTACAGAGAATTGGTCTTAATTAGAAAAATAAATACAGCACATCAAGTGTTTACTGAAGACACCAGTGACTGCATGAAGTATGTATCATTACCCAGGCGCGGATCCAGGATTTCGGGTTAGGAGGGGGCGTAACTATTTTGCAATACTTGACTATATTATCGAACGCGCTAGTGGGGGAATTTTTTTGAAATCTACATCGCATTTCCTGCGTTCTGGCGCATTTTGGAGCAAAAAAACCTCAATAAACAATAAATTCACAACGCGAACGTAGAAACGTGCCTTGTAACTTGTAAACAATCTTTACTCAGCGAATTTTAGGGGGGGGGGGGGGGAGGGGGCGCCGGGTCCGCCCCCCCCCTGAATCTGCCCACCCTTGTTACCATCTATGCAAGAGTTTCTTTGAATTATTATCACACGTGAAGACATATTGTATGTGGAATACTTAAAGGTACATGCCCACACTGATATCAGGGGCGATAACCGTGTTTCCTTAAAATGTTAACGGACATTACTATTTATTCTCTGTATTTATTTGTTGATGCGCAATGATCATACTTTATTACTATATAATCTGTCGAAAATATTATTTTTTCAGGTTACGCATTTAATTAGTATAAATAATTAAAAACTATCATGCCTCATTTGTATATGCAAATAGCCTGATACCACCGCGAGTCACTATCTGTAAAATAAATATTACTAAATGATTACATCTGTATCTCGGGCACTCGTAATTTGTAGAACTTGTGGAATAGTGACACAATTATACACTTATTTAATTCCTATAAAGAACATTTTGTGCATACTGAGTGGGCATGTACCTTTATTGTGAGAGAACTGAAAGCCATACATGCTTGGAATAAGCAAACCCAGCGTGTAAGTGCACACACGAACGAACACGACAGGTTGGTTCCAACCTGTCGTGTTCGTTCGTGTGTTGCGCTGACCCCACTGTACTACATACCGCATTGGTCAATGATCATCATGCTCACCTAATTGGGAGAAGTGTGCTGGTTACCAATCGTATTAACCAGACAGCACAATAACAACATTGTATTCATTATTATTGAAATCCATTCGTCTTTTTCTTTGAAAAGTAGTAGAATATCGCATACTATACGTAACAATGTTAGTGTTGTTTAATTATTTTAAACTCCAGATTCAGTGTCAATATTATTGAAAATCCGATTATTTTGGAGGCCATTTTGAAAGGATATTTATATCATTTTATAACTGGACATGTATATATTATCAACTTATTGGATTTGTATAATGAACTGTAGCCTATTTCATCAACTTTGCAAAGTATACTTTACTAGCAAAGTATACTTTGAGGGAGTAATCATTTATTTTTCCTGAAATGCATTATTTCATATAGAACTAACAAATGCATATGTTTGATGATTAAAAGTATGCAGAATTATTATACTGAATTTATTACATTATCACAGCCATTAAATGGCTGTGATAATGTAATAAATTCAGTATAATAAAAATTAATAAATGTTTCTCTCCTACTGGTATATATGCACTATGTACATGAACTGATATGTATTACAGCTCCATAGAGTAAACACGCTAAAGTAAACAAGATTATTTTCGCGGCCATTTTTACTTTTTTTGACAGTTGTGGAAGGCAATTGCGTCAACATCTCCTGCAATTTATATTTATATATGAGGGAAAGCAATGAATATGTGTTTGTCATCATACTTAACAACACACGATCACCAAAATAATAATTGTAAAACAGCCTATTTCGGCAGCCATTTTGAAATATACATGTACTGCAATTAACTGAGATGAAATTGATAAGACTGAAAACTAACAGTGCTTATTAAAACAATATAATATTTGGCGGCCGTCTTGGAAAATGGCCGCCATTTGTTCACCCAGCGGCTTTTTGAGCGCGGACAACAAGTTTGATAGACACTAGCCTACTGAATCGGAATTTTTCTCACCAAAAATCCCCCCAGGGGAAGGTCGGGGGTGGGGTGGGTGAGAGTGGGTATTGCTGGTTCTAAGTCCATTTGTAACTCATTAACTATTTGTTATTTTGTTTGCGGTTTTCTGTATTCATTTACATCACTAATTATATAATATAACATAAGTAAGTAAAGTTGTTTTATTGACCAAACAGCACAGATGTCCCATGAGCAAGCTGGCCTGGGTCTACACTAATCACACAAAGGCAATGCGCACAATTTGAATTTACCGCGGTAATTTGAGATGCATGCGTGATTCCAATTTATTTTACGACGGAACATACAGTGGCGTAAAATTTAATGTGTATTCGCCATTATAAAATAGATAAAACTATCCGGGTTGGTTTTTGTCAAGGAGACGATGATTGTATTATCCCGTCAACACAGTGCGTATGTGCCGTGAAACACGGTGCCGTGAAACATTTTTGATATCCAGTCAATACAATTTTTGCATTTTACAGCCATTTGTAGGTGTTGACTGGATACATAGAATAGTAGGTTAGTGCCGTGAAAGGGAAAACATATCTGGCGCGGCATGGAAACGGGATGTGCTCGGCAGAGCCTCGCCCATCCCGTTTCCTGAGCCTTGCCAGATATTTTTTCCCATTCACGGCACTAACCTACTATTCTCTATCTATTTTCCTTATTTCTGAACCAAAGTATATGTGTGACCACTCATTTGAACCGTCTCGGCGAGACGGTTCAAATGAGTGGTCACAACATATACTTCTGATGAGAAATAAAGAAATTCTTGAGCCTTGCCGGATATTTTTTCCCATTCACGACACTAACCTACTATTCTCTATAATCACCCACACACACAAACAGCAGAGACAATGATGATTTTGTATGGTATTTACTAAACGAGTTTACTGATTTCATAGGGAACGAAGTTCAATACACATCATACAAAATCACGTGAAATGTTTGCTTCTATTAGCAGTCAGAGAACCCAGAGAGATGTATGTAAATATATTGATACGCACGGTTTGACGATTGATTTGAATAATTATGAGCTTTTCTCTAGTTTTCAGACAAAAGTATGCACGCACGCACGCACGCACGCACGCACGCACGCACGCACGCACGAAATTTACTTTGATATTTACATTAAAGTATTTTTGGATTTAGGTTAAAGTTTTTCAGAAGACTATCAATGAAACCGCTTCGCCAATTCACTCGAAAGTTCACGTGTGTGTTTATCATCATCTATAGTTGTTGACTACTAGCAAATGCATCGACGGGCGCGACATTTCACGACAACTTTTTAAAAATCTATTTTAGCCTGCCATAGACATTTTTTTTCTCACTAAATCAATATTGTTTACGGAATTTCGTCAGATATCAATAACATTTAGGACGGTATCATTTTAATGTTTATACAATTGTATTTACGTTTTGAGAATATTAAAATGTAACATTCCTAATTGCCTTAAACCCCAGCGGCGGGTTGTAATGGGAACAGACAGTATTTATTTAATTTGATTTAATTCGCCATATATCGCCAAATATCGGGTCACACAGGGTAATCGGACAACGTGCCCCCGGCCCATACACGGCGGTTATAGGGGTTAGATGTTAAATGTCTGCTATCTCTCTGGGAAAGGGCATGGCTTGTATCTCTGGGAAATACAGCTAGATAGATAATAGTCCTAAACAAATGACTTTAATACACACGTTTTCTGCACATATCGGTTCGGAGACCCGCAGGAGACGTATACTTCTTTTTTTATAAATTCGTTCCCACGAAATAACAATTCGTTCCCTCAATTTAGCAATTCGTTCCCACTAATTAACAATTCGTTCCCACGAATTAACAATTAGTTCCCTCAATTTAACAATTAGTTCCCTCAATTTACCAATTTGTTCCCACGAATTAACAATTCGTTCCCTCAATTTAACAATTCGTTCCCACGAAATAACAATTCGTTCCCACGGGAACGAATTGTTATTTCGTGAGAACGAATTGTTATATCGTGAGAACGAATTGTTAATTCGAGGGAAGGAATTGAGGGAACGAATTGTCATTTTGTGGGAACGAATTGTTAATTCGAAGGAACGAATTGTTATATCGTGGGAACAAATTGTTAATTCGAGGGAACGAATCATTATATCGTGGGAACGAGTTGTTATTTCGTGGGAACGAATTGTTAAATTGAGGGAACGAATTGTTATTTCGTGGGAACGAATTAATAAAAAAACAAAAAGTATACGTCCCCTGCGGGGCTCCGTATATCTGAGACCTTATACGCAGTTTATTTGTTGCTCGATGGATCCCTGGGGGCCGTTTCGCTAAACTTCGTACGACTAAAATGTTCGTAAGTGTAAACTTATGATAGTCTGTATATTTCACATTAACAATGTTTTCTTGTAAACAATTATTGGATTTACATTTATTGAGCATAGGCTGCATATGTAGCATAGGCTCAATAAATGTAAATCCATCAATTGAAATTTCCAGACGATCCTAAATGTGCACTTACGAGCATTTTAGTCGTACGATGTTTAGTGAAACGGGCCCCTGAATCCCAATTGGCTCTTAGGCATTGGTCAAACCGCTATAGCCTATATATGGCACACCTAGGTAGAACCAACAACGGTGGTTTGAACAGATGGTCAGTATGTTGATGTCATATGGGTATTTGGTGGATTTCTGTAGATTTGGGTGGATTTCGTCGGTTTTTGGGTAATTTACATAGTTTTGTGCAACTACTAATGCTCATTCAGTACACACAGAAATCGGCAATTTATACTGTAATAAGAAACGAGGCAAAGCCACGAAGGCCAGGTTTTTCCAAGCATAGACACTTGGATAACATAATTATACCCACTTTTTGTAGACTAGATGGCCGTGGCCTGCATGTCGCGCGGACGTATGCCAAAATTCCGACGATATCGCGCTTTCCGCAAGCGGGCGCGACAATGATGATAAACACCCATGTGAAGTATCAAGGTAATGGGTGAAGCAGTTGCAGAGATATAGTACACGAACAAACTTTAACAAAAACAATCAAAATAATTTGACCTTGACATTGGGCACAGTGGCCGCACGGTTGGGGGTAGAATGAAAATATGGATGATGATAAACACCCATGTGAAGTTTCAAGTTAATGGGCGAAGCAGTTGCAGAGATATAGTATAACGAAAAACTTTTAACCAACAAACTTTAACCAAACGTACGTTAAAAAGTTAACGTTGAAACTGGCTAAAGTCAATTACGTAGAAATAATAGGTGAAGGTAAAACATATGGTCACATGTTGGATAGTTGTATGTGGTGGGCACCCCTTGGTTATGAAGCTGTGAAAGTTTGGTGGTCCTACCTAGGTGGTACAGTACCAAAGAAATGGACTTAAACACGAACACTTAACATTGTAAACGCGAAAAGTTAACATTGAAAATGGCTAAGTCGACTGCGCGGAAAAAATGGGTCAAGTTTAAAAAAGGTAACATGTTGGATAGTGATATGTGGTGGGCACCCCTTGATTATGAAGCTGTGAAAGTCTGGTGGTCCTAGGTGGTACAGTAACACAAACATGGACTCAAACACGAAAACTTAACATTGATTGTGGACGCCACCTGCCGCCCGCCGCCCGCACGGCTTTCGCCAATCCAATAGCCTGGCTTTTTCCCCCAAACAAACATGGGTAAAAATACTGTACTTCCATTATACGTGTAATTCGCGGGAGGTGACAATGGTAAGGTGTTGGTAAGGCGTTGGTAAGGTGTTGGTAACAATGCACCCAAACCTACCAGATATGCCGAAATAACCCATTAAACATTGAAATATGAACCGTTCTTCCAGAACCTGTAGAACTAACTGGTAGAGTTGGACATACACTTGTATTTCATAAACTCCGGTGCGGGGATTTGGGATCGAACCCTGGGGCCGCCTGAGTGACAGTCGGAGGTCGTAACCATCCGCCTACAATTCCACGCTTACCCAATACGCACGTGTCGTATTAGAATGTTATAGTACTGTATAGAGGATATTCATATTTTTGCAACGAATATGACATATATCTTCATCGAGTGGTGTGAATATGGACATTTCACACCACGACATGAACATATATTTATCAGGTAACCTGCCCTGTATTGACCGAATACGTACTGACTGATAACATATTGTTGTATCAGGCATTGACCTGATATCAACATCCGGGTTACAACAAAGTGAAAACTGACGTTCCATTGGTCGGTTGACGTCACGTGACGTTACCGAATGACGTCAGTGTAATGACGCAACGTAAACAAGTCCGCGTTCTGTCCATAGAATACGACGTCATCTAATGTAATTTTCGAGCATAAAACGTTACCTGATAAATAGAATACCAGGCTAGTGTATTTTGATATCAAGTTTATCAGGCTCGGCTCGGAAACGGTAGGAATTCCTCGGCAAGCCTCGGAATTCCTACGCGTTTCCTAGCCTTGCCTGATAAACTTGATATCAAAAGACGCTAGCCTGGTATTCTCTATGTCATATTCGTTGCAAAAATATGAATATTTTATTTATTATAATCCGCTCCATGGAAATTAGCAGTCTATTTTAGACTTTATACGATAATGAATGTGTATTTGCAGCCTATTTGCGCTGTTATCTTTCTACGGCACTGCAGATGCTCGTTATGAATATAGATAGCGGAAGTTGTTTATTTCATCGATGAGAACATATGACTTTTATTTACATCGTATAACTATGTATTTCATGGGTAGGTATATAATAAAAACTGATATGTGACTGTGTCAGTGGAAATGGGGCGTATGAATTTTGCGACCTGTTCAGGCACTGAAAACCGAAAGGTCCGTAACCAGTCAACAATTACAATGCTATATTAACTCTGTTGTATGCTGGGTTTTTTTAAATTCAATTTTTAGTTTGGCAGCTCTATATAATAATTTCCGCTGGATTTCCATTGGAAAAGATTCTACAGTGCTGCCAAACCATGTTTTCATTGATAATACATACAACATATGAAACAACAGCAGACGACAATTGCCGTTTCCAACATTCTTAGGGTTAAATGAATGTGATTGCAGGTGCGGTATGAGAATTAACTAGATAGGTTAAATTAACCGTCTCATAACCATCTTAATTTAAAGCACACATTTCGACTGCATTGCGACTAAATACTAAACAGGGAAAGAAAAACGGACCAACGGCCATTGACGTGACACATTTTCTGGACTCATATGCCCGGGTGTGGAGGGTCTACGAGCCAATTCATACCGTTAACCCTTTGAACCCGAAAGGCCGCTATATCGGTTTATGCAAACAGTGCAGATCCAGATGAGCCGGCTCGTAACGAGCCGTCTCATCAGGATCTGCACTTTTTGCAAGTAATTTTCATATTTCTTAGAACAAAAACACCAACTTTTCATAAATGGACGAATCTGAAAATCATTTTGCGACCATTGGATTGGTCGGAACATTAGCATATCTCAGTCCATTCCAGTTCCTTAGGGTTGAAAGGGTTAAATATAAGATAACTGACTAACTGATTGCAGGTCAGCAGCTGAACTGACAGACACATATCACAGGGATTCGCATTACCGTCAAACCTCTCTAAACCGGACACAGATATATGTTAGTTTTTCTCAATTCTGATCGGGTTCATTGTTATTTATCTACGATGATAATGTATGTTCGTGATCGCAAAGCACCCACGCGTGTCTTCAGGTCGTCCTATGTATGTTTTACAGTGGAACCTCTCTAAACCGGACACCCTGTGTGTCCGGTTTAGGGAGGTTCCACTGCACATCCTCGGCTTTCTTTGCTATTGTCATATGTCATGAGACGAGGCATGTGATTTTGTACCTAAGAAAATGTGTGATATGTCATGAAAATATTTACAAAATTGTCTAAGTTTCCGTAAAAACGTCGACAGTTGAGGAAATGTTGAGTACAAATGCGGACGTCAGTTACAGAAAATATCGCAGTTTCTGTCAATATTTTTCATGAAAAATCGCACATCTTCTTAGGTATAAAAGTTCATGATTGTCCAACATAGAAACTATTATATATAGTTTAACCCTTACAATGCTAAATTAAATTTTGCCGTCTGCTGATTATTTTATATTTTCCATATTTCTCAAGAAAAACATGGTTTGGCACCAATTTAAAATCACTTCCATTGGAAATTATTCTAAAGTACTGTCAAACCATGTTTTTGTTCTTGAAAAACAAGAAGAAGAAAATATGACACAACATCAGACCACAATTTTCTGTTCCCGCCTTTTTAGGGTTAAGAAACAAAACCAAAGTAAGCCGAAGCAAGTCTCCCTGTTTGACTGATACTGCTGATATTCGGAATCCACTTTGCACGGTGTTGTACGTCACGAGCATCCAAATTTTAGACCCATTTCAGTCTACATTGTCTACCAATCGATGAGAAAATTATTGTGCGATCAGGTACATAATCCCCAGGAAATGACGTTCTAGTATCTGCCGATGATGACATCATAATATCTGTAGCGCAGTTATTTCAAGAAAATGTACGTAAATGTTGTCTCAAAATAAATCCAAGTTGGCCTGCCGGACGGAGTCATTAGCAGTCGTATTAGTTTATGTAGCCGATTTCATCAAAATTGCAAAGTATACTTATCTAGCAAAGTATACTTTGAGGGAGTAATCATTTATTTTTCCCAAAATGCATTATTTCAAATAGAACTAACCAGTGCATATATTTGATGATTAAAAGTATGCAGAGTATTATATTGAAGTTATTACATTATCACAGCCAAAATGGCTGTGATAATGTAATAAATTCAGTATAATAAAAATTAATTAATTTATCCTAAAATTTAAAATTTCTCCCTCAACGTATACTTTGCTAGAAAAGTATACTTTGCAAGTTTGATGAAATCGGCTACAGAGCTATCTGTGTTTTATCGCATGAAACGAGAGGGGGTGGTAACGTTACGGCCACTATAGGGGCACTATGGTAACATGGTCAGTATAGGGGCAGAATAATGGCCAATATAGGGGCACTTATAAACATGCCATATAAACACTCACATCTATTTGTAACACTGGTACGTATATAAGGGGACACTTGTATGTCTACCAAGACTTGAGATAAATGATCTTACGGCATTTGTAACCAGTATGAGCACAGAACAGCGTGCCTAACAGTACTAGTGTAACACTAACGCTAACGCCATGTAAAGGCTAACGTCGAGCGGTAACTTAGTATATATAGTGAACGAGGGAACCATTGTACATGTGTCACAGTTATAACAATGGACATTACGACATTTGTCACCTGTGTAGCTCCACACCAGCCTGTGTAACAGCACAATCTAAAACAACTATATGACAATTATACTGCGCTGTATGTGACACATATTGGCAGTAGTTTCTATGATATTTAGTTACTTTAATGTGGTGGAACTAGTGTTATGTAATGTTATTTCCCTTCTAACTGGGCCGTATAGGGGCCCTCCGGTAACATGGTCCAAATAGGAGCACTAAAATGGTCCCAACAGGGGCACATATGTACATGGCGAGTATCATACAGGAGACGACGCGTGGGAACCATACTGGTCTGTATAGGGGCCCTCGGGTAACATGGTCAGTATAGGGGCACTTAAATGGTCACAATAGTGGCACATGTGTACATGTAGTATATCATACAGGAGACGGCGGGTGGGAACCTTACTGGTCCGTATAGGGGCCCTCGGGTAACATGGTCAGTATATGGGCACTTAAATGGTCACAATAGGGGCACATGTGTACATGTAGTATATCATACAGGAGACGGCGGGTGGGAACCTTACTGGTCCGTATAGGGGCCCTCGGGTAACCTGGTCAGTATATGGGAACTTGGACGGTCAAATAGGTGCACATATGTACATGTAGTATATCATACAGGAGGCGACGGGTGGGAACCTTACTGGTCCGTATAGGGGCCCTCGGGTAACATGGTCAGTATAGGGGCACTTAAATGGTCACAATAGGGGCACATATGTACATGTAGTATATCATACAGGAGACGACGGGTGGGAACCTTACTTGTCCGTATAGGGGCCCTCGGGTAACATGGTCAGTATAGGGGCACTTAAATGGTCACAATAGGGGCACATATGTACATGTAGTATATCATACAGGAGACTGCGGGTGGGAACCTTACTTGTCCGTTAGCCCTTAGTGGGGCCCTCGGATAACATGGTCAGTATAGGGGCAGTTAAATGGTCACAATAGGGGCACATATGTACATGTAGTATATCATACAGGAGGCGACGGGTGGGAACCTTACTGGTCTTTAGAGGGGCCCTCGGGTAACATGGTCAGTATAGGGGCAGTTAAATGGTCACAATAGGGGCACATGTGTACATGTAGTATATCATATAGGAGGCCACGGGTGGGAATCTTACTGGTCCTTAGAGGAGCCCTCGGGTAACTTGGTCAGTATAGGGGCACTGTAATGGTACACACAGGGGCACTTATGTACATATAGTATACAGGATGCGACGGTACGTTACTGGTCAGTATAGGTGCCCTCGGGTACATGTAACAGGCTCCGTATAGGGGTCTTGTCCACAAGATTAACTTCCTCTTGGCCTATATTAACCTCATTCGGCATACACTCATGTCGCGACAGGCTTATTGATTTTCCGAATTGTATGACGAGTTATCGTCCGATGGCGTCCGACGCAGATTTTCTCCATGTGTATCATTGTGTATTCTTGTCCACGCGATAACTTAACTTCTACTTGGCCGATCTAACCCAAATTTGGCATGGAGCTTTGTCGCGACAATTGGAGGAACCATATCTATTTCTTGTATCTACTGTGATTTTATGGTGGGCATCTACTATTCCTTTATGATACCAATGGAACAGTGAAAAACACATAGGCCTATATGTACAACCAGCGTAGATACTGGCCAGTCTGTATCTCAATGCAGGCTGGCTAGCCAGGTCTCAATTACATTTGTTTTAACTAAATACCAAATATTGACAGGTTGTTTCTAAGAAAGGATTGGTTCACCGTGCCACCTAATTGGCTTAGTCATCATGCTTTAACTTTAATATTACTTTACGGATTGCTTCAATATTTGGATACATTTAAACATTCGGAACACACTTATGACTCTATTCACATGACCTTGATCTTCTTGCTGAAACACTTAGTTTTTTTGTGCTTGCTATAAACATCTTTGAGTCACTTATCCCCGGCCGGATGCTACAAAATGTTAAAGGACAAAACTATCCAAACGTGCAAGTATTTTCATTTGAACGCACAGCAACATCATGTAGAAACAATTGTACCTATTGTGGAAAGTGATAGGTTTTGGCATTTTCCCGTACTGGATGAGGGTGAGAATTACTATGCAAAACTTGGACACGTTGTTGTAACTGCGGATTTGTCAACAGGGACATTAGATTGTCGTTGCAGCCGGAGAAAGCATTCCTGTATACACAAAAAACACATGCCTATGGTATTTATGCGAAAATCAAATGTTGGACGCTTTTCGCAATGGTGATGCAACTAATCTATATGAGAATCCGCCGAAACAGAAATCTTCAATTGATGATGCCGATACTAGAACTCAAGCCGGAATAATAATATATCCTCCAGAAGATGCCGATACAATATCGAGAATGTGTCAGTACATACATGACATGAAGCGGATACCGCTCGACAGTAACGCTACATCGAACCTTCCAAACAAATTTGTTCCCAGTGAAACAGAGTGCTACTATTGCCAGAAACCACTTGGTAAAGCAATTCGGATTACTACAAAGGCATATATTTTGAGCCTAAGTAAAGTTAAATAATCAGAAAGGATTACTGGGATAGCTTCTGTTGAAATTAGTAGTGTGTGTTATGGTATATTGATTGGACTATAACGACTTTTGCAGAACTGCTGATAGACATTACTTTTATATTCAACTCGATGTGACCATCTAACTAAGTTATCCACATATACGGTGGTTCGCTCATATGCTAATTACATGTAGTATTGTCACTCGACATGAGCCTTTATACGACTTATACACGACAGCCTCTATTTGGACAATTTTAGTGCCCCTATACGGACCATGTTACCCGAGGGCCCCTATACAGACCAGTAACGCTAAGCCTCCTGTATGATATACTACATGTACACAAGTGCACCTATTGGGACCATTTTAGTGCCCCTATATCAGTAACGTTACCACCGTCGCCTCATGTATGTTAAACGATATGTACACATGTGCCCCTATTGTGACCTTTAAGTGCCCCTATACTGACCATGTTACCCGAGGGCCCCTATACAGACCAGTAAGGTTACCACCCGTCGTCTCCTGTGTGATATACTACATGTACACATGTGCCCCTATTGTGATCATTTAAGTGCCCCTATACTGACCATGTTACCCGAGGGCCCCTATACGGACCAGTAAGGTTCCCACCCGTCGCGTCATAGATGATATACTACATGTACACATGTGCCCCTATTGTGACCATTTAAGTGCCCCTATGCTGACCATGTTACCCGAGGGCCCCTATACGGACCAGTAAGGTTCCCACCCGTCGTCTCCTGTATGACATACTACATGTACACATGTGCCCCTATTGTGATCATTTAAGTGCCCCTATGCTGACCGTGTTACCCGAGGGCCCCTATACGGACCAGTAAGGTTCCCACCCGTCGCCTCCTGTATGATATACTACATGTACAAATGTGCCCCTATTGTGACCATTTAAGTGCCCCTATACTGACCATGTTACCCGAGGGCCCCTATACGGACCAGTAAGGTTCCCACCCGTCGCCTCCTGTATGATATACTACATGTACACATGTGCCCCTATTGTGACCATTTAAGTGCCCCTATACTGACCATGATACCCGAGGGCCCCTATACGGCCCAGTAAGGTTCCCACCCGTCGTCTCCTGTATGATATACTATATGTACGGATGTGCCCCTATTGTGACCGTCCAAGTTCCCCTATACTGACCAGGTTACCCGAGGGCCCCTATACGGACCAGTGAGGTTCCCACCCGTCGTCTCCTGTATGACATACTACATGTACGCATGTGCCCCTATTGTGATCATTTAAGTGCCCCTATACTGACCATGTTACCCGAGGGCCCCTATACGGACCAGTAAGGTTCCCACCCGCCGTCTCCTGTATATACTACATGACATATGTGCCCCTGTTGGGACCATCTTAGTGCTCCTATATGGACCATGTTACTCGAGGGCCCCTATGCGGACCAGTAAGGTTCCCACCCGTCGCCTCCTTATGATATACTACATGTACATAAGTTCCCATATTTGGATCATTTTAGTGTCGCGAATGTAACTACATGCCAATATTTGTCACATACAGCACAGTATAATTGTCATATAGTTGTTTTAGATTGTGCTGTTACACAGGCTGGTGTGGAGCTACACAGGTGACAAATGTCGTAATGTCCATTGTTATAACTGTGACACATGTACAATGGTTCCCTCGTTCACTATATATACTAAGTTACAGCTCGACGTTAGCCTTTACATGGCGTTAGCGTTAGTGTTACACTAGTACTGTTATGCACGCTGTTCTGTGCTCATACTGGTTACAAATGCCATAAGATCCTTTACCTCAACTCTTGGTAGACATACAAGTGTCCCCTTATATACGTACCAGTGTTACAAATAGATGTGAGTGTTTATATGGCATGTTTATAAGTGCCCCTATATTGGCCATTATTCTGCCCCTATACTGACCATGTTACCATAGTGCCCCTATAGTGACCGTAACGTTACCACCCCTACTGCATGAAACGGGTCTAAACCGCAGGTGTGCGTCACCCAAAATGTAAACGATTTGATTTAACGACGGCTCGATGACATTGCATGCATGTCGGGACCGAATATTTAAGTTCCCACCCGATAGGACTACGCTAGCACGAAGTTGTCTTGCCCAATGACACGCCGAACCGGCCATTCACAGCGGGTGGAGGTGGGAATCGAACCCGGTGTCTCCCGATCCGCAGTCTGACGCTCTAACTTCTCAGCTAATACACGTCACACACAGTACTTTCGTTAAAGGTTGGCACAAACTGTTCTTTATATCAGAGACAGCATCTGAGACATTTTCTGCCAAAATAAACATTCAATTACCATTACCCCATGTTTCAGGGGCGTATTCTGGAGGGGTGAGGGGTTACGGGGTCAGCCATGGAGTTTACATAGACACACAGTTTACAACCATTTGGAGTCTGTATTTAAATGCTGTAAAACACAGGAAAGTGCATTTCGAAGAGCTAAAAAATAAGACAACCCCCTAGTTGCGTACGGTAACTCTTGCAATTACTCCCGTACCGTACGGGAGTAGATTGCAAGAGTTACCTTCGCAACTAGACACACATTTTATATCAGACGTAACTGTCCACACTGATATCAGAGGAGATAACCGTGTTTCCTTTAAATGTTAACGGACATTACCATTTATTATTTGTATTTATATTTTGATGTACAATGATCATACTTTATAATATTTTTTTTTCAGGTTACGCATTTAATTAGTATAAATAATTAAAAAAGATCATGCCTCATGTGCATATGAAAATAGCCTGATACCACCGCGAGTCAGTTTCAGTAAAATAAATATTACTAAATGATTATATCTGTATAACGGGCACTTGTAATTTTTATAACTAGTGGAATTGTGACACAATTATACACTTAATGACTTATTTAATTCCTATAAAGAACATGTTGTGCCTACTGAGTGGGCATGTACCTTTAAATCCCGAGGCGTGATAAGGGAGATAATCTCAGAGTCGATGGTTTCGAATAAATAAACAACAACAACAACAACAACAAATGAATAAGCATGGCACACATTTATGATATAACTGTAGTATTGAACAATATAATACATGCACATCACACTATATAGTCTACATTACCGCCTGCGCTAATCTTGTCGATATTTTTACAATCAAGCAGCTTGTTTTTCTTTTCTCGATAATATTAGGCCCTAAATGTTATCAAGATTTAAGAATCAAGCATCTTGATTGTCTGAGCCTGAGCTGTGCTACAGCTCAGGCTCAGACAATCAAGTTGCTTGACTGTGAGTTGGCATTGCAAATTTATGTTCAGAAACGTTGATAATCTATGCAAGATTAATGCAGGACGTTGTGTACATACTCGCTCACTATACTCGGTTGTTGAAGTGGGGTGGCAGACTGACATCTACTGCGGCTTATGAGGGACATTGCTCTTTGTCTCTACGTCGTGTAGGGACGAACGTTAATGTTCTTAATTTTCCTGGCACAGCAACGAAAGAACAAACATTTCGTCTCATTGCGGTGGAGAAATAAATACCTAAATTTAAAGTTCGTGATGTTCGTCCCTTTGCGGCGTGGTAATGAAATAATGAATGTTTAGGTTCATACTTTTCGTCTCTACGCGGAGTTGAAACGAAGAAACGAACATATGTTTTCCTTATTTGCTTCTACGCGACGAAAGAACGAACATACTACTGTCTGTTCCACGTTTTGCTGCCGACGAACTTTTGGCTATTAAACATATTAAATCAAAATAATGTTTAAATGGAAGTATATTTTTCATCGATAACAAAAAAGTCACCCTCCCCAATTGTTTTTATTTGATGCAATTCAATATATATTGATTTTATTGCGAGCTAAAAGAAGGAGGATGGTAATCAGGAGGGTCGAAAAACAGAAAAATTTGGAAATTGACTCAGAAACCTGGAAATATAGCTTGGAATTGATGTAACTAAGAAAACAAGTTAGATTTTGAAAATCGGTCAACAAATAAAAAATTATTTATAAAAATCTACTTTTAGCCCCCATGTTAAATTCCCATAGGAAAATCGTTTTTTCGCAATATAATAATTTGTTTGGGAGAGGGTGACTACTTTGTTATTGATGAAAACGTATTTACTATAGGAATGAATGGCCTTTTTGTGGAATTTATCGGGGTATAAACTTGGAAAAGTCGCGGGAATACTGGACTAAGCGATAACAAACTACAATTTTCGAAAAAAAAAAAAAAAAAAAAATTGTATTTTTTTATCGCTTAGTCCAGTATTCCCGCGACTTTTCCAAATTTATATCCCCGATAAATTCCACAAAAAAGCCATTCATTCCTTATAATTCCAGCATTTGAAATAAATTCATCAAGACAATGTGTTTATTTTCCGTTTTCTTAAGAATTATTTTAACTGCACCTCACGGTTACGGAAAGTAGTTCGGCGTGGGAGTTTACTGGGATATACATTTTGGACAGAGACTTGCTGCGGGCCAATCAAATGTTAGGGACTTGTGTAAATATTTTTGTGCTGGAATTACATTAAAATATTTTTTATATTTAATGTGTGTAATAGCCAGAAGTGTGTCGGCAGAAAAACGTGGAACAGACAGTAATGTCCTTAACTAACCACCATAGCATACATATTTGAATACAGGTGCGTTACGCGACATTGCGAAATGGTAAAGATAGATAATATATATTTAATATATCTAGGACGATTGGCGCTCATTACAGCTGAAGCCGATACACTACCGCCTGCACTAATCCTGTCAATCTTCATTATTTCAACATATGCATGTACACTGGCATCCCAGACTACGACACCTTCTTTCTTTCCAAATACTTGAATATTGTACTTGAAATCAAGCAGCTTGGTTGACTGAGCCTGATCTGTGGTACAGCTCAGGCTCAGACAACCAAGCTACTTGATTTCTAGTTAGAATTTATTTCCAAATACTTAAATATTCTACTTGAAATATTGTCAGCTTGATTTACTGAGCCTGAGCTGTGCTACAGCTCAGGCTCAGACAACCAAGCTGCTTCATTGCAAGTTGGCATTGTCAATAGGTGTTCAGAAACGTTGATAATCTGGGCAAGATTAACGCAGGCGGTTGTGTATGTGACTCGCTATGACAACATATTGTCACTGCGATCAGTGCTGTTTCAGATCGGTCTGTGATCAGGGCTTACACTGTTCGTTGTATTGCTTGAGGTTTATGAAGACATCTAAGGCACGATTCATCAAATCTATAAGGGACACGTGGTCGCCATGTGCGATATGTACTGATATGAACAATAATTACAAAATTTACTGTAGTTTACGTAAATAACGGCGAAAGTTGACGAACTTGTCATAGCAAATGCGAACTTTCCTATATACATGTGTTTACATACATTGTGATTTTTTCAGTAAATTACGTTGAAAGATGATTCATCTTTCTGGTCAATGTACAGTGCCGCGTGTCATTCATTATGCTTAGCTTAGCAAAAGCGAGTGACCGACACAGCTGCTGGTAATGATAATGGGAGGTAACTGCCACTACGAAGCAATATTGTATTGCCGGAGTTGTTTATCTTCCAATAAGACATTCGTATTTTGACTTCACTACACTAGTACACAAGGCGATTTAGTGCTCAAACTCGTAGTATTGGTAGTTTAAACAACTGATATTTGTTTTTTATGATACAACACAATCTGTCAGTCTATATCTGACACATAAGATCGTCAACTTTCATAAATTCATATTATTTTCTGCATTCTCATCAAAGATATATGTTGTTACCACTCAGGTGAACCGTCTCGCTGAGACGGTTCAACTGAGTGGTACCAACATACACTTTGGGTGAGAAATAAGGACATGATTAGCTCTTTCCACGTAAGAAAAGGGTTAAAATCTGAACTTAACCAATTTTTGAGGGGGCACATAGCAACATGGGGATCAGTCATGTTGAATTTGGACTTATGATCACAGTTTTCGGGGTATGTACCCAAACTATAAATACATTTGGTAATTCGTCCAGAGTTTTCATTGGCTGTTGGTTGACTCGCGCTATCTTTTTTCAAGTCTCGTTTTGGGTTTTCCAAATAGCCTAAACCTGATCACATTTGTCATGCGACGTAATTTAAACCCAACCGCTGACATTTAAGCTACCGCCATGTTGGTCATGTACTAGGGAATTTATCTCTCTTATCAATAATTAAACCTACATTAGTAGATACTGAGCAGGATGTGCGAATATGATGGACATATATGTCAGGCAGCATTCATACGTTCATCATTGTCTACAGTGGGGTCAGCGTGTAAGTGCACACACGAACGAACACGACAGGTTGGAACGCTGACCCCACTATATTTCATGTATAAAAAAAAAAAATCTGCATTTTTTCTCATTTCGCATCAAAAGTGTATGTTGTTACCACTCAGTTGAACCGTCTACTCAACTGAGTGGTAACAACATACACTTTGGGTGGGTAGCGAACCAACCTGTCGTGTTCGTTCGTGTGTGCACTCACACGCTGACCCCACTGTGCATATACAGTGAATCCTCTCTGAACCGGACACCCTGGGAGGTCCACAGGGTGTCCTGTTTAGAGAGGTTCCACTGTAAACCAGGCATTTGATCATTCTGAACCATACCTTACTATGCGATCACGAACATACATTATCACCTGGTATAAATGACCAAGAAACTCATCAAAAATAAGATCACATGTGTTTTATTGGCGTCCGGTTTAGAGAGGTTCCACGGTAATAGCTTGCAAGGTAGATATATACATAGACTGGTGACTGTAGACTAGACTGGTGACTATGATGATACCCTAGTTGCGAACCGTAACTCTTGCAATCTACTCCCGTACCGCCACGGACGGTACGGGAGTAGATTGCAAGAGTTACCGTTCGCAACTAATGATGCCCCGGATATGAAGTTTCTTGCAATTTTCCATCTTAGATAACATATTGCTAAACAAACCGCCTGCGTTAATCTTGCACCAATTATCAACGTTTCTAACATATATCGACAATTCAAACTTGCAACCAAGCGAGTTGACTGTCTGAGCCTGAGCTGTAACACAGCTCAGGCTCCGCCAATCAAGTTGCTTGCTTTCAAACACAGTATTGAAGTATTTTGAAATAAAGAAAATGACAAATATTGGCAAGATAAGCGCAAGCGGTTGTGTAAGTCTAGTTCCATAATTAGTAACTCAGGCTCAGTCAATCAAAGCTGCTTGATTTCAAACACAATATTAACTCTTTGCATACTGGGAAACTTGTGGGCTATAAATAGTTCAAAACTTGCGGACAAAAAATCTTCATATTTTCTTGTATTTCTCCCCATAAATATCATGAATATGCCTTGGAATTTCATTAGAATTGAGTCCTGTGGACTCAATTCTAATGAAATTTCAAGACATATTTACAGAGAGAAATAAAACACATATTCGTTTGGCGGATAGTTTCACCGCTAGCATGCAAAGAGTTAAAGTATTTTGATATAAAGACATCGACACTTTTGGCAAGATCAGCGCAGGCCATACAGTAAGCCTTGTCTATAAATGTCCATAATCGGTATGTGTGTGGTGGGGGTGGATGTGGGCGGGATCACGTCATGGGCTGGGTATTCTGGGCCACCACCACGGAACTGTAGTGTGTCTTGCAGAACAGCACGCCGTCCGCCTGGGCGTAGTTCTCCCGCCTGTAATTGAATACAGATTCACGTGATCCGATGTAATCCAAATTTTCTGGCTGTCTCACAGGGCGACTCAAATGTAACCCGAATGTTCTAGCTGTCACACAGGGCGACTCCGATGTAACCCAAATTTCCTGGCTGTCACACAGGGCGACTTACAGCCAGAACGCACACAGTTCGTTATATTGACGAAATGAAACATTATGCTGTACATGCATCCTATATATGCACGGCAAACCAATTCCAATCAATGGTAAAAAATAATGGCATTCGTAATCAGGGGCCAGTTTCACTAAACTTCGTACGACTAAAATGTTCGTAAGTGCAAACTTATGAAAGTCTGTAAATTTCACATTAACAATGTTGTCTTGTATACACTTATTGGATTTAAATTTATTGAGCATAGGCTGCATTTGCAGCCTATGCTCAATAAATGTAAATCCATCAATAGAAATGTCCAGACGATCCTAAATTCGCACTTACGAACATTTTAGTCGTACGATGTTTAGTGAAACGGGCCCCTGATATACATTATTTCGTAGGTAGAGTAGTCGAAATAGCAATTATTCGTATATGTCAAGTTAATCAATATTAATAATAATAACACAACATTTAATTCACTTAAACCCTAATCCTAAATAATAGTCGGTGAATTGTGAAATTGAACCGGACTAAAATTGTTAATATCATTAAAATAGACCATTTTAAAATAGACCTCGTATGGCATCGAATTGGAATAATGTGAATAAATACGTTTTATTTTGTCAGTTACGTGTTGTTTTGAAGAGATAAATGTCTCATCATCATGTACATGTAGTATGAGAGAGAAGAGAGAGAGAGAGAGAGAGAGAGAGATGAGAGAGAGAGAGAGAGAGAGAGAGAGAGAGAGAGAGAGAGAGAGAGAGAGAGGAATGAGATATAGCGAGATAGAGAGATAGCGAGGTAAGGAAAGAAATTGTAAATATGAGAGAGAGAGAGAGAGAGAGAGAGAGAGAGAGAGAGAGAGAGATGAGAGAGAGAGGGGGAGACAGTGATATTGAGCGAGATGGAGAGGGATGGAGAGGGAAGGACGAGAGCGAGAGCGAGAGCGAGAGCGAGAGGAGGAGAGATATAGAGTTAGGAGGTAGAGAGGGAGGGAGAGAGAGAGAGAGTGCTGGAAGAAGGGAGAGAGAGAGGATAGGGAGACAGAGGAGAAAGAGTGAAAGAGCGAGAGAGTGGAGAGTGGGATACAGAGAGGAAGAGAGAGAGAGAGAGAGAGAGAGAGAGAGAGGTAAAGAGAGGGATAGAGATCTGTGAGAGCGAGATGGAGGGAGGGAGATATAGGGGAGAGGATGTATGGGCACCGCCACCGACATACTTACTTGAGTTGCAGCTGACACTTGCTACACTTGAAACAGAACTTGTGGAAGTATCTGTCGCCCGCCTCTATCTGCTCGGCCGGGTACACCGTCTTCTCGCAGACGTCACACTTGTTGCCGCCACCCTGAAATGTACATGGGCCGCCTGCGTTATTCTTGTCCAGTTTATCAACATTTCTGAACATATATTGGCAACGCCAACTCGCAATGAAGCAACTTGATTGTCTGAGCCTGTGTTACTATTGCACAGATTATCAACGTTTCTGAACATCTATTGGCAATGCCGACTCCCAATACGTCTCTAACCTGGACACCCTGGTGACTTTCCAGGGTGTCCGGTTTAGAGAGGTTTCACTGTATTATCAATGCTTCTGGACATCTATTGGCAATGTCAACTCGCAATGAAGCAGCTTGATTGGCTGAGCCTGCGTTAATCTTGTCCAGATTATCAACGTTTCTGAACATATATTGGCAATGCCAACTCGCAATGAAGCAACTTGATTGTCTGAGCCTGCGTTAATCTTGTCCAGATTATCAACGTTTCTGAACATATATTGGCAATGCCAACTCGCAATGAAGCAACTTGATTGTCTGAGCCTGTGTTAATCTTGCCCAGACTATCAACGTTTCTGAACATCTATTGGCAATGCCAACTCGCAATGAAGCAGCTTGATTGTCTGAGCCTGTGTAAATCTTGCCCAGACTATCAACGTTTCTGAACATCTATTGGCAATGCCAACTCGCAATGAAGCAACTTGATTGTCTGAGCCTGTGTTAATCTTGCCCAGACTACCAACGTTTCTGAACATCTATTGGCAATGTCAACTCGCAATGAAGCAACTTGATTGTCTGAATTGTAACACGGCTCAGGCTCAGCCAATCAAGCTGCTTGATTTCAAGCACAGGATTGAAGTATTTTGAAACAAAGAAATTGAAATAATTGGCAAGACTCGCACAGGCGGTAGTGTGTAACGCATGTAAGCGCAGTTGTCGATAAGAATTTAAAAGCATTTGGCTGTCTGCCGAGAAAAAATACCGTATGACATTTGCGACCAGCGCAGACCCAGATCAGCATGCGCATCCGCGCAATCTGATCAGGGCCTACACTGTTCGCTATTTAGTCACATAAGTAGACTTGCGTCCTCAACACATCGATTATATTGTCTTCCAATGGTGTGAAGTGCAGGTTCAATGTGCATGATCACGTGATTACAACAACACCAACAACAACAACGTCGCCCACTCCAAAGTAAGTATTAATTGATATTTTCTTTACTATGCAACGGATTTGGATGAAATATGGCGCAGCAAACGCGTCTTCATGAGCTGCATTTGGTGGTCTAGGGAGTTTGGCACAGACTTATGTCGTTTTTGTGAATACACGGAAATCGATTCTTCGCAAAAAACACAGAGTTTGGGCGAAAATAAAGAGACCACCAAATGCAGCTTAACAAGACTCGTTTGATGCGCCATATTACATCAAAATCCGTTACGTAATAAGGACACTATAAAAGAATACGTACTTTGAATTGGTACTTGTTGTTAGTACCACGTGATCATACACCTTGAAGTTGGTCATGTTTTACAAATGTTGAATATTATCCCAATGTGTACGAATATTCCCAGCGTGTGCCGCATGGGAGTTAAATATGTAGCTGTGAGTGGAGAAATGAGGCATATGGGATTTATGACCAGTGTAGCTCCAGATCAAATAGCACACTCCTGTAGCTTGATAGCGATCTATATTCCTTGTTAGAAGCAAGATGGGTGTTTCATTGATGGAATTGCAACCAGTGCAGATCCTGATCAGACTGCGGATGCACAGTCTGATCTGGATCTACACTGGTGGCAAACACATAAGCATTTTTTTCTCAAGTCACAGCCACACATGCTGACGCTCGATTCACTGGAATGGCATGGTATCTTTGTAGAAATCAACACGTGTTAAACTTACACACATATTGAAAATCTCGCCGAAATATGGCACGCCAAATGTTGCAACATTCTATATCAAATATATTTATAAATATATGGTGTATGTTTTTTTTAATTTATGTGTATAAACAAATGGGGGGGGGGGGGGGGGGGGGGGGGTGGGGGGGGGGGGGGGGGGGGGTGGGGGGGGGGTGGGGGGGGGTGGGGGGGGGGGGTCTATTAAACAAATTATAAATGTGTATACTTTTTATTTTATATGGTATAATAAATGGGTGGGTGTTTCGGTTTAGCGGGTGGGGGTTCGAGACTCTGGCTTGTCGTGCGGGGGAGAGAGGATTTTGTCCATTTGTCCATGGGCGTTGTCCAGGAAGGGGGGTGTCTAAACTCCGGCTTGTCTAGGATCTGGGGGTGGGGGTGGGGGGGGGTGGTGGTAAAGGAAGTGTTTTGTTTTACCAGGGGGTGGGGTGGGTGTTTCGGTTTGTCCAGTGGGGGTCTAAACTCCGGCTTGTCTGGGAGAGGGAGTGGGGTAAGGAAGATATATATTTGTTATGCACAATAAATATTGCAACGTTTGACATGCCATATCGACATCAAGGTTACTGGATTCTGTAGCTGCAATCGTTACATGAAATCAATCCATACAGTATTAGGCCATGGGCCAAATATGGAAACCCTCCCCCCCCTGTGGTACATAAGCAGACATATTTTTCTGATAACTATAATCAATTACGAGTGTAATGCAACTTGTCTGCGCTCTGTAACCCGCTGGATGAATGTATGGCACCATTTTGAAGTATACCACCCAGCAACTTTTTGCCATATTAAAAAATCACACTTTTTGTAAAAATGTGACAAAATTATATTGTTAAACACGGAAACTGCTGTTGTTTTGCAGGTTTGAGAGATATTTATAGCAATACTTTGCATTTAAGTAGAATTTAGGACCGTCCGGTCCTTTTAAGCAAATATTTTACATATTTAATTACCCCACCCACTCCATTTCAATGGTAACACATGTATTGCCACACATCTCTTCCCATACGGTATTTATCAATTGTAACTATGGAAAATATACATGCATGTGCTCATGAAACATGTGCAAACTATAGTTCCTGTTTTTCTTATGCTTACTGCACATGATAATAAGTTAACCACAACTGAATTTGAAACCGTTACCCCACCCACTAAATCTACAATGTACATTTTACACATATTGAGATTCATTAGCTCCACTTACCTTTACTTTTAACTGGTACATATGAATAGTCAACTACTTCAACATAACACTGGCGTCATTGCATACACAAAAATATCGTGAGTTGTCATGATGAAAGTGCATGGAGTGAAGTATGTATAGCAGCAAGTGTGAAGAAAAAAGGGAATTTCCCCACATTATCGGGCAAGAAATGATTCGATATTTACAACAAGATCAATGCTATATTGTGAAATAGAACATGTTAAATGTGAGCATCGATATAATGCACAACAACAGTTATAGACATGCGTATACTGATTTGCGTATGCTTATACAACAAGGTAATTAATTTTCAATCAAGGTTTGAAGCATCGCGCCTGTGGCGGGGACAATCCCCACAACATCAGCTAAGAAACTATTCATTATTTGCATCATCACATAAAATATGGTTCATGAAATCATTAACATATACATAGCATCACATATATATAGACATACATACATACATACAGTTACATAATGTGTCCAGGGCTTTCATTGTTCTTGATTTGTGCATGATTATACAAGGTAATTAATTTTGAATCAAAGTTTGAAGCATCGCGCCTATGGCGGTGACAATCCCCACAACATCAGGTAAGAAACTATTCATTATTTGCATCGTCACATCAAATATGGTTCATGAAATCATTAACATATACGTAGCATCAGACACATACATACGTACGCACGCACGCACGCACGCACGCACGCACACACACACACACACACATACATACATACATACAGTTACATAATGTGTCCAGGGCTTTCAGTGTTCTTGATTTGCTGATTTGTGCATGATTATACAACAAGTAATTAATTTTCACTCATGATTGAAAGCCTCGATACCAGGTAAGACATATTTCGATATTTACAATAACAGATGAAATAAAATATGGTACACAATATCATTCATATCAGCATATTCATATCAGCATATATAGACATACATACAGTTACATAATGTGTCCGGTGCATTCGTTGTTCTTGATTA
Source organism: Conchocele bisecta (assembly GCA_029237695.1). Lineage (NCBI taxonomy): Eukaryota > Metazoa > Mollusca > Bivalvia > Lucinida > Thyasiridae > Conchocele > Conchocele bisecta. The sequence continues at coordinate 56,133,764 of CM055271.1, read as the reverse complement.
ACGTATGGTTGGTTACAACAAAGTAATTCATTTTCAATCAGGTTCGGAAGCATCGCACCTGTGGCGGAGTCAATACCCATGGCATCGGGTACGAAACTCTTCGATATTTTCTGACATCAACAGTGCTCAGGTATTATCCTAACATGCTGTACAAATCGTAGATACATATCTAGTGAATCCGGCTTAAGAGAAGCAACCAAGTCATATACTTCATCCGCATCAAACATGCTATCTAGTAAGCTGTCGGGCTCATGGGCATTTGTTTCATCAACATCCACCGTATCCACTTCTTCCTCTTCTTCTACCAGTAGATCTATCATTTCAGTTGGCAGGTAATCCCCCTCTGTCCATTTGCACTCTAGTGTTCCGTTTATGACCTCCCACCCACGGCCATTTGGTGGCGGTATGCATGCATTTGATTGGTCAGTGCTGCACCAAATGAGGGTTTGGTGATTAGCTCTCATTATATACATTCTCAACGATGACCTGCATGGTGGCAGAATGCTAAGATCAGCGCCATTGTAACTTGACAGCAGCTCTCCTGACTTGGGACTGAACTTTTGCAGGAATAGCTCCATGCGCAGTTTGTTTATGTCTGTAATACTAGTACTAGTACTCCTGTACATCAGACACACAAAGTGTTCAAGGTCTTCGAAGAGTTGTGGTTCTACAGAAGGGGACAAACCCAACTGAATGAATGTATCAGTGAATTCTGGGTACTTCTGAAGTAGTTTTAGCGGTGTCACCTTTTCACGACGAACGAAAGCACTCGTGCTGTCACAGCCGATGAATGCATGAAGTGCTGGCAATGCCAAACACAGCTGCGTACCAACCTCAGCAATGATACCGTGTATGTCAAGCAGTCGTCGTTTGTTGCCGACACCGGTGTCAAACAGCACACGCTGTTTCACCAGCTGTGTAAACCTGATTAACAGTACAAACACGTCGGTATCTGGAGATCTGACAACAATTGTATTGTTCTCCGATAAATGCGATGCATGGTGCAAACAATGCAATACCAGTCGTGTGTCTGCTTCCTCTTGTGACGAATTCAGTTCTTCTATTTCGTCAGTGTGTGTTGATATGCCATACATACTAGTAATTTGACGCATTTGGTTTCACACACAAACACAATTGTTCTTCCCTTCACCTTGTGTGTGTATTTATCTTGCATCCATTCATTAAGTAGGAGTTTTCACAATTGTGTCTTGTTGACATCGTTCGAGAGGAACTGCTTCCAGTCACGTGGAACATTTGTCAGCGGTCCCTTGATCAAGTAGGTATTTGTGGTACCGCTTCTTGTTGTCGTTCATTGTTTTTAATTGACAGAGGATGGTACGTGTTTGTTACAAAATCCACGCGTTCTGCTTTCGGCATTTGGTGATATAGACTCTCCGCCAGATCTGCAAATGTGTTGGGCAAAGCAGTTTGCATATGTAGAATTGCATTTCCGTCAATGATGTAGCTCACCTGTTCTAGCGGAGGCCTGTAAACCATATGCGTCTGCCCTTCCAGTTGGTGCATCAATTTGATCCATCAGCTGTTGTAAGCGACCATGGAACTGGACCTAACGGGTAACTGAAGACCTTAGCCATGTCAATGTTGTTCCTTTGACATTCGCTGTGGACTCGTAAGTGTCACCGATTTTGCAAGCGTTGCAAATGTTTTGAGTATTTGTTGCTTTATTGGCGCATGGAAGCTGGCAGATCTTTCTACAAACAGACTTCAGTCTGCACCTGGCAGCTAATTTGTGACGTTGACTGACAAAATGTACCGAAATACATTTGAGACCAGCGTAACGCCAGATGTGACAGTATGATAATGGCACATGCTGTTCGCTATTCAATCTATATTATGAAGTGTCATTTCTATTGACTATCTTAGATCCAGAACAGACTGCATTTCAATACATGTGTAAGTCAAGACATCCATAGGTCGCATATGTCATAAGATTAGGCCATGGGCCAAATATGGAAAACTTACCCCTGCGTAAAACACACATTATATTACGCAATTGTCATGTATATTGATATCCATCACAGGCATTAATTTGCGGTGTAAAAAGTGGTTCAAATGCCACTTATCAGTTAACATGGAAAAATTGTAAACATAGAAAAATTGTTGAAAAAACGCCCTTTTTGGCGGCCATTTTGAAAATTTCCACCATTTATATCATGCTGTTAAGTCAATATGTATTACATAATTGATATGCATATTGATATGCATTACAAGGTATAAGTTACAATGTTAATAGCGGTTCCAATAACACTTAACAGCAGTTACAGTGCAAACTTTTCGCAAAAACACACTTTTTAGCGGCCATTTTGAAAATGTCGGCCATTTGGTAAAATAAATTGATTTTGAATGTATCACACACTGTTTTATATTCAATTAGGGAGTAGATAAGAACGATTTAGAAAGTTTAAATCGGTCCTAATACCGGTTAACAGGCGATAAAGCTAGTCCTGTAAACCAAAACAATTGTTTTTGACGGCCATCTTGGAAAATGGCCGCCATTTGTTCATCCAGCGGCTTTTTAATGGCAGACCTTCTGGAATGACAGACAATTGACTACTGAATTTGAAAATCATAGTGGCGTTATGTACCACAGGGGGGGGAGGGGGGGTTATTGGTGGCCCAAAGACTATATACGAGTCATGTGATTTTGTACCGAGTAAGACGATATGCGATTTATCGTGAAGAACTATATACAGAAAATGTGACTTTGTAAGTAGCGTCGTTAGTTCACGAATTTTTCAAATCAAAGTTCTAAATTTTCCCAAAAGCTGATTGATGCCTGCTCAAATGCGGAAACCTCAAATGCGGAAACCCTTAAGTAATGAATGTATAAATAATATAAGACGTACAGAGAAACCTCACTAAACCGGACACCCTGGGAGGTCCCCATGGTGTCCGGCTTAGAGAGGTGTCACTGTAGTTAAGGTATCTGATCATGCTGGGCCACATTTGTGTGCTATGCGATCACGAACAGATAACCTGAGATAAATCACCAAGAAACTCATCAAAAATAAGATCGCAGATGTTTTCTTGGTGTCCGGTTTATAGAGATTCCACTGTACTCCGAATGGATGATGTGATTATATATATACGTTAACTTAACACTTACGTATTTTGGACCCATATTTCGTCGTTCAAAATTTAATAAATCCACACACTTTCCTTGCGACGTTCACGGTTGTGTTCTATTCTGGTTACTAGTATATTATTACCAGCCAAATACACCGGCATGGGATTAATTTATGGCTGTGACTGGAGAAATGGGGCTTATGGATTGTGCGACCAGTGTAGACCCAGATCAGACTGCGCATCCGCGCAGTCTGATCTGGGTCTGCACTGTTCACCATTACGTCAATGAAACATTCGTCGTGCTTTTAACGAGCAATCTATATTGCTAACAGACTACAGGAGTGTGATATATGATCAGGAGCTACATTGGTCACGAATCCCCTAAGCACGAATGTCCGCCAGTCTCAGCCACCATTTATAGCATCAATATCGATAAATCATACGATCCACTCCACTGTTGAACAAGGTACAGTCTGTTTCATGCACGCTTTTCCATTTTATACACAGCCGCCTGTGTTTGTTTTGCTCAGATCATCAACGTGTCTGAACATCTATTGGCAAAGCTAACTCGCAATCAAGCACTTTAATTGTCTGAGCCTGAGCTTCAGCTGTAGCACAACTCAGGCTCAGCCAATCAAATTGCTTGATTTCTAGCACAATATTCAAGTATTTTGAAATAAAGATATTGACAAATATTGGCAATATTAGCGCAGGCGGTAGTGTGTGGCGGCATATACAGTGTTGAAACAAAATATGGCAAACTGTAAGAACGAACATATTTTTGCATTTCGTTTCATTTCATCAAATATTGATTTTATTTCGAGGGAAAAAAATAACTGTTGTCTATGGGAATTTAACATGGGGGCAAACATACAGTGGAAACCCTGTAAACCGGACAGAGAGACTAGTAAATTGTGCTTAATTTTGATATGCTTTCTTGCCATTTATCTGCGAGGATAATGTCTGTTCATGATCGCAAAGCACCTACGCGTGTCTTGAAGTAGTTATGTGCAAGTTTCACAGTTGAACATCTCAAGACCGGACACCCTGGGGACATTAGAGAGTTTCCATTGTATTTTATTTTCTAACTCTGGAAATAGGGGACTGAATATCACAAATTATAACATTTTTTTCACATATTTTATTAAATCATAATTTACATCATTTTTCGGTATACAAGCAGTGCAAAATGGATTGGAACGAACTATTGCTATCTTATAGAGTTCCTCTCTACTGTTGAAGCTGTCGATGTCAGAGACAATATATTGACGTGAATATCATTGACAACCGTTACTATCGAATTATTATTCAGAGCTTGTGACATACAGTGGGGTCAGCGTGTAAGTGCACACACGAACGAACACGACAGGTTGGAACGCTGACCCCACTGTATTTCATGTATATAACAAAAAGAAATCTGCATTTTTTCTCATTTCGCATGAAAAGTGTATGTTGTTACCACTCAGTTGAACCGTCTCGGCGAGACGGTTCAACTGAGTGGTAACAACATACACTTTGGGTGGGTAGCGAACCAACCTGTCGTGTTCGTTCGTGTGTGCACTTACACGCCGACCCCACTGAAGTCCAGTAAATATTCAAACATTTATTTTGTTCGACCCTCCTCCAGCTTCGCCAGCCCTTTTCCCATGGTAAATTTCCATAAAATATATATTTATCCAAGTCCCTGTACATAAAAAGAAGGTCCATTCCTCAATTGTGATACAATTTAATATATCATAAAATATAACTAGTTTTTAAAATGTTATACACTAATGCCTGCGCTAATCTTACCAATATTTTTGTGAATTTCTCTATTTTAAAATGCTAGAAAATTGTGTTTGTAATCAATCTTGATTGGCTGAGCCAGAGCTCTGCTGCAGCACAAGCTCAAACAATCAACTTGCTTGATTGCGAGTTGGTATAGCGAATATATATTCAGATACGTTAATAGTATGGGCAAGATTAACGCAGGCGGTTGTGTAGATGTTCTGAAACGATGATAATCTGGGCAATATTAACACAGGCGGTTGTGTAGATGTTCAGAAACGGTGATAATCTGTGCAATATTAACACAGGCGGTTGTGTAGATGTTCTGAAACGGTGATAAGCTGGGCAAGATTAACACATGCGGTTGTGTAGATGTTCAGAAACGGTGATAATCTGTGCAATATTAACACAGGCGGTTGTGTAGATGTTCTGAAACGGTGATAAGCTGGGCAAGATTAACACAGGCGGTTGTGTAGATGTTCAGAAACGGTGATAACCTGTGCAAGATTAACACAGGCGGTTGTGTAGATGTTCTGAAACGGTGATAAGCTGGGCAAGATTAACACAGGCGGTTGTGTAGATGTTCAGAAACGGTGATAATCTGGGCAAGATTAACACAGGCGGTGGACATGTCTACATGAAATTGACTGTAGTGCAGTGGCGGTGAAATGTGTGGTAATGACTCAACCCCTAGACCAGAACATGCAGTCCTATAATTTCCTCAGGCTCAGCAACTGATCATGTGTGGCTGTGACTGGAGAAAGGTGGCTTATCAACTTTGCGACGAGTATAGTCCCTGATTAGTCTGCGCATCAGCGCAGTCTGATCAGGGCCCGCACTGTTCGTGATCGCCCGTCGGCTTCTAACAGAACAGTTCGTCACCGTGAGAATGTAAGATCAGGAACTACACTGGTCACAAATCGATGGTCTAGTAACATAAGGTCGTAACTGCTATGCTTTAGCATATCAGTTACGAGCTTATGTTCCTAGACCATCGAAATGTCATACGCCATGTTTTTCCAGGCGCAGGCGAGAAGACATCCAAACTGCAAACCTGTCATCAATATATAAACATTATATTTTGATATCGTAGCGAAGAAGATCTTAATTTTTGTAAATATATTTCATGTGATACCGCACAACGTCTTAAATACAAAATCCCATGGTTTATCTTATATAGCAGTCGACGGCGGATATCAGTTAAGTACAGTTTTTCATGGTTTGATTAATTTACATAATTTATACGTTTTTGATATTCAGAATGAGCATCGTAAAGTTGAAAGGTTTATTAAGATACCTGTCACATGGTGTATTTTATTTGACTGGGAAGGATTGAAATCATAGAGCACATAATTAAGATGGAGTTATAGGATCTGATCAGGGGCTATGCGATTTCACCAACATTGAAAAGTATACTTTTCTAGCAAAGTATATTTTGAGGGAGTAATCATTTATTTTTCATGAAATGCATTATTGCACATAGAACTAACAACTGCATATATTTGATGATTAAAAGTATGCAGAATTATTATACTGAACTTATTACATTATCACAGCCAAATGGCTGTGATAATGTAATACATTCAGTATAATAAAAATTAATAAATTTATCCTAAAATTGAAACTTTAACCCTCAAAGTATACTTTGTGAGAAAAGTATACTTTGCAATGTTGGTGAAATAGGCTACTGATCAGGGGCTATGCGATTCGGAAGTAGCACAGTAAAACATTAATTAAAAGGCATTTGGTCTCAGTGATGCCTAGCAGTGATGAAACAGATTAGGAAAACATAATTTAATTGAATATATTGTATCCTATGTCTAACCCTAATTGTACATAATCTATTAGTTTTCGGAATTATACACATTTTGTATGAATCCTTTTTTAAAGGCGTCGTATAGGTACAAATGTGTTCAGAAATCACAGGCGATTGAAGTTCCCTCTCCACATTCAGATCCCCCCCCCCGTCCACCCACCTATACTATTATAGTCTATATACGTACTAGTATAGTCGGACCAGATTGATTTGTCTAAGGGGCTATGTGGCTGGGGAGTTCAGAAATACGCTACAAATCTAAAATGTAACTATTTCTTCATATTCTGTTTCACTTTCATTGCGTATCTGAGATGGACTGGGCGACACACCCCTTTCAAAGCGTAATTTCGTTTCAAGTAGGCATATGTACGGAAGCCCATTAGGGCCACTTCACATTTGTTTTTATCTTTTCTTGAATTTTCGAGATCTTTTCTTGAATTTTCATGATACTTTCTTGAATTTTCGAGATCTTTTCTTGAATTTTCAAGATGTTTTCTTGAATTTTCAAGTTCTTTTATTGAACTTGAAAATTCAAGATTTCAAGATGTTTTCTTGAATTTTCAAGTTCTTTTATTTTCAAGTTCTTTTCTTGAATTTTCAAGATCTTTTCTTGAAAATTCAAGAAAAGATCTTGAAAATTCAAGAAAAGAACTTGAATTCAAGAAAAGATCTTGAAAATTCAAGAAAAGAACTTGAAAATTCAAGAAAACATCTTGAATAGATGCAAATTAAAAAAAAGTGAAGTGGCCCTAATGGGCTTCCGTACATATCGCATCGCCCGTTGTGTAAATGCTTTATATTAGCTTGTATTCATGTTAGTTCTTTAAATCAACTAGAACGGCCAATATACACCACCGCCTGCGCTAATTCTGCCAATACTCATAAATGTCTTAATACAAAATACGTTGACTATCGTCTTTGAAAGAAATCAGCTTGATTGGCTGAGCCTGAGCTGTGCTACAGCTCAGGCACAGCCAATCAAGCTGCTTTCTTTCGAGTTAATATTGCCAATATATGTTCAGAAACGTTGATATCTTGGCAAGATTAACGCAGTCGGTGGTGTATAATTAAAAGCGGGAATGCAATTATGACGCATCGTCTTGGATCGTGCAGTCACCGATATTAGCTATATACTATTACAGCCGGATACATTCCAGACTCATTAAACAAATATATTAGAAAATAATTTAATTGTGAATAAATAATGAACTAATTGTTGTTTTGAAGAATCCCATAAATGATTAGTATTACTTTCTACTGACTGAGTACTGAGTCACGACATAAATACCGCTTCAACTGCATAAAGTGCGATTCCCGCATAAATACCACATTGTGCATTAAATGCAATATATATCAAATAAGATAGATGATCTTACCTGAGTGGTGATTAAATATGATGTTTATTCATCGAGATTACTGACTTCATAAAAACCAGGCTACGTTTCTTATGAATTGTTCAACGCGATTAATAAATATCATATTAAATCAACACAAATTTACTTATTGATTGCATAAGCCGATCATCATACATTGAAACATACGTTCTATAACAGTCTCTGTTGCATATTTATTACACTAGCGCATAATATTTTAATACACTGTGACATTACTCTAGGGCATTATGCAATAAATACCGATCAATGGCTGTAAATACCTAACGTTCCCGTATGCTGAAAACATTCCGCACTATATTATGCAAATTGAGTATTGTCTATTTGCTTCAACATTTGTGGCTGTGACTGGAGAAATGGGGCTGGTTGAGTTATGCGACCAGTGTAGATCCAGATCAGCCTGTGCATCCGCACAGTCTGATCAGGATCTACACTGTTCGCCATTCCATCATGAAACATCAGTCGTGTTTCAAACAAGCACTAATGATCGTTATCAGATTACACGAGTGAGCTATTTGATCAGGAGCTACACTGGTTAAACATTCAATTTCTCTAGTCACAGCCACACGATATTTCACGGTTGCATAATCTGCTGTAATCTTGATTACTTTCACGTCCGCGTTTGTCGTTAACCCTTACACTGCTGAATGGAATGTTGTCGTCTGGAGTTTATGTTTTATTTTCGATTTTTCTCATCAAAAACTTGATTAGACAGCATTTTAGAATCATTTCCAATGGAAATGATTCTAAAGTGTTGTCAAACCATGTTTTTATTGAGAAACAGGGCAAAATATAAAGCAACAGCAGACGACAGTTTTAATGGTTAACAATTAATCATCTTCCGGCGCGATATGTTGTTTAATGGTTAGAAAACACTTGTTTTAGTCTATGTAGTGTATACACTATTTACACACCATTCTCTGTTACTTTCAATGTTATATGGGTGTTACTGAACATATCTCTACATAAGCTGAAAACAGTCTGAACTGGATCTGAATTAAATAAAATATAGGTTCACACAAGTCTACTCACATATTCCTAAGAAACAAACACACCCAATATCCCATGGCAAACAAACATATTTAGGGGAATCACATCCTGGGGCCCGTTTCACAAAAAAATATGATAGTCTGTAAACTTCACATACTGTTTTCTTGTAAATAAGTATTGGATTTACATTTATGCAGCCTATTTTCAATAAACGTAAATCCATCAATTGACATTTTCAGACTATCCTAAATCTGCACTTACGAACATTTTAGTCGTATGAAGTTTAGTGAAACGGCCCTCCAGATATTCATATATGACAGATAAAAGTTGATATGAATTATTTGTGTATCATTTAGTGACCAGGGGCCCGTTTCACTAAACTTTGTACGACTAAAATGTTCGTAAGTGCAAATTTAGGATCGTCTGGAAATTTCAATTGATAAAAGTAAATCCAATAATTGTTTTCAAGAAAACATTGTTAATATGAAATTTAGAGACTATCATAATTTTGCACTTACGAATATTTTAGTCGTACGAAGCTTAGTGAAACGGTCCCCAGAATACGTGCGAAGTACTGCGACTATACATGTTTACAGCATTGCTCTACCGTATTGCAGTGGAACCTCTCTAAACCGGATACCCTGGGAGGTCCACCGGTATCCGATTTAGAGAGGATCCTCTGTCCATCATGTACAGTGGAACCTCTCTAAACCGGACACCCGGGACCTCCCCGGGTGTCCGGTTTAGAGAGGTACCACTGTCAATCATGTATGTGTCTTTTGCGATCATGGAAAGAGGTATTGTTTCAAAATATTGAGCATAATGATAAACACTGCAGATCCTGATGGGACGGCTTGCTACGATCCGGCTCATCTGGATGTACAGTGTTTGCAAATGTCGTGTTAATGGTATGTGTGTATGTGTTTCAGAGCCGATATTATGAGTTTGTTATCCCCTCGCTTTAGCCCATGTCCATGCGTACGTACGTTAGTAACATCTTTCATTTTTCAATAACTTATGAACCGCTTCATCGATTTTCATAACATTTACCAAAATGTGTCTCTAGGGATGTTGCTTTGCTTTTCATACGACCCACGTCCGGCCACCCAAGGTCAAGATCACTGAGGACTTGTGTTCATCGTGTTTGTAAGGCAAACATGTTAGTTTTTGGCGGGAGACATACTGTCTCCACGCTATTGGGATCGTGATTCTGGCCGTTTGCACGGGTCTACTTTCGGAAGTGGCTCTCTGTTCATCGGGGGACGTCTCAATAGACTCAATTTGCGTTCGCAATTAACAACAGTCAGGTGACATTTAAAGTCAGCGAGTGAACTGAAAGCAAGTTATTAATAGCAACGGTTCAATGCTCAACATTATGTGTAAAATAGTTGGCATGCCCAACTTTACTTTTGAAGAGAACAAATTGCTGTTATTGAGACGCCCCCCGTATCGTGTACCACGCAGTCGCAATGCGACGTCGAAGGCCATTTCTTTTTCATATTGTGGTTTACGGGCGATTTTCGAAAAATTACCCTCTGTGTGAGCGAAACAAAATTCATGAAAACATTTTGCCGTTCATGCAGCATACACGTATGTAGGCCTACGCCCAGTCATAATTTTGAAAAGATTTCACATAATATTATGTCAAGGAATTTCTGAGTATGCAAATTCACAAGTGGCTACTTGTCTCCCGCCAGTCAGTACTTTCAGTACTTTGATTTTTATTAGCAAGACTGTCAGCGAGTGGATTAGCCTCGTAATAACGATACCCTTGTTTTCTATTTACTTCTCCAGATTGTTATACTGCATTCCAGCATTCATCCTACCTCTAAACTTTCAGTAAGTTCGTCCATCTGTGACCTACATTGATTCGCATTCATGAACTACAGGTAAGTATTAACTATTTCAATCCTACATACTATAACGCCAACATTTGCAAACACTGTAGATCCAGGGGGGCCCGTTTCACTAAACTGTGTACGACTAAAATGTTCGTAAGTGCAAATTTAGGATCGTCTGGAAATTTCAATTGATGGATTTACATTTATTGAGCATAGGCTGCATATGCAGCCTATGCTCAATAAATGTAAATCCAATAATTGTTTTCAAGAAAAACATTGTTAATATGAAATTTAGAGAGTATCATAATTTTGCACTTACGAATATTTTTTTCTTCTTTTGAATTGCCTGGAAACAATCCTTTTATTATTTTATAACAAGCAACAAACGTGTAAAACATACATTTTGTAAGTCGAGAAGTAAGTTGTCCATTAATATCAATGTTAGCGATAAGCAGTGTGATTCAGACCAGTACGTACATACATACATGCTGGTCAGATAATACTCTGATTGTCTAACAGTGAGTAGTAGTTTGATTTGTATTACATATTTGTGTGTAGTGTGAGCTATGATCAGACTGCACAGATGTACAGGCTGATCAGAGCCTATTCTTGTTATGTTTTCATATCTACAGTCAGTGTATTCGATCATATTATGATGCTCTCTTGATATTCGATGATCAACTTAATTCTGCATCATGAAAGACAGTAATTGTGGACATTGATCAGAACACACGGACGTATAGTCTGGTCGTAGTCTACTCTGTTTCTTATGGGTTTTTTTAAATTGATATCAGGCGTGGTGTTTGCTCTGTATAACAAACAGTGTATAATAAACATTTGCATGTATATATTGTTGCTCATGATATTTTTCAACCTTTTGAATGCGGGAGACGAATATTTTAGTCGTACGAAGCTTAGTGAAACGGTCCCGAGATGATCCGGGTCATAGGAGCAGTCTCACCCATAGGTGTTTGAACAGATGGTCATTACATTTGTTTTGGTGCCATGTGGGTATTTTGGTGGATTTGGGTGGATTTCGTTGGTTTGGGTAATTTACATAGTTTTGTGCAACTACTAATGCTCAATCATTACACACAACATAAATCGTCAATTATCTATACATTTACCGTTCCGAACTTTCGGACCCCTTTTTATACTGTCAAAATATTTATACGTGCGATTCGCGGGATGTGACGTAAATTGTATATTGGTAACAATTCACCCAAACCCCAAGAGACAGCGAAATAATCCATAAAACACCGAAATATGAACCGTTCTTCAAGAACATGTAGTCTCACCAGGATCTGCAGTTTATGCACGTGACTACAGCGTTTAGTTTATATCTATGAGGTGTTCGTCATCTTGTGATATGACACTACTGTCTGTTTCACGAAACCTGCCCACATTTTGAGCCCAATTTGTCCCCACGGGCCACGCCTATTTTTGACCCCGGGGTCACCATTTTAACAACTTTGAAAGAGCATTGTACATCGATAATTCCTACTACGTTTTTGTCGAAATCCGGTTGGCGGTTCTTGAGAAGAAGATTTTTGAAGAATTTGTGCTATTTTTAGACGGCGGCCATCTTGCATTACGTAATGACGTCATTTTAACAATTTTGCAATCCCCCTACCTAAGGACCATGACCATGAAGTTTGGTGACTATAGGCCCAATGGTTACCGAGGAGAAGACGTTTGCAAATGTTCACGGACGACGACGGACGACGACGGACACATTGCGGTAACAATAGCTAACATGAGCTTCGCTCAGGTGAGCTAAAAAAGACTCTTTCATAAATTTTGATAACATTTAATATTATCGAAACAAAAAATTGTTTTTAAATTGTTTATATAGCCGTACAATTTGGGCAGCTTTCGCGAAACAGACTATGGTTGCCTTGTTCAAAGCGAGGACATTTATCTTTCGTTCCAATCCGCTTCACATTATTTATCTAAATTGATATAATTTGTTATTAAAAAATATATGTGTATACTACAGTGGACTCTCGCTATACCAAACACCCTGGGTACCGCCCAGTGTGTTCGGTATGGCGAGTTCCACTGTAATCAAGAAATCACAAGCTGTCAGAGCCACATCGTGGAACTGTTGGAAGGGTTGGTATTGGAGCTACATGTGCGCTACAGTGTAGCTCCCTATACCGGACACGCTGCATGGTGGTACATATGGTGTTCGGTATAACGATGTTACACTGTAAGCAATCAATCACCAGCTGTCACAGCATGGAACTGTTGGAAGGGCTGGTCTTGGAGCTACATGTGCGGTACAGTTGAAACTCTTTACACCGGACACGCTGCAGGGTGGTACACAGGGTGTTCGGTATAACAAGGTCCACTGTACGTATATTTTAAAAGTTTGTAACAATATCCCTTTTACGATGAATGGAATAGTCCAACATTAACATGGAACAGACAATGGTATGTATTTCGGGGTGAAGTAGTTGACTCAACACTGTACCTTATGAGCATACTTCATAATAGTATGTAGCTGTTACTGGAGAAATTTGTGACCAGTGTAGTTTCCGATCAAATAAAATATATTTACAGAAAGTGTGATATTTTCTGTAACGAATTTTCAGAACGAATGTGGAATAGTGATAATTACGTCAACGTTTGATGCGTTTACGATATCACAGTTTTTTATAAATATTTTATTGAAAAATCGCACATCTTCTTGGGTACAAAATCACATGGCTTGTCTCAATTATAACAACATCAAATAATTCTGTAACAGGTCCGTATGATTCTCAGTATGCATACGCATGCCTGTCCAAACTCTATTCCATGGAACGCCAACTCGACATAAACTCAAATAATTATAGACACGCTATAAATAAATAAAGCTAGCATTAAATATTTGAGATGGCATTAAATATTAGAGCTCGCATTAAATCTTGAGAGCTAGCTCCGATTGACTTAGGGAGCTCTTCAAATGATTTGGAGCTAGCTTATTTAGAGCTAACATTCATTATTTGAGTGTACGTAGATTTGGCGTTCCATACTATTCCGTTTCCTTGTTATCTTAGCCATAAATCCGTCTCGCTGGGTTGTAGCAGGCTGAGTTTACAGTTCTGTAGAATTAATTACCATCCAGCTTAGTTCCCGTCTACACGGGTGACGCACTCAGAGAATGCGCATGATAATGTCTATAGTCCGTTTCAAATGTTGCTGCCGACGAACATTTGGCTGTTAAGCACATTAAATATAAAATAGATTTAAATGCAAATACGTTTTCACCAATATACAAAAACGACACCCTCCCTAAAAATATTTGATGAAATTCCATCAGCTATATTGATTGTATTGCCAAAGAAAAAAAACAATTTTCCAATTGGAATTTAAAGGTACATGCCCACTCAGTAGGCACAGCATGTTATTTATATGCAGCCTATGCTCAATAAATGTAAATCCATCAATTCAAATTTCAAGACGATTCTAAATTTGCACTTACGAACATTTTAGTCGTACGAAGTTTAGTGAAACGGGCCCCAGGTATACACCGATCACACACCGTTGCTACAGTATCTACATAGCCACTGACAATCACAGTGGAGCATGAATCCACTACGTGTATACAAACAGTCGTTAACCATTTCACCCCTAAGTAACTGAATGAGCTGCGATATGTTAATTTTGCAACCAATCCAATCATCGCAAAATGATTTTCAGACTATTCCATTTATAAAAAGGGGGTATTTGTTGTTCTCAAAAATATGAAAATTACTTTCAAACAGTGCAGATCCTGATGAGACGGCTCGTTACGAGCCGGCTCATCTGGATCTGCACTGTTTGCATAAACGGACATAGCGGGCTTTCGGGTTCAAAGGGTTAAAGGTCGACTACTACTACGGTCGACTACTACAGTCTGTTTCACGAAACCTGCCCAAATGTTACGGACATATAAACAATACAAAAACAATATGTTTCGATAATGTTAAATTTTATCAAAATTTAAGAGTGAGCTTCTTTTTATTTCGTGAAATTTAATCCAATGTTGATTTTATTTTAAAATATTTCCCTATGTTTTTCCCCATGTCAAACATGTATATTACGAAAAATTGATTGTCTATAGGAATTTATCCCATAGACAATCAATTTTTCGTAATATAATAAATATTTGACCAAATTTCACGAAATAAAAAGAATGCTCATTCTTAATTTTTTACAAAAGAAAGAACAAAACTATTGTTTTTTCATTGTTTATATGGCCTTAAAATATGGGCGGGTTTTGTGAAATCGACACCAACACTAACAAAAACATGGTTTTATTTCTTCAACCATCGCTACATGTGCATTTGTAGTTTACTGTCAGTACCATACAAGATGAGAAAACCGGCAGGAGGGGTAATCGACAAATCTTCTTGTTGCTGCTTAGCTGGCGAACCGTCGGCTTTGTACGTACCCCGACCATCAATCATAGCCTCGTAGAATCCGACTCTCAAACAATGCTATTCTTCCAGATGTGTACGCAACGGCATGTGTTAACCTTGCTCATATTATCAATGTTTCTGAACATCTATTGGCAGTGTTAACTCGCAATCAAGTAATTTGATGGCCTGAGCACAGCTCAGGCTCAGTCATACAATCTGCTTGAAATCAAGCACTAATATTCATAGTTGCGAACGGTCACTCTTGCAATCTACTCCCGTACCGTCCGTAGGCCTACGGACGGTACGGGAGTAGATTTCAAGAGTTACCATTCGCAACTATAATATTCAAGTACATTGTATTTGGAAATTAGAAATTGGCAAATACGTATTGGTAGTATTAGCACAGGCGGTAGTGTGAAATGGATGGAAACGATTTTACCGGGACAAGTTTTACCCCACACAGTCTTAGTTTAAGTCCAGTCAATATATCTGTTTCTGCATTTTAACGTCTTTGGTATATATTTAAAGTGATATTTATTAAATGAGTTTACTGATGTCATAAGAAACGAGACTCTGTCGAGTTTCGTATGAAATCAGTCAATGAGTTTAATACATAGTATGTATGTTAAATCAACATCGAATGTTAGATTCTGATTATTGCATAAGCAGAGAAACATCATTTGAAGCTGCAAATTTAGGATCGTCTGGAAATTTCAATTGATGTATTTACATTTATTGAGCATAGGCTGCATATGCAGCCTATGCTCAATAAATGTAAATCCAATAATTGTTTACAATAAAACATTGCTAATGTGAAATTTACAGACTATCATAATTTTGCACTTACGAACATTTTAGTCGTAAGAAGTTTAGTGAAACGGGCCCCAGGTCTACAAGATCTACACTGATCCTTCAGGATCAAACAACGAAAAGTTTTGGAAATTGACTCCCCAATTGACTCCCCAATTGACTTTCGCAATAAAATCAATCAAATAATTTTTTTTTGGGGGAGGGTGACTTTTTTGTTATTGATGAAAAAGTACTTACTTTTAAATATTTTTAATAGCCAAATGTTCGTCAGCAGCAAAACATGGAACAGACAGTAGTGTTGAAAGAGATAACATGAACATCGAAATGTAGTGACACGATACAAATTCAAACATGCATTATGTGTCACCGAAAGCGAATACACAAACATTCGCAGAATTCCTGAAAATCAGTCAGATTAATACATAATATAATTGGTTACCTAGGTTACATTGTGGCTGAAATGTATTGATTATACATGTGCGTGCTTCATGAGGCGGTGATGGTTGTATGTGGTTTTAATTTTTGGCTGAAGCTAGGTATTTAGAAACACCGTTACTTCGGTAAATGATAGAATTGGCATTTAGAGTTACCCTGGCAACGACAGTGCATAACAGCATGATTACACGGAAAACATAGTTACATTTGTGAGGCTATCTCGTCGCATCTGACGTCGTGCCGTCCTTGCCAAAATTCCACGGCTAGATAGATACACGTTGGCCGATCAGACGAATCAGTTATTACCCGAGCACGTGCATGTATTATATACCTTATATGTGGTTGTGGCTGGATAAATGGAGCGTATTGGTTTTGTGACCAGTGTAGATCCAGATCAGCCTGTGCATCCGCACAGTCTGATCAGGATCTACACTGTTCACCATTCCATCAATGAAACACCCATCATGCTTCTTACAGTGTATATATATCGTTATCATGTTTCAGGAGTGTGCACTTTGATCAGGAACTACACTGGTTACACATCCAATAAGCCCCATTTCTCCAGTCACAGCCACATATATTATAATTAGTTTCGTCTTCCCTATGATTACTACAGGCACAAAAACATATTTAAATCATACTCCGATATTAAAAATCTTCAAAGTAGGACACCAGTCCCATTTATCCAGTCACAACAACATATTAGTTAGTTAGCTTACATGTGGCTGTGACTGGTGAGTATAGGGCGTATGATAATAATGACCAATGTAACTCCCGATCTAATAGCACACTCGTGTAGCCTGACACTGATATACATGTATATTACTAGTTCACAGTATAACGGGTCTTTCATTCATGGAATGGAAAACAGTGAACATCCTGATCAGAATGCGGATCACTGATCACTGGTTGCAAACCCCATAAGCCTCATTTTCCCAAGTCAAAACCACATATTAACCCTTTCCATGCTGACGATACGCCATTATCCTAAATATTTTCCTTCTATGCGCTCAGAAGTATATGTCGCGACCACCATTTGAACCGTCTCGTCGAGACGGTTCAAATGAGTGGTCGCAACATATACTTTCATTGAGAAATAACAAAAATGAAGTACTTAATAAATGTCATACCCGTAAAGGTGAATGGGTTAAAGGTTGGGAATTTGCTATACAACATTGTATACTCGTACATCAAGTTCATGTGTTATATTAATATACACACTTCTGAACAGCATGGTTTCACTGATGAATGATAAAGCCAAGCCCCACCCTTCTATTTGATCTTCACTACGTGCGACTGAAGATCACAAATTGTCAATCAGAGCGAAACAGTATGCCAGATCGATGTATCCAGGTTACATGCCAGTAAATCGAGTGAAAGTAGCACATAATGAAGAAATAGTGCGAACCATTGTGCTTGCTTTGAGCTAACCGAAAGGTGTTACTGGTTAATTTCGGATTGGAATTATTAGAAGTACTAACGTAATAAAAATATTGAGAGATTTTCATTTCATTGTCACATATTCATACATCACATGACCATATCATTCGTGTTTTCATTTTTGAACGTCTGTTTGTTTAATCCAGCATGCCCTCCAAGTCATGTACATTTCCTACATGATAGTTAACACCTTGTTTTCTCCTCACATTTTACAGTCCACAAGGTAAATCATTATGAAAATGCTAGTCTGACAGAGAATATTCCATTCTATAACTTATATGTATTTTCCTCACATTTTACAGTCCACAAGGTAAATCATTATGAAAATGCCAGTCTGACAGAGAATATTCCATTCTATAACTTATAAGTATTTTCCTCACATTTTACAGTCCACAAGGTAAATCATTATGAAAATGCTAGTCTGACAGAGAATATTCCATTCTATAACTTATATGTATTTTCCTCACATTTTACAGTCCACAAGGTAAATCATTATGAAAATGCTAGTCTGACAGAGAATATTCCATTCTATAACTTATATGTATTTTCCTCACATTTTACAGTCCACAAGGTAAATCATTATGAAAAATGCTAGTCTGACAGAGAATATTCCATTCTATAACTTATATGTATTTTCCTCACATTTTACAGTCCACAAGGTAAATCATTATGGAAAATGCTAGTCTGACAGAGAATATTCCATTCTATAACTTATATGTATTTTCCTCACATTTTACAGTCCACAAGGTAAATCATTATGAAATGCTAGTCTGACAGAGAATATTCCATTCTATAACTTATATGTACCTCACATTTTACAGTCCACAAGGTAAATCATTATGAAAATGCTAGTCTTCAAAGAGAGTATTCCATTTTATATGTATTTTAAAGAAATCCAGGTGACCAGGTTTCTGTTATATTATATAGTGGCAATCAATGGTGGAATGTAACCTGCAGATAACGAATAGAAAATATAGAATTTCAGGCGTTAATGTCTCAGTAACGCAGTGTGTTGACAGTTTCCATGTATCTTACATTAACCATTAGACCGCTAAACACAACACTTGTCGTTTTCTGTTGCTTTTATATCTTGTCTTATTTCTCAATAAAAACATGGTTTGACAGCACTTCAGAATCATTTCCAATGGAAATGATTCTAAAGTGCTGTCAAAGCATGTTGTAAATTATTCTAAAGTGCTTGTCAACGCATGTTTTTGATGATAAAAATGGAAAATAGAAAATAAACAGCAGACGTCAACAAAATAAGATAGCGGTGTAAGGGTTAAAATCAGTCAAATATCCAATAAATATCATGTACATTCGTACGCTATACAGAGGCGCTACACATGCTAGTATACTTGGATTATATGCCCCTGCTTGGAAACATACATTTAGGTACCGATTCTGATAGTGCACACATCACCATGACAACGGCATTGACCAATTAATTGCGGGAAAATCTCTTAGTCGTCTGCCAATTCATACATTTCCTTTTTTCACTTCATAAACATTGTTTTACACTACACGAGAATCGTCTCCACGGGAGATAAAAATAATAAAACAACTGGCGAAAAAGCAGACGATACAATGTTTTCCCGCCGTTAAAGTATCTGTAATTACTAGTATACATATCGCACCAGGAAGTGAACACTTTATATTGCGTATAACTATTATCGCGTGCATTCAACATAGACCATAGCTGGGTAACAATTGTCGTCTGCTGTTGCTTTTATATTTTGCCTTATTTCTCAATAAAAACATGGTTTGACAGCACTTCCGAATAATTTCCAATGGAAATGATTCTGAAGTGCTGTCAAAGCATGTTGTAAATTATTCTAATGTGCTGTGAAAGCATGTTTTTGATGATAAAAATGGAAAATTGAAAATAAACAGCAGACGACAAATAATAAGATAGCAGTGTAAGGGTTAATGGTTTATTAATAATGAATATCACATATATACTGAAAGGATAAAGAAACGCAGGGTAAACATTTGAGGTGATTTAAAATGATGTGTTTGCTGTTATATACAATATTTTATATGAGTATTAAAAACACATCTTTAGTCAACACATCACCAAAATTGCATTAGGTTTTGACCGATAATTCATTAGTAATTGAATCACAATTGACGGTACCCCCCAATATCGCACAGTGAAATCCACTGTTTTGTCAGTATCTCGTATGCCCCCCTCGCGCATCTGTCACAGCCCTGATTCTCTTGTGCATGGAATTCATCAGTGCATTTATCCTTCTTATTGGGATATTGTTCCACTCTTCCAACAATGCAGTCATTAGTTGGTCGAGATTAGAAGGGGTATTCCGACACCCCCTTATGTTCCTGTCAAGTTCGTCCCACAGATGTTCGATTGGGGACAAATCGGGACTGTACGCTGGCCAGTCGAGTGGGTTAATGTTATGGTCTGCGAGAAAGTCTTGAAACCTCTGGCTACATGGGGCCGGGCATTATCATTAGTTGACGCTGTTGCACAAATGGAACAAGAACCGGGCGGAGGATTTCATCCCTATATCTTACGGCGGTTAAATTCTCGGCTACCACAATCAACGGTGACTTTACCCCGTGAGATATCCCTCCCCTGACCATAACCGAGCCACCCCACAAACCTATCCCTCTCAAGAACGCAAGCGTCGGCGAAGCGTTCCCCACGACGTCGGTATACACGACGTCGACCGTCCGGACGAAAAAGAATGAACCGGGTCTCATCTGTGAAAAAGACTTGTCTCCATTGCCTCATCGGAAATCGTCTGGGAGCATGTGCCGCCAACCAAGCCATACGACGCGTGCGACGTGCACGAGTGAGAGGCAGACCAACGTAGGGACGACGTGCTCGCAGACCAACCTCGCACAATCGATTTCTTACAGTTTTGGGGGTGAATGTGGCGATTATGATTGCCCTAACCGTGTTAATAGCGGTTTCAGTGGTAGTAACGTGGCGATTACGTGGTGGGTGGGCGAGACGAATAGCCCTGTCTTGACGTCGCGACGTTACGCGCGGACGTCCCGATCTCGGTCGGTCGGCAACCCTTCCGGTCTCTCTCAGACGACGGACAAGACGTTCTATGGTGAAAACATTCACACCGAACTGCATAGCAACCTGCTGTTGCGTTTGACCTTGCATTAGCAATGCAATAGCCCGACCCCTCTGAACTTCCGTCAGACGTACCACGATTGTGAGAGCTATAAATTCAGTGTAAATAGCGGAAAACGATGTGTATACCTCAAGTGTATCAAGTGGTATGACAAAATGTTTTGACGAACTTATCATCATCATGCTGCACGTGTTTTTGGCTTTTTATCACTTTCTCTATGTGGTACGGTGCATTACACGGTTGAGTAACTTTAGGCACCGGTTTGGGTGCACAGTGACCAAGATAGTCGCCTGACCGGTTTTCATAATTTTAGGCCAAGCATTTAAATAATTATTGCGTATATTGTTACCCTGCGTTTCTTTATCCTTTCAGTATATATAGTGTTAGCATACATGTATAGTGCAGCTTGGTGAATATTTACATGTAGCTCAATACAAACGCACAAAATAGTACAAGCCACTAGCAACTAAACTATGAACTTACAAATTTCGGAGGCATCCTTAATGTATATATATATATATCCTTTGCCAAAGTCAATAACAACCTTGTCTGTGCGATTCACGTTTGTTAGCGTTTGAAGTTGTATTGCCACAGCCAGCTAACCGCAGCAGTTGGTTTTGCACACGGCGTGTATCAATATAGTTATGTACGGTGGCTCGTTAGAGACACGTGTCTGCTCCTTCCTTTGCCGTGAGTAAACTACTGTCCGTTTCACAGAAAAATGCGGAACAGACAGTAGGATCGGGCTTCCATACCCACATACCAGGTTGTAATATAGGGAGACTTATTGGTTTCGTCCATTCCTTAGATATAAAATTGCTCGGCAAAATATAAAAGGTTAACTGTATTGTAATTTTGAAATTTGAGGCGTATATCAGAAAATGATAGGTCGGAAAATATGTTTAATGGCGACGCGCTAGCGGAGCCATTAAACATGTTTTCCGACCTATCATTTTCTGATATACGCCGCAAATTTCAAAATTACAATGCGGTTAACCTATTTCTAATGCACTCCTTTACTACTGGCGTAGGAATACATATTGAAATAATTTGCGACCGTTCATCAACAATGATATACCTGTAATGTATGACCATCAGCCAATCAGATTGCGTGATATTTATAGAGTGCATTAGAATAAACATTCAGTTTCCATTATCGATCGTGTTTATTCGAATTAATTTGCTAAGTATACCAAACGTGAAGTGCCAATCCTGATCATGATAACGTGTTTCCCTAAAAGTATAAATGAAACATAATTATATTGTTTGGTTTCCATATAACATCGTTGGCCTCTTCCATATAACATTCTGTTGGCCTCTTCCATGGATAAGCACGTTTTAAGAACTTGCATTTCGTTAATTCGTTTGTATTCCGCGTACAGACGAAAACCAAGACCGTCTTGGTTTTCGTCTGTACGCGGAATACAGACGACTTAACGAAATGCAAGGCTAAACAATAATTTCTTCGTTTCGACGCCTCGTAGCGAGGGAAAGTAAGATTATTAGAAACGAAGAAACGAAATGTCCACACTGAGCCACCATATATATCTGAGCCTGTCTGTACCAGCCTTCAACAGGTTACCTATAATTATATACTTTTGTATCCGCCTTTACGACGACAGGGGACTATAGTATCGAAGATATTGAGTTTTTGTAACGGCCTACATACACTCAATCATTCAGTGTTTTTCTTTTCACACTTTATTTCTATCTTTCGTTTCTTGTTTGCTATTATAGTTAGCATATTTTAAACAGGCTATTTGTGGCTGTAACAGGATAAATTGGGATTCTGGGTTTTTGCGACCAGTGTAAATCCAGATCAGCCTGTGCATCCGCACTGTCTGAACAGGATCTGTACTGTTCGCCATTCCATCAATGAAATGCTCGCCATGCTTCTAAAAAGGTATGTATAGTGTTATCAATATCGGGGAATTTATGAATTATGAATAGATATTGTTTAAAGGCTTTGACTTATTGAGATGTTAATGTATCAAAGGAAAATACATTAAACCTTTCACCCCTATGTAACTGGAATGTATTTGATATGTTAATTTTACAACCAATATAATCGTCACAAACTCATTTTCAGACTAGTCCATTTATGAAAAGGGGGTGTTTTTGTTCTAAAAAATATTAAAATTACTTGCAAAAAGTGCAGATCCTGATGAGACGGCTCGTCACGATCTACACGTTTTGCGAATACCACTATACAGGCATGTGGTGTTGAAAGGGTTAATTAGACACAAAATAAAAATTGACAACCTGCGAACATACGAGTAATAAGCATAGTAATAACGAATACTAATTAAAGGTACAAAGTTTGTGATTTTAGGGGCTTTTTATCAAAATAGTAAACAGCAATAAAACATTTTCTACACGTTTGCATACAATCCTGTACAGGGTATGCAGTTTATGTACAGTGGGGTCAGCATGTAAGTGCACACACGAACGAACACGACAGGTTGGAACAAACTTACATTTATTTTCGAAAAAAAATCAAAAAAAAAAATATAAAATTTTTATTTTTTTTTTCGAAAATAAAATTGTAATTTGTTCCAACCTGTCGTGTTCGTTCGTGTGTGCACTTACACGCTGACCCCACTGTAATTAACTCTTCTGACACCTTTCTGTCAATCAGTCTGAAACTTTGCACTTTGCCCTGCGTTACATACAGACAATTAGGGTTATGGCGAGCCTCATTTTATACACTATACGGCGAGCAGTTTAGATGTCGGTCCGATCTTGGCTGCTGCCTCTGGGCTCGAACCATTGACTGTGATTGCAGCACATCAGCTTTTGTTGGAACACATCTCCAACACGGACATAATGATGTGACCCTCCATGACAAAACAATGTTTATTGAGTACTTATCACTATAATTGACCAAATATATGCGGACAGCTAGGTCCGTTGTTTGATGTAACAGCACGGGCGAGCAGTGTAGACTATGATCTGACTGCGCATACGGCATGCTGATAGTTACACTGGACGTTGGACCAATTTGATGGCTTTTTTCGACGTGGAGCGTCTCTGTATCTAAAGTAATACATGTATTTGAATCAATGTGATGGTGCTCCGTAAGCCTTCGAAGGCTGGCTGTATCCCAATATACTTTTGCATGTTGTTATGTCATGCCTATGCAGGTTGCACTTTAAATAATAAAATACATATATATATATATATATATAGCAGATATTGCCGCAGTTGTTACTTTTCTGCAGATTAAGAGAAGCTGCACTGTTCGCCATTCCATCAATAAAACATCAACCAACCAGTCAATCAATCAATCAATGAAGCCTTTCGATGCTGTGAATTTGCTCTTGGCTGATGAAGTAACCTTTTGATTTGAAGTGAATGACTGGAGAAATGGACCTTATGGGTTTTACGACCAGTGTAGATCCTGATCAGACTGTGCATCCGCACAGTCTGATCAGGATCTGCACTGTTCGCCTTCCCATCATTGACACACCCGTCATGTTTCTATTCTAACAAGCGATATAGATCGTTATTAGGCTACACCAGTGTGCTATTTGATCATTAGTTGCACTATAGTCTGTTTCACGAAAGCTGTCCAAATTTTACGGCCATATAAACAATTCTAAAACAATATTTTGTTTCGATAATATTAAATTAAAGCAAAATTTAAGAATGAGCCTTCTTTTTATTTCGTGAAATTTGGTCAAATATTGATTTTATTGCGAAAACAAAATTTCCCCATGTTAAATCCCCATAGACGGGGATTTAACATGGGGAAATTTTTTAGAATTTCTGAAATACTGGACTGATTTTTAAAATTTAACTTTTGTTTTCTTAGTTAGATCATTTCCAAGCTATCTAGCTAGGTTTCGGAGTCAATTTACAAATGTTTTCGTTTGTTGACTCCTCCCACAACTCCTCTACCTTCCCCCCCCCCATGTTAAATTCCCATGGAGAAATCAATTTTTCTTAATAAAACCAATATTTGACCAAATTTCACGAAATAAAAAGAAGGCTCATTCTTAAATTTTCCTTTAATTTCATATTATCGAAAAAAATATTGTTTTCGAATTGTTTTATATGGACGTAAAATTTGGGCAGCATTTCGTTGAAACAGACTAAGTTCCAGTCACAACCACAACATTTCATAATGACCGTGATATCAACAACAATTTGTGTTGAATGACTCATTTTCATTAGGGCTGCTACGTTATACGGTAAGGGTAACAGTTTCGATGAATAGATTATGCAAATTGCCGCAGTTGTTACTTTTCTGCAGATTGTCATTTACAACATCCAAGGACGTAATGTATAGCGTGGTGAGATTGTCACATGTCATGCACAACAGCCTGCGTTAACCTTGACCAGATTATAAATGTTTCTGAGTATCTATTGACAATGCCAACTTGCACAGCTCAAACTCAGCACGACTCAGGCTCATGTCAACACGCTGCTCGATTTCAAACACAACATTGAAATATTTTAAGATAAATACATTGACAAATATTGCCAACATTTGCACAGGCGGTAGTGTTTATTTACTTTAGTGAGAACACGCACGCACGCACGCACGCACGCACACAAGCAGGCACGCAATCACTCACATACGGAAGGGAATGGTTATTTGAGGTGCTATATTTAGTGTTTTTAAAGGTACCTGCCCAACTCAGTACATCTTGGCTTCTGGTAAAATATTTTTTTTTAATGAAATGAACCACACGCTATTTGCGACGCCTTATTTGCATAATCCAATTCACCGAAACTGTTACCCTTACCGCATAACGTAGCAGTCCTAATGAAAATGAGTCATTCAACACAAATTGTTGTTCATATCACGGTCATTATGCAATGCTGTGGTTGTGACTGGATACATGGGGCCTATGAGATTTGGAACTAGTGCAACTCATGATCAAATAGCACACTCGTGTAGCCTGATAACGATATATATCGCTTGTTAGACGTATGGTGGATGTTTTATTGATGGAATGGCGAACAGTGCAGCTTCTGATCAGACTGTGCGGATGCACAGGCTGATCTGGAGCTACACTGGTCGCAAATATCAATATCTCAGTTGATCTACACTGATCGCAAATCCATAAGCCCCAATTTCTCCAGTCACAAGCACATATATTAATTATAATAGTCTGAGTCAAACGCGAATGCTATACCGGTCACATACTGAGCATGATTCATGCCCGGGTATCTCCACACAGATAACAATACGCGATTAAGCTACACTTTACCAAATTAGGTTCACATTAGGCCTACAAAAAGTATTGTGGTGCGGGCAACCGGACCCTACCTATGAATATGCCGCCGACCCTAGACTTGTTGGCCGTTTAAAACAGAGAAAAATGTAATGTCATATGTTTGATCCTTCGTGTGGTTAAGGCGTCCTTTACGTACTTTAGGCGCTCGTCTTCCGTGTGCCTGCTGCAATAACAACGACATTAACCCTTGGAATGCGGGAACCGAAAATAGTCGTCTGCTGATAATTTATATTTTGTCTTTTCTCTCAGTAAAAACATGGTTTGGCAGCATTTTAGAATCATTTTCATTGGAAATGATTCAAAGTGCTGCCAAACCAAGTTTTTGATGAGAAAAATGGAAAAATAAAAAATATTCAGCAGACGACACAAATTAATTCAGCATTGTAAGGGTTAAAGTACCAAATAGTTGAATATATTCCAAAAACCACCACACAGCTGCTTGAGTAGTATTATTTTTTAAAAAAATGCCTGCCCTCCTTACCTTGCTTTTTTCTAGACCGTTGCCCGCACCACATGCATTTTTTAATAGGCCTTATATAGGTCATGTTCTCATATCCATCACGTGTATGAGAAAACCCCTCACGTCTTCGATTGCAACCAGTGTAAGCCTAACACTACCACATTCAGAGCTGAAGCCGAAACGAAGTGCAGGGCGTACTCCGATCTAAGGAGATTCTCGAAATAATACATTCACACATGAACTGCAAGTTGAAAGTAAGGTTGAAAGATCGCAGACTGGTGCACGTGTACCACAGTCCAAAAGTTCAAAAAACAATATCTGACTCAGCGAAGTTGTCGGGTATATGTAAACGTATGTTTCGCAATATTTGAACAGATAAATAGTACATAGAGAACACATGGCCTCATGCTATCTTGTCACATTCACTAGACAATGGACATTAAAGGTACATGCCCCACTCAGTAGGCACAAATGTTCTTTACATCAGAGACATCATCTGAGACATTTTCTGGCAAAATAAACTTTCATTCACCATTACCCCACGTATTGATTGGCATTATTATACATTTTATATCAGAATAAATTTCCACACTGATATCAGGGGCGATAACCGTGTTTGCTTAAAATGTTAACGGACATTACTATATATTATCTGTATTTATTTTTTGATGTGCAATGATCATACTATATAATCTGTCGAAAATGCTATTTTTTTAGGTGACACATTTAATTAGTATAAATAAGTATAAAATATCATGCCTCATTTGCATATGAAAAAAGCCTGATACCACCGCGCGTCAATATCAGTAAAATAAATATTAATAAATGATTATATCTGTATAGCGGACACTCATAATTTTTAGAACTGGTGGAATAGTGACACAAGTATACACTTATTTAATTCCTATAAAGAACAGGTTGTGTCTACTGAGTGGGCATGTACCTTTAATACAAGGACACTTTATGCCTACCATTGAAGGGGGCAAAAGAAGAAGGGGGCTAACTGAATGTGGGAATTAGCCCCCTTCTTCCACTGAACCGTTCAATTATCTTTCAATTAAAGTCTTAAGCAAATGAGTTTATACTAGATGCCAACAATTGAAGGAGCCAGACGAGGGAGAAGAGGGCTAACTCCCTCATGAACCATTGAACCATTCAATTACAATTTACGAAAAATTAAGTTATAAAAAAGTTTGCGAAAATGTCGTGGAAATTAATAACTGCGGGTTTAAAGTAACTGGCTCTCATATTATGCACAGAAGGTGATGAAACGGATCAGTAAAGAAATATATGAATAAATGATTTGTATCGTATTTCGGAACACGAATCGGACATAGTTAAAAAAAACACATCTGAAAAACAACTAGTCTTTACAATTGAAAACTATTTGGTGGTTAACCCGAATGTTCTGGCTGTGACACAGGACGACTTACTGCGTGACAGCCAGACAATTCAGGTTATTTGGTGGTACATGTATATTATTGTCATTTCACAAGTAAAACTGTTTCATGTTTTATGGTACGGTAATCGACCCATTTCATTATCATACTATCCTCCATGTGTATCACAGTATATTACGGTATATTCTCGTCCTAGAATTATGTTTTAGAAATTACACATTGTTAACCCTTTCAACCCTACGTAACTGGTTAGGACTCTTTCATGTAGACTTGAACTATTCTATTAATCAGAAAGGGGTGTTTTTGTCGAAAATCAGAAAATATGTACGTACAGTGCAGGGGGCCGTTTCACTAAACTTCGTACGACTAAAATTTTCGTAAGTGCAAAATTGCAAATCCATCAATTGACATTTCCAGACGATGCTAAATTTGCACTTACGAACATTTTAGTCGCACGAAGTTTAGTGAAACGGGCCCCAGATCCGGAGGAGACGGCTTGTCAGGCCATGATCTACACTGTTCGCAAAAATTGGGAGAACGGTTTGTAGTGTTGGAAGGATTAATATCTGAAACATCATGCGAGATATAGTTCCTTTAACTATCTCCGTGTTACTGACGCGTTATGGGAAAATACACCTCACCGCGTTAGGGTGCACTTTCAGAACATGGACTACATTCATCATAAGTATGTATGACCACGAACACACACTTTATATTATTATACTTAACAAAGTTGTCTTTCCTATTACCCGACCGACCGGGATTTTAGTTCCAGAAAATGTTTCTGGGGAAACATTATACTTATCCTTTCGTTATAACACCTCATTTCTGGTGGTAAAACAACAACAACAACAACACGATGAAAACTTTATTTCAACTTGTCGACAACAATATAGTAATACAAAAAAAAGGAAAAAGAAGTGAAAAAACCGACCGACCTATCAACCCTATGTTTTAAGCCCGTAACATTAAACACCTTTTTTGGGCTACAGACATGTCTTAGTTAACCTGAAATGGTTCGTTCCTTTTGACACATATTTTTATGATATGTCACATAATCATGAATGGGACGCGTGTTGTGGACCCTCATAGATACCGGTGAAAGGGAATAGGAAATATACAGCCAACATGTATAATATAGTGGAACCTCTCCAAACCGGTCCAAACCGGTCCAAACCGGACACCCTGGGGACCTCCACAGGGTGTCCGGTTTGGAAATGTTCCACTGTAAATCTGACATGTGAGCACTTCATGACACATGCTAGTGTTTTGCAATCATGAAACGTCAGTGTAATCAGACATACATAACAGCGAAACACATCTACGGCACGCATCTATATTTTCCCGAGTGTCCGGTTTAGAGGGGTTCCACTGCAGGAAATCTCGAGCCAACATATATAAGGATCTGAAAAATAAAAGATGAAAAGCTACGAATGAATAAACCACTGCCTGTGCTAATTCTGTCAATATTTGTCAATTTATAGAAGCTTGAATACTTCTCTTGAAATCCAGCAGCTTGATTGGCTGAGCCTGAACTGTGCTACAGCTCAGGCTCAGCAAATCAAACTGCTTGATTGCGAGTTGAGAGCGGATTTTGATTAAATATGAGCTGAATTTGGTGGTCCCGGAGTTCGGCACATAATTATGTCATTTTTGCGAAGAATCCATTTCCGTGTCAGTAGACACGGAAATCGATTCTTCGCATAAACGACAGAAGTTTGTGCCAACGTACCGAGACCACCAAATGAAGCTTAACAAGACGCGTTTGATGCGCCATATTTTATCAAAATCCGTTACATAATAAACAAAAAACAAAAATAATGTGTACTTTGAATCGGAGGGCTTGTTGTTGTTGTTGTGACCACGTGATCATACACCTTGTTTTAAAGCGCAACAAGTATACAGGTATAAACACACATGTTCACAAGAACGGACCAGATGTTATGCGTTCAAACACCATCATATGCATCAAGAATACGATCACAGTATTTCCATCCCACTACGGCACTAGCCCGGCCTTAAATGACCTTAGCTGTTGATAGGCCGCTAAACCCCAACAAACTAACAAACAAACTACGGTACAAGGCTTTCTGATGAGACTTGAAAGCGTGGTCCTTTCTCTACATGACCTGCAGCCTATTTCACCAACATTGCAAAGTATACTTTACTAGCAAAGTATACTTTGAGGGAGAAATTTTCAATTTTAGGATAAATTTATTATTTTTTATTATACTGAATTTATTACATTATCACAGCCATTTTGGCTGTGATAATGTAATAAATTCAGTATAATAATTCTGCATACGTTTAATGATCAAATATATGCAGTTGTTAGTTTTATATGAAATAATGCATTTCAGGAAAAATAAATGATTACTCCCTCAAAGTATACTTTGCTAGTAAAGTATACTTTGCAATGTTGATGAAATGGGCTACTGAGCTGTTACTTGGAAGTTAAATACATTCCCTCTTGTCTCATAAGTGTATACAATGTATACGGGATTTATTGGCAAACCATATGAAATTTGACAAAGATTATCATCGACTTAATGGAAATGTAATGAGACATGGTGAAGGGTAGAAGGAACAACGACCCGTCAGTCAGTGTCAATAGTAGTCCTTATATGAGACAAGCCATGTGATTTTTTATCTAAGAAGATGAGCGATATATCATGATTTATTTTACAAATCCTATGATAACTTCCGTAAACGACGTTGAAAGTTGACGAAATGTTCAGAGCAAATGCGGAATTGAATTCCGCATTTGCTATGAAAATTTCATCAACTTTCGACGTCATTTACAGACATTATCTCAGTTCCTGTACATATTTTTCATGAAAAATCGCACATGTTCTTCGGTACAAAATCACATGGGTTGTCTAATATGGGTGTCACGTGCAATTGAGTGGCAGTATATCACCGTATACTGACCGATAACACGGCACATGGTATAAATAGTCCGCTCTCCGTGTATGATACATACAATACTTATTACAATCAAACACGTAAACCATTGATCAAACTGTTTAAACTTGGACAGTGCGGCATTCACACTTAACACATACACATCTACCGACTGACACAGTTTTAAAGATATGTAAAGATATGTAAACAGTGAAAAGTGTTAACATTAACGCACACAAACATGGCGTACCTTACACGAATCTCAAAACAAACTGGACTCATTATACTCTCTGTGATATTGTTAACCGTTAATGCTCAGAACGCAGAATCCCAACATGACATAGTCGCGGCTCTTAGACACTCTCATAATGTAAACTCCGCCGCTCAAAAATACTCAAAGGATGCGAATGAGGCGCCGGATTCAGTCTTGAAGCGACTACTAACGGATACAACAGATGCGATCGTTGCTCGAGCAGAGAACATTCTCGCCAATGGACTAGCTGCCGACCTCAGTAACTCGTCTACTGAAGTCAGCGAAATCTGCTGGAACCACACGGAGGCCATTCTACAGGCGTTGGTTGCTAACTCATCAGAGAAGTGGGCGTTCAGGAGTAAGTGATATACACTATGTTTTTAGAGAATACCAGACTGGTGTCTTTTGATAGCAAGTTTATCAGGCAAGGCTCGGGAACGCGTAGAAATTCCGAGGCTTATCCGATAACAGTTTTGGCTACATAATGAAGTAATTATCAACTCGGAAATGGTCGAAATTCCTCGGAGAGCATCGGAATTCCTGTGCGTTTCATAGCATTGCATGATAAACTTGATATCAAAAGACCCTGGCCTGGTTGATATTCTCTATATACCCGACTAGTGTATTTGATATCAAGCTTAACAGATGAGACTAAGAAACGCGTAGGAATTCCGAGGAATGTTCAAGCCTTTCCTGACAAACGAATCTGATAAACTTGATATCAAGACACTGGCATGTAATTTATTTATTAGGTACATCAATTATTTATTGTCATGTTTATCACGCTAGGGTCGGAAACGCGTAGGAATTACTCGGTTCGCCGAGGTATTCCTACCGTTCTTGTAACCGAGCCTGATACACATGATATCAAAATACAATAGAATGGTATTATATGTATCCGGTATCGTTTTGTGCTACATAATGAGGAAATATGACGTGCATGTCATTTAAAAGAACGCGGACTGATTATACTGATGTCATTCGGTAACGTCATGTGACGCCGTTCGACCAATGGAAGGTCAGAGAACGTGGTTGTGACCCGGGTGCCGTGAGACATTTTTGATATCCTGTCAATACGACCTAATCATTGCGTATGAATATGTGCGGTGACTGGGATTATTTGTTTGCATTTTAAAGCCATTAGTATGTGTTGACAGGATAAATAGAATAGTAGGTTAGTGCCGTGAATGGGAAAAATATCTGGCGCGGCTCGGAAACAGGATGTGCTCGGCAGAGCCTCGCCCATCCCGTTTCCTATGCCTTGCCAGATATTTTTCCCATTCACGGCACTAAC
Organism: Conchocele bisecta; assembly: GCA_029237695.1. Classification (NCBI taxonomy): domain Eukaryota; kingdom Metazoa; phylum Mollusca; class Bivalvia; order Lucinida; family Thyasiridae; genus Conchocele; species Conchocele bisecta. The sequence goes on along the minus strand of CM055271.1, from coordinate 56,101,132 downwards.
CTACTATTCTCTATATTCGTAGCTAGTCAATGCAGGATAAGACATAGAGACTACATGGCTAGTGTCTTTTGATATCAAGTTTATCAGGCAAGGCTAGGAAACGCGTAGAAATTCCTACCGTTATTCTATTTATCAGGTAACGTTTTATGCTCGAAACTGACCACAGATGGCGTCCTTATCTACATTGTATGGACAGAACGCGGACTTGTTTACAGTGCGCCATTTCACTGACGTCATTCGGTAACGTCACGTGACGTCATCCGACCAATGGAACGTCAATTTTCACTTCGTTGTAACCCGGATGTTTGCATCAGGTCAATGCCTGATACAGCAATATGTTATCAGTCAGTACTTGTTAGGCCAATACAATACTCGTTACCTGATAAAATATGTCAATGAGCCAGCGGTATGTGGTCTTAAAGAAAGAATCTTATGTTGATAATAAATATTATCTTGCTTTTGCAACCAGAGTGAAATATGGCAAGACTAAGTTAATTAATCTATGCCATTATTATACCTTTTTTGCCACGGACTGTGCCAGTAGTAACAGTCCATGACACACACACCCCATAGCACCGAGTTAAGCGAAACTCGATGTACATGAGACACAATTAGCATCAACATAAGGCATAATGTACAGTGAAACCTCTCTAAACCGGACACCCTGGGCGGTCCGTGTCCGGCTTAGAGAGGTTTCACTGTAAATCAGACATTTTATCATTCTGAGCCATAAGTGTGTGATATGCGATGGCGAACAGACATCACCTGAGATAAAAGACCAAGAAACTCATCAAAAATAAGATCACCAGTGTCTTGTTTGGTGTCCGGGTTATAGAGAATAGTAGGTTAGTGCCGTGAATGGGAAAAAATATCCGGCAAGGCTCAAGAATTTCTTTATTTCTCATCAGAAGTATATGTTGTGACCACTCATTTGAACCGTCTCGCCGAGACGGCTCAAATGAGTGGTCACAACATATACTTTGGTTCAGAAATAAGGAAAATAGATAGAGAATAGTAGGTTAGTGCCGTGAATGGGAAAAAATATCTGGCAAGGCTCAGGAAACGGGATGGGCGAGGCTCTGCTGAGCACATCCCGTTTCCGTGCCGCGCCAGATATTTTTTCCCATTCACGGCACTAACCTACTATTCTATTTATCCCGTCAACACCTACAAATGGCTGTAAAATGCAAAAATTGTATTGACTGGATATCAAAAATGTTTCACGGCACCGTGTTTCACGGCACATACGCACTGTGTTGACGGGATAAAGAGAGGTTCCAATGTACACATATTTCGAACTGACAGCCATGCAACCAGCGACCACAACTGATGTGTATACTAACCCCAGGGTATATGATGTTTGCTGTTACGTTGGTTAATATTATTGACACCTTAAATCATTCAGTTCGCACCTTAGGCGTGACAAAATACTTTCATGTTATTGCCATCCCAGTGGTCTTTCAGATGATGCTTTAAAACCGAGGCCACGTCTCTATATGACCTTAGACTGTGTTGACAACACTAAACCAAACTTTGCCTTGGTATATCCGTGATATATAAACGGTATACGGACAAAACACCATTGAGGAGCGCCGTGGCGTAATGGTTAGTGTGTCGGACTACTGATCCAAGGGTCGTGTGTTCGAGCCTGACTAGCGGCGTGCGTTGTGTCCTTGAGCAAGACACTTTATCCACGCTGCTCCTACGGGGCGCCATGCAGGACAGGTTAATTATGTGTACAAAATTGAGTTTTGTAACACTAAAAATCACAAAATTTCTGTGTCACAAAATTCAATTCTGTTTCACAAAATTCAATTCTGTCAATTCTGTGTCACAAAATTCAATTCTGTGTCACAAAATTCAATTCTGCATACGTTTCGTATACAAAATTCATTTTTGTTATAAAGGATTCAATTTTGTAAGACAGAATTGAGTTTTGTGAAGAAAATTCAGTTTTGTAGGACAGAATTCATTTTTGTCCACAAAAATTAGTTTGCGTAGGATAGTCTATGTCATCTCTACGTTGATTGGTTGAGATCGGTCTTAGTCCATTTTACTAGATGGTGGAGTACACTTGCAGGTTTAAATATTTCAATGCGAAAATATAACCCAATATATCAATATTATACTTCTTTATGGACAGTTATTTTGGTTATATTATGATTACAAATGAGTGGTCACACCATATAAGCATATATACTTTGAAGGAGAAATAAGAAAAATATTCAGAATTTTCCCTCAATTATGTAAACAGGGTCAAACATAAAGTAGCCGGGACATAGCTAGACCTGAGAGCATGCCCATATATAGAGAATACCAGGCTAGTGTATTTTGATATCAAGTTTATCAGGCAAGGCTAGGAAACGCGTAGGAATTCCGAGGCTTGCCGAGGAATTCCTACCGTTTCCGAGCCGAGCCTGATAAACTTGATATTAAAATACACTAGCCTGGTATTCTATTTATCAGGTAACGTTTTATGCTCGAAAATGACATTAGATGACGTCGTATTCTAACAGTAGATCTAACCTTGTGAAACAAATGGTATTGGATCTGTGTCTACTAGTTGCGAAGTTACGTGTTCGCAACTATGTGTCTACATGCATTATTTACAGTACACCATCTTAGTATCCATGGTATCTACACAAATACTACAAATGGTTTCCTCAAATGTCCCAATGCACACATTCTGTTTATAAACACAGACAGCAGTCAGAACACAGGCCACAGCGCGTGTATTATTGATTTAACTGGGGCAGATGTACCTTGCGATACACATAAATGACGTCAGTACTCGCGGGAGATCTACATGTACATGAATTATGTGTACAATTATAACGCAAATGAGTTTAAATACGAATGGGTTTGTCAACGTTTGACTGTTTGGAGATAGTTGAAGCAAAATGGCAGAATGAGAAATGAATCATCGGCAGAATGAGTAAATGAATCATCGACATTGAATCTGTAGATCGGCGACCGTGACCCATTTCTCCAGTGCAGTTTCTGACCAATGGTAGTCCTTCTTACATGCGTGTGCAGAATTGACAGAATTGAATTTTGTGACACAGAATTGAATTTTGTGGCACAAAAGTGAATTTTGTGACACAGAATTGAATTCTGTGGCACAGAATTGAATTTTGTGACACAGAATTGAATTTTGTGGCACAAAAGTGAATTTTGTGACACAGAATTGAATTTTGTGACACAGAATTGAATTCTGTGGCACACAGAATAGAATTGTGTGGCACAAAAATGAATTTTGTTGACAAAATTGAGCCATGTCCCACTTGGCGCCCCGTAGCTCCAGTTCACCCAGCTGTAAATGGGTACCGATAATTAGTAGTTACTCTGTAAATACGAATTACCGGTTTCTCTCAAAAATCTCTACCTCCGTTCTTTCTCCCATTCTTGGGAGACGGCATGCAAGGTCCTAGAGCCAGTGCCGCCGTCAAATATAGGCTAAAAAAACAAACACCATTGGACATAACCCCCTTCCTGTGAAAATGATAACACCTATTTAAATGCCTGTTGTTTCTTTCAATGCATGTCAATCGTTTACACATCGTTTTCACATCGATTGCCTTTTTTATTAAATTATAAATGATGTTTTCGTTGGTTTAAACGTGACACTTTCTAATTAAAATTATTAATACGACAACAATGTGTAACGGATATACAATCGTTCGTTGTGGAACAAGGATCAGGTCTGGGCTGTAAGTCATGTGTCCAGATTCATAGGGACAGGAGGCCGTTTCACTAAACTTCGTACAACTAAAATGTACGTAGGTGTAAACTTTAACAATGTGTTCTTGTAAACAATTATTGGATCTACATTTATTGAGCATTGGCTGCATATGCAGCCTATGCTCAATAAATGTAAATCAATCAATTGGAATTTCCAGAAGCTTGCACTTACGAACGTTTTAGTCGTACGAAGTTTAGTGAAACGCGCCCCTGGGCTGTAAGTCCTTTGGACTTAGCCTCATTCTTCACTTGTTTCGTTCTCCTGACAGTGATTGACGCGATGGGGAAGCCAGCAAGCGATATCCTCGACTATCACCTGGTCTGGCTGGGCTCCTACGACGAATGTGTGGGCGTGGAAAAAGGCGTCAACAAGACCGACCCCATCCCACCCTTCCATGGCAGATACTGCAAGACGTCATACTGCTTATTTCCGCCCTGTGTAAGTATGTAATGTGCTCTCCGTCAAAGGCAGATACGGGTGGGTGTTATATTGATTAACTCCACATTGTGTGAGTATATCCTGTATTGCTTGCCCCGCCTCTCCATTCAATGACATGTACTGATTGGCGTCATACTGCTTAGCTCCGCCCTGTGTAAGTATGTTTCGTGCTCTCCGTCAAAGGCAGATACGGGTGGGTGTTATATTGATTAACTCCACATTGTGTGAGTATATCCTGTATTGCTTGCTCCACCTCTCCATTCAATGACATATACTGATTGGCGTCATACTGCTTAGCTCCGCCCTGTGTAATTATGTCTTGTGCTCTCCGTCAAAGGCAGATACGGGTGGGTGTTATATTAATTAACTCCACATTGTGTGAGTATATCCTGCATTGCTTGCCCCACCTCTCCATTCAATGACATATACTGATTGGCGTCATACTGTTAGCTCCGCCCTGTGTAATTATGTCTTGTGCTCTCCGTAAAAGGCAGATACGGGTGGGTGTTATATTGATTAACTCCACATTGTGTGAGTATATCCTGTATTGCTTGCTCCACCTCTCCATTCAATGACATATACTGCTTGGCGTCATACTGCTTAGCTCCGCCCTGTGTAAGTATGTCATGGTCTCTCCGTCAAAGGCAGATAGTGGTGGGTGTTATATTGATTAACTCCACATTGTGTGAGTATATCCTGCATTGCTTGCCCCGCCTCTCCATACAATGATATATACTGATTGGCGCCATACCGCTTAGCTCCCCCATGTGTAAATATGTCATGGGCTCGCCGTCAAAGGCAGATACGGGTGGGTGTTATATTGATTAACTCCACATTGTGTCCGCATATCCTGTATTGATTGCCCCGCCTCTCCATTCAATGACAGATGCTGATTGGCGTCATACTGATTAACTCCGCACTGTGTTGGAATATTGTATTGTCCCGCCCCACCATTCAATGGCAGTTACTGATTGGCGTCATACTGCTTAGCAGCGCCTGTGTATGAATATTATATTGCCCCACATCACCATTTAATGGCAGATATCAAGGAGGCATGGTGCTTAGTTCCGCACTGCGTAAGTATATCATGTGGTCTCCGTGAAAGGCAAATACGGGTGGATGCTATACCTCCGCTATGTGTAAGTATATATTGAATTGCTCCGCCTGTCCCTTTAAAAGCAGATAGTGCAATATGTAATACTACTTAGCTTCGCCCAGTGTAAGCATATCTCAAATTAACCCGCCTTCTTCGTGACCGGCCTCCGCATCCAACGATGGATGCGGAGACCGGTCACGAGGAAGGCGGGGTCATTTGAGATATACTTACACTGGTGGGCGTCATACTGCTTAGCTCCGCATGCGCTGTCCGTCAAAGCTAGATAAGGGTGGGTGTTTTAGCTCCTTCCTGGGTATGCATATATTGAAACCTCTCTAAACCGGACACCGGTGTCCGATGTAGCGAAGGTTCATTGTAAATCGTGCATTTGATCATTCTGTGCCACAGTTGTATGCTATGCGATCATGAACAAACGTTATCCCCGGAGATAAATGTAAAAACTAAGATCACAGATGGTTTATTGTGTTCGGTTTAGAGAGGTTCCACTGTATATTGTATGGCTCCACCTCTCCACCAACGGCATATACACAACCGCCTGCGTTAATCTTTCACAAGTATCAAAGTTTCTGAACATCTATTAGCATTGCCAACTCGCAATCAAGCAATCTGACTGTCAGTAGCCGATTTCACCAACATTGCCAACTCGCAATCAAGCAATCTGACTATCAGTAGCCGATTTCACCAACATTGCAAAGTAGACTTTTTTAGCAAAGTATACTTTGAGGGAGTAATCATTTATTTCCCCTGAAATGCATTGTTTCATATAGAACTAACAACTGCATATATTTGATGATTACAAGTATGCAGAATTATTATACTGAATTTATTACATTATCACAGCCAAATTGGCTGTGATAATGTAATAAATTCAGTATAATAAAAATTAATAAATTTATCCTAAAATTGAAAATTTCTCCCTCAAAGTATACTTTGCTAGAAAAGTATACTTTGCAATGTTGGTGAAATGGGCTACTGAGCCTTAGCTTGTTGTGCAATACTTTATACTTTATATCATCTGTCGAAAATATTATTGTTTTCAGGTGATGCATCTAATTAGTATAAATAATTATAAAAACAATCATGCCTCATTTGCATATGAAATTAGCCTGATACCACCGCGAGTCACTATCTGTAAAATAAATATTACTGATTATATCTGTATCATATATAGCGGGCACTCGTAATTGTTAGAACTGGTGGAATAGTAACACGATTATACACTTATTTAATTCCTAAAGTTCTATGGAAAACAAATTCTCATAAAGAACAGTTTGTGCTTACTGAGTGGGCATGTACCTATAATTCCAGCACAACAATATTTACACAATTCCCTAACATTTGATTGGCCCGTAGCAAGTCTCTGTCCAAAATTTGTATCCCAGTAAACTCCTACGCCGAACTACTTTCTACATGTGCGCTGTCAGTGCTGTCAATTTAAACAAATGGCTGCCGTCTGTCAAAATAAACACATTTTCTTGATGAATTTATTTAAAATGCTGGAATTATAAGGAATGAATGGCATTTTTGTGGAATTTATCGGGGATATAAACTTGAAAAAGTCGCGGGAATACTGGACGAGGCCTTCTGGCCTTCGTCCAGTATTCCCGCGACTTTTCCAAGTTTATACCCCGATAAATTCCACAAAAAGGCCATTCATTCCCATATTAACTTCGAAAGATACTGTTCTTTGTCTTGCAGAGTGCCGTTAACCCCTCCATAAGTCTAACGTTTGGGATCTGTGTACCAAGTACATGCACCTCTGAGGACGCAAACGGAATTGTGAACATACGTAAGTTCGTGATGTGTATTGTATCAGGTAACCTGCCCTGTATTGACCGAATACGTACTGAATGATAACATAGTGTTGTATCAGGCATTGATCTGATACACACATCAGGGTTACAACGAAGTGAAAACTGACATTCCATTGGTCGGATGACATCACGTGAGGTTACCGAATGACGTCAGTGTAATGACGCAACGTAAACAAGTCCGCGTTCTGTCCATAGATAACGACGTCACGTGTTGTCATTTTCGAGCATAACACGTTACCTGATAAATAGAATACCAGGCTACTGTCTGTTGAGATCAAGTGTATCAGACTCGGCTAGGAAACGGTAAGAATTCCTCGGCAAGCCTCGGATTTCCTACGCGTGTCCTAGCCTTGCCTGATAAACTTGATATCAAAAGACTCTAGGTCTCACGGGACAGTGGGCAGCTAGCTTTAAAAAGGGGGTGTACGATTTTCTATATACTTCACTACCGACCCTGTAAGTTACACCAGTGTGTCTAGAAAAATAGGTTTATGAATATTTCTTGACTTTGGGAGGCTTGACTAGGTGTATTTTTTATAGTATTTCATAATTCTACGAACTGAATGTTAGCTCCGGTTGATTTTGACATCTTGGAAAATGGCGCATGCTATGCTGTCTCGCCGGTACGGTTTCGCGTCAGAATTTAAGGTATTTTTCGGGCATTTGTATCGAAAATTTGAGCTAGTTATGACCCCGCGTTGAAATCATTTTCAGAAAATGGTGTGGTGTTACAAGTGATAGAACAAGACATAACAAAGTATCTGTGCCTCATATTTTCATGAAAACAATCCCGATAAATTCAGTCGTGTTGAAATTTCTGGTCAAAAATAGGTGGGTGGGGTAACTTTGTAAACAAATAATTGAACACATCTGATGCGGTTACTGAATTTTTATTGTGGCGCGCGATTTGTACTTCATTTGCGAGTATTTTTCAATACTTGTCGCAAGAGCCTCCTTAACTGATTGTGAGAGGCGGTGATTTTTATAAGTCACCGCCGCCCTCAGAAAAGCAGTCAATGTTGGCTATTTTCAACCGTCCCGTGATGCCCTAGCCTGATATTCTCTCTGTAACGGTTTCATACACAACCGCCTCCGTTAATCTTGCCAAAATGATCAACGTTTCTGAACATCAATTGACAATGCCAACTCGCCATCAAGCAACTTGATTGTCTGAGCCTGAGCTGTAACACAGCTCAGGTTCAGACAATCAAGTTGCTTGATTTCGAGCAAAATATTCAAGTATTTAGAAAAGAAGAAATTGACAAATGTTGACAAGATTGGCTCAGGCGATAGTGTATGCTGAGCTGCGGTTATGTATGTGTCTGCGATTGGAGAAATGGGGCTAATGTTTTTTTCCAGATCAGTGTAGAACCTAACAGTCGGTTTCGTGAAACCTGCCCAAATACATTATTGTTTTCGATACTATTAACCCTTTCAACCCTAAGGAACTGGAATGGACTGTGATATGCTAATGTTCCGACCAATCCAATGGTCACAAAATGATTTTCAGATTCGTCCATTTATGAAAAGGGGGTGTTTTTGTTCTAAGAAATATGAAAATTACTTGCAAAAAGTGCAGATCCTGATGAGACGGCTCGTTACGAGCCGGCTCATCTGGTTCTGCACTTTTTGCATAAACCGCTATAGCGGGATTTCGGGTTAAAGGGTTAAACGTTTATCCAAGTTTAAGAATCAGTCTTCTTTCTTTTTCGTGAAATTTTGTCAAATAATGATTTTATTGCGAAACAACATGCCCCAGAGTGAAGAACATGGGGATTTTTTTCTACTTTCAGAAATAGTGGACCGATTTTCAAAATATATTAACATATATTACATATATTAACATGTGCTATAAAACCACTCTTGCAATGTACATACGTATACACTTTTCTGGTATCCATGTATGTCTTCTCCGTGTATTGCAGTGGTGGGCATGATTCCGTTGAACACGAGCACCCTGCCGCCCCCGACCACCGTCTGTCAGATGGATGACCTTGAACTCTCGGCAAGGCCATTGCCGTCAT
>CM055271.1:55935242-56091497 GCA_029237695.1 Conchocele bisecta | reverse complement strand
CTATCCGTGTCCATCTGTATTAATTCGAAGTCTTCTCTTTTTACGTATTTGTCTAGAAATTCGTAGTAAAATTCCAACATTCTCAATTTAGCTAGTTGATAAACCGCTATTCCGCAGTGGAATGGTCTCTTTACTGAGCACCGGGGTTTTCTTGAAGATATTTCGTACGCATCTCCTATCTCTTCCAAATCGTCAAAATACGCGGATCTTAATGCTTTTGTCAACACAGGTTTCGTCTCGCGTATATGTCGTATTTAAATGTCTCTCCGTTGCCTCTATCATTTTTCCGCAACACGAGTTTCCTAATAATTTCATTATGTCGGCCACCGGTTTCTTATTCGGTTCTACATCCCCCGTTCGTCTTGCGGCTGTAACTTCTTTAGCGAACCATTCGAAGGGTTTACCACTAATATAATCTATAACACGATGAACTCCCGTTATTACAACAGTGGCGCGTACAGCAATACTTTAGTGGCCAACATAGATCCCACCAATGTTTTCTTCCGTTTCCTCTAGTTCGGCCAGTATCATTTAAATATTTTAACATGTGCGCGGGAACTTCATCAACCTCTACTTCTCTGTTTATAAAAAGTGGAGACATTTCGGAAAACTTATCTTTTAAGTCGCGTGGAACTTCTATATCCACCTCCGCAAACCCAAACCAGTCTCCGGATAAAACTCTTTTACTAAACTTTTTAATAAGTTTAGGATTATGTGGGTTATTTATATGATGTATAGTTTCTTTCCCACACGGCATCTCTTTATTTAACGTAGATAAATATAACGCGTTCGCGTCGTACCCCAAACAGCCTCGCAAGGTTTGGAACCCACTCTAATATTTGAAACACCGGCTTCCGCATATCGCGTAAATACTATCGATGGACCACCAACTAGAGCGTCTTTCATCATTTTGTATGTTTCTTCTTTCGGTGCGCATAGAGCATCCTCCGGTATAATCGTCTTTGAAGATTTTTGTTCTTTAATGGTTCCTCTCAATAAATATTGTATAGCTACACCCGGAAGTGTTACCTCGTCTTTGAAAATATCTACACCCCTGTGTTTATAAAATTCACACATTTTTCCCACAGCTTCTAGGAACCAATCTCCGAAAGTTTTCATATTATTTTCTTCGAAAATTCTACGACATTTACTTAATTCCGTTTCGTCTAGTAACATTTTCCCAGATAGTTTGGAATACCAATTCTCTATATCCGGTAGTCCCGGGTAATCCAACTTGTCTGTAGAATCGAACCACTCGTAAGGAAAGAAAGATTTCTGTCCTTTGCAGTCGTAGGCTTTTATCCAACTATCGTAACTTACACCGGGTCCTAGGTAAAGTATTACATCAAGAAATCTAAACTCCGGAGTAAATAGAAATATTGTCGCGCTCGCCCTTTTTCCAACCATTACTTTCTTCGTTGTTGATGACAGTTCACCTACTAAATATTTCTTTATTACGTTTATATCGTACTTACTGCTGTTAAAACCTATAACCGGTACTTGCTCTATCCACTGTTCGATCTGGGCGATTTGGTTTTTACGTAAATGTTCTGTATTAAATTCGTATCTTGACCATACTTCTTCTCTTATAGCTTTTCCCCTGACTTTCAAATCTTCTGCGAATTTTTCTATAAGTTTTACAGGATCTTTATCACAAATATGAGTTACCGTTCCTGATAAATTATCTCCTATACTAACGCTTACCGGAACGTGCTCAGCTTCGTACTCTAAACTATTACCGGTAGTTTCAACTTCTGACTGGAGATACGCCTCAAAATCGTATACTATCTGATATGGATAAAGAGTAGTGTCGCAACCGATCTTTATATCTTTACCCGTTCTTCGAAATTCGCATTCCCACATAACTACTAGGTTGAATTCTTTGCTTTTTCTAATAACTTTATCTCTTCTCATTGTGGATGCGCGTTCTTCTTTTTTATGCTTTGCATGAATCTCACACCCGTGCCAGTAACAGCCGTGATATTGATATACGGTATTGGTTTCTGGACAGTATCCATCTACCGGAGCTCCTAAAATCCATCTTTCACCTCCGTGTCCGCACTGTTCGTGGTGAATGTGAATTCCCTCCCGCTTTTCCACAGAGTACATCCAATCGATCGCACCATAACTGTTAGAAACCTTTTGGGTAGAACGCTTTCTCGAACGACGAACGCGGGCGCTCTAAATAATTACCATCGCATATTACTTTTGTCTCACCTCTCATACATGTTGGTCCGTGTCTCTTCATATTACTCGCTTTCTGTGAATTTCTGTTTGCAATTATCGCAGGCGTAAATTTTAGATAGGTTTTTTAAGGTTTTTTTATCAGAAATGCGTGATTATTAAACAGTCCTATTGTCATTGGTTTATTACCTATCGCATCATAGTGCGCTGGTACCTTTTTCAACCACCATACGTCACATTTGGTGGGTTGATATACTTCTATACCAATTTTAAAAAACTCTTTCAACCTTTTTCAGATCGAAAAAAGGAATTGGTGAAACCACATTTACTACCGAAATATTGCTTACTAAGTTCTTTCGCTTTTTCCGTACATCTGTCAGGTCTGATCTTTTTATCAAGGTGCATAGCTAAACACCTGAACGACAAAGGTCGTCATTATACTTATCTAAAGAATACATACCTTTTCTATTCCTCAACCATTCTGGAAGTTCTCCTCCCGCCGCTTCTTTGGATTGTTAGTCCCAAATCTATTACCCTACTACCCTTGTATTAACTTTACAAAAACCTCTACCCATCTTACAAATTTCTTCCACTTTGTATTCGGTCTCTATTTTATCGGACATTATTCGTGTTTGCTCCTTATCTGACAGCCAATTTTTAACGGTTTTCATTGATGATAGTGGTTCGCTACCACCGAGATTTTTGTGAAATATTATAGTTTTAGGTTTTCCATTTTTAGTTTCCTCCATATGTTCTAGCTTGTAAGAATATGAATATCTCAAATAAAAATAAAAATTTGTTGTTAGATACGGAGCGATTTTATCGGACATGCGTTCAGACTCGTTAATGTCAATGTTTTTACGAAAGGATAATGCAACTACCCGTCTTCCCTTTTCTACCTTTTCCAATGTTTCATCGTGAGCCCCCAATATTTCTTCACCCTTTTCCACTATCGCGCTAACGATAGATTTTTTCTTATTATTTGGGTTGCCTGTGTGTCTAATTTGGGATGTGCTTGAAGGTTTGATTACACTAGCCCTTAACCCCGCAATACTTTCTTTTTGAATTCTGTTACCTACTTCCTCCGCTTTGGATATATCATTAAAGGCTCCTCGTTTGTGGGCGCGGGTAAACCGCTTCATAAACGCCTCATTCTTTGTGGAGTTTATCAGATTTGTCAAACCCCTAACTCTCAACCGTTTACTATAAGTAATCCCTAGAGATTCGGCTTCTCTTCTCAAACTTTCTAGTTCTGGCGTTATCATATTTGTCTGTTGTATAACCTATGAGATTTATCTGTTCAATTGGACATGAATAATTTACACATGATGTTTTTTCATGTCCAATTAAACATAAACATATACATATATATACAAAATGGAGTGTGCTACTTGTTGTAAGACTTTTGCTTGTAAAGACTATCTACGAAGACATATATCGAGACGTAGAAAGTTTCCTTGTGTCGCCCCACAATTTCAATGCCCCAGATGCCCCTGTAAGTTCGTTAGTGCCCAAACTCTTTGTAGACATAAACAACTACGCTGCCCTGTGGCTAGGGGGGAACGTGGTAGACTAGAGTTGGTAGAGTTAGTTGCTGATCTTCAAGCTAGATTAGACCTATTGGGGGAGAAACAACTCTGAATAAACATTTTCTTCATATGGAAGATTTGATTCAAATAAATCACTAATTTCTTTCGTTTCTTCGTAGAAAAACGTATCCGTAAACAAATCTTTGATTTTAAACAGTTTTATAAAATTAGCTCCATTCTCTTCAACTAGTCGTTTGTCGATCCTATTTGTAGTCTGCTTCCATTCGCGGAATTTGGCTCTTACTAATTTCTACATAATTTTCGGGATAATATTGAAAATGCAACTCTTTTTATCGGTCGGGTAATAAATTACGCTGATATTTCATGTAATCTATTTTGCATAATGATTTCATTTTATAGTAAATTTCGTCAACAAGGCTATTACAAAATTCCACTTCCCATTCTATTACTTTATCCATTTTGTTATAATATTTTGTTATAACCTATGAGATTTATCTGTTCAAATGGCAGTGAAAAAACACATGATGTATTATGACACCAATTGTCACGTTTTTTTTTTTTACAAATTATTAATAATCGTAGAAATAAATTAGCTATAGTGGAGGAGGAAAATGCCGTGTTGAAAAATAAATATGACAACGACACGAAAACAAATCCGTTTTAGTACTATAGTTTTATCTGTTCAATTGGGGAAAACGTGATGTATTTCTGGCACCAATTGTCCACGTTTTTTGTGTTGGTGACCAGTTTGTGCTATTGGACGAAACGGTGTTTTATCGGGGGTGGTGGTGGTAGTATATAGGAGTGAAAATGATACCACCGTTAGGTGGTATCATTTTGACTCCCTATATACTACTACTTTGATGTGGTTAACGGGATAAATAGAATATTATTATAGTGTCATGAACGTGAATAAATATCTGACTCGGCTCGAAATCAGGATGTGCTATGCAAGCCTCGCCCATCCTGATTTCTCAGCCTCGACAGATATTTATTCACGTTCATGACACTATACTAATATTCTCTATATACATGTGTACATGAAGACCTAGAGATGTACCATGTGCAAGAAAGATGACTCTGTGGATTTTTTTTCTTTTCAAGTTATCTCCATTTTCACGCAATATTTAACTTGTTGGTTTAGGTTCTTGTCTCTCAGGATATTTTCATGACAAGTCGCACATGTGTACTGATAATGTTCTCTATTCTTATGGCCCACTAGTTCTATGCTTCCAGTGATATATGCTGCCAGTGGGGGAATCCATGTCTCATGGACACATTTCTAGTTTCTATTTTCTTCATTTCTCAATGAAAGTAATATATGTTGTTACCACACATTTCTAGTTTCTATTTTCTTCATTTCTCAATGAAAGTATATGTTGTTACCACTCAGTAGAACAGTCTCGGTGAGACGGTTCAACTGAGTGGTAACAGCATATACTTTAGAACAGAAAAAATAAAAAATATTAAAAATTTAGAGTCAGAAAATCTATGTATCTTGAGCATGAAAAGGGTTAACTAAGATCATAAATATAAATGTAGATCAGATAACTAATGGACAATCACCATGACAATAACAGTGTATTCTGCAACCTTCATTCTGTTACAACTTGCATATTATACGCAAATTTGTCTGTGTAAACCACCCAATATTCTGCTGATACTCGCCGATGACTATGGATTCCACGACATCGGGTACCATGGATCGGAGATACACACGCCAAATCTCGACAAATTGGCCAACGCTGGAGTGAAGTTGGAGAACTACTACGTACAGCCCATATGTACACCTACCCGCAGCCAGTTACTTTCAGGACGTTATCAGGTATGAGTATCACACAATATTGGAGGTCGTGAGTTCAATCCTAATGTACAATTTAACGATCTGCATTCATCCTTTACTGGAATCCGGACTGGAGACCTTGTTTCGCCCTCGGGTACGTCTTGCATTCTTGTATGTGAGTGGGAGCATGCGATGGGTAATTTAACAATCGGGATTCATCCTTACTGGAATCCTGACTGGTGACCTTGTGTTTGGCCTTCAGGTATGCCTTTGGCATTCTTGCATGTGAGAGTTGTATCTGGTTATACCTATTATAAAGTAATGTCGGAGGACACAATTCTAATGAAATTCCATGACATATTACAGAGAGAAATAAGAAAAAACACTCCCCATGTTGTTGGCTGCTATTTTCACTGTAGTCTGATAATGATCTATATTGCTTGTTAGAAGGCGGATGCGCAGGGTGATCAGAATCTGCACAGCTCGCAAAACCCATAAACCCCATTTCTCCAGTTACCATCCACAAATGAACATAACAACAACAATAACAACAACAGCAACAGTTCTGCAGTGAATGTAAACTAGTCAATTACATCTGTTATCCAGATTCACACCGGACTACAGCATGCTATCATCTGGCCCCCGCAGCCCAACGGTCTGCCCCTGAACAGTCCCACCATTGCTAATAAGCTCCGGGAGGCTGGCTACCAGACACATGCCGTCGGCAAATGGCATGTGGGATTCTACAAGGATGAATATGTTCCCACCAGCAGAGGCTTCGATTCGTACTATGGTACGTTTTAACAATCAGCAACATATTGCTTTTATAATTGTATTCCCCGGATGAAAGTCGGGAGTGGTGGTGGGGATACTATGGATTTGTCCCCCGAGCAGCGTCCGTGGCCTCGTCCGCCGCAGACACATTCACACATTAATGGATCATGGCCCAAAGGTGTGTCACGTGCAAGAATGACAACTCTCACTAATTTTTCAGTTTTCTCCCTTTGTTATTTTGCGCTCTGATTTCTTGTCTGGAACATAACTCGAACACCCTTTGGCATATTATAATGAAACTTCACACACATGCATAGACTATGACCCAAGGGCATGTTGTGTTACCCGCAAGAATGAAAACTCTTACTTCACTATTTTTATTTCATCACGTAGCGAAAATTGGATATATGGATGCAAAAGTCGTCCGTCCGTCTGTCTGTCGCACTTTCCATTCGCCTATAATTTATGTACTGTATCATCAATTGGCTTGAAACTTCATGTGCATGTTCATTATCGTCCATACTTTCAATCCTAACCCCACCTGTGCTGTCCCCATGCCCAAGGTCAAGGTCAAACCCATGCCCAAGGTCAAATAAATTGCGTCAAGTAGATGCGTGCGTGTTTCTCCATTCTCCTATAACTTCTTTAATGACGAATGTTTGGCTTGAAACTTCAAATGCATGTTTCTATTCCCCACCTCAAGTGCTCTCCAGAAACCCAATGTCAAGGTCAAATAAATTAGAAATTTGCGTCCAGTAAATACGTGCGCATTTCTCCATTCTCCTATAACTTCTTTACTGGATGACCATTTGGCTTCAAACTTCATGTGCATGTTTATTATCATCCATATGTTCTTTCCTAGCCCAACTCATGCTCTCTCCATGCCCACGGTCAAGGGCAAATAATGTGCATCCAGTAGATGTGTGTTTCTCCATGTTCCTATAACTTCTATACTGGATGACCGATTGGCTTCAAACAGTGCATGTTTATTATCATCCATATGTTCATTCCCCACACCGCACATGATCTCCACATGACACAAGTTATCTCTGAGGTTAATATATTCCAGAAATGAATACATGTACCACAATAAGTCTAAATACAAAATAGGGATTTCCCAAATCAAATTGTATCCAAATACATTTGTACATTTTTATTGCAATATGCCAATAAAGCTGTGCTAACCATACATGGCAAGACAGCCACTGGTATTGGAAACCAGATATATTTACCCCCCTGCAACGAGTTGTGTGGGGGGGGGGGGGGTGGTATACTGTAGTGGGGTTGTCCGTTCGTCATTAAACCATAAGGCTAGGGTGCATTCGAACGTTCATGTAAATTGCTTATAATTTCTGTTTCCTTGCATGGATCTACTTCACATTTCATACACGCATTGCTCCATTGGTCCTCTACCACCTTAGACAAATCGACATTCTTGCCGCCCCCGCTAAGGCCAGGGTCAAGGTCACATACTTGGTGCATTCGAAACCTTAACGCTCGGCGTAAATTGCTTATACGTTCTGTTTCTTGCTCGGATCTGCTTCACATTTGACACTGCGTTGCCCCAATGGTCCTCTACTTCCCTGTGACAAATCCATGTTCATGCCGCCTACGTTAAGCCCAGGGTCAAGATCACATACTTGGTGCATTCGAAACCTTAACGCTCAGGTAAATGGCTTATAATTTCTTTTTGCTCGGATCTGCTTCATATTTCACACACACTCCAATGGTCATCTGCTGCCATTTACAGTTATTTCTGCTTACCAGAATAAATTGTGTCCAAATATTATAGGAATGAATGGCCTTTTTGTGGAATTTATCGGGGTATAAACTTGGAAAAGTCGCTGGAATACTGGACGAGGCCTTCCGGCCTTCGTCCAGTATTCCCGCGACTTTTCCAAGTTTATACCCCGATAAATTCCACAAAAAGGCCATTCATTCCTTATAATTCCAGCATTTGAAATAAATTCATCAAGAAAATGTGTTTATTTTCCGTTTTCTTAAGAATTATTTTAACTGCGCCTCACGGTTACGGAAACTAGTTTGGCGTGGGAGTTTACTGGGATATAAATTTTGGACAGGGACTTGCTATGGGCCAATCAAATGTTAGGAATTGTATAAATATTTTTGTGCTGGAATTATTTACGGTTATTATGGTATTTTTAAATGTTGATCTATCAAATATTCTGTGCAGGTTATTTAACCGGCAGCGAGGATTATTACACGCACCACCATTGCTCTGGGAAGATGTGTGGCTACGACTTAAAGGATGGAAACACACCGGTAACCGATGCCAACGGCACTTACTCCACCCACCTGTTTGCCAATAGAGTGATTGACATTGTGAATAGCCATGATGGAGATAAGGTAATTTCTGGCTGTGACTGGAGAAATGGGGTTTATGGGTTTTACGACTAGTGTAGATCCAGATCAGCCTGTGCATCCGCACAGTCTGATCAGGATCTGCACTGTTCGCCATTCAATCAATGAAATACCCGTCTTGCATCTAACAATAATGTAGATCGTTATTAGTCTACATGGGTGTGTTATTTATTTCATCAGTAGCTAGACTGGTTGCAAATCCCATATACCTCATTTATTATATACCTACCCAATGAAATACATAGTTATATGATGTAAATAAAAGTCATGTTCTCATCGATGAAATAAACAACTTCCGGTGAAAATAGAACTACTTCCGCTATCTATATTCATAACGCGCACCTGAAAGAAAACAGCGCAAATAGGCTGCAAATACACATTCATTACCGTATACAGTCTAAAAAACTACTAATTTCCATGGAGCGGTATATAATAAATAGAATATTCATATTTTTGCAACTAATACAACATATATATGTTCATCTCGTGGTGTGAAATGTCCATATTTCACTCGTGCCTATCGGCACTCGTATATGGACATTTCACACCACTTGATGAACATATATGTCATATTCGTTGCAAAAATATGAATATCCTCTATTTCTTCAGTCACATTTACAAATGTATGTAACATATAAAAAATACTGTTATGTCTGGTAAATGGTATTCAGGTCTCCAGATAAGGAATTAGTAATTGAGTATTTTCACTCCATCATATCTGAAGCAATTGGGTATTTCAATATTTTAATTGGGTAGAATAAAATCACGGTAGTGTTTGCACATCAACAGACAGCAATTATTGAATAGTTTGCTTCGAAATGAAAACATGTCTTGGCATTTCATTAGAATTGTCTCCTTGGAGACAATTCTGATGAAATACCAAGATGCGTTTTCATGGAAAATAAGAAAAATATGCTATATTTGTGGTCTGCTTATTGTTTTCTGCAGCATGATAAAGGTACCACAAATTTGTTATTGCTTTTTGATACTCGCTACTTCTGATTTCAATTGGGTTTTTGGCAATTTTAATTGGGTATTTACGCAAATACGCAGCTTATCTGGAGCTCTGGGTATTTCTTTATAAAGTCCCCTGGCTTTGACCAAATGGACACATTCATTTCATTGCAATGCTTAGTTTTAGCTATTCCGATACTGTCTGTTCCATGTAACAATTCAAGTTTATTAACGCTTTCACCCCTCAGTAACTGGAATGGATTTTGATATGTTAATTTTGCAACTAATCCAACCGTCACAACATGGTTTTCAGACTAGTCCATTTATGAAAAGGGGGTATTTTTTGTTCTCAAACATATGAAAATTACTATCAACATGTGCAGATCCTGATGAGACGGCTCGTTACGAGCAGGCTCATCTGGATCTGCACTGTTTGCATAAATCGCTATAGCGGGCTTTCGTGTTCAAAGGCTTAAAGCCTTACCGATTTCTTTATCTTTATTAGGACAGATGTGAAAAGAAAAAGTTTGGGAAACTGACACTGAACATGGCTAGACAGCTCATAAATGATCAAACTAATAAAACAAAAGTTAACTTTTTATGCCTTCACCAGGGATTCCGCTGGGGAAAATAATTTTTTTTTTTTTTCGAAAATTGTAATTTTTTATCGTGAATTTTTTATTTTTATCGCCAATTGCGAAAGTGGCGATCGCCAGCGGAATCCCTGCTTCACCCCCTGGTGAAGGGGACATATATCGTTACCGGTGTCGGGTACGTCACAAACTTAACGCTCGGGTAAATTTCTTAATACTTTCATATTTCATAATTGTATTTCTCTGATGGTCCTCTATCTTGCTGTGAAAATCCACCCCCCCCCACCAAGGTCACAGACAAGCCAAGGTCACAGACTTAGTTAGTTCCAAGCCTTAACGCGTGTGTACATTTCTTATAGTTTCTGTTTCCTTTCACATAACTGCTTCATATTTCACACATGCATTCCTCTGATGATCCTCTATCATGCTGTCCATGATCCGTCCGGCCTCTTGTGTTTCCAAATGTGCACTTATTATACCCCCCGCAACGAGTTGTGGGGGGGGGTATACTGGAGTCAGGTTGTCCGTCCATCCGTCCGTGTGTCCGTAAACTTAACATCAGAGAAATATTGTTATAACTTCTATTTCCTTCATCTAAAATGCTTAATATTTCACACATGCATTCCTGTAAGGCTCTACTACCATGCTGTGCCAAATCCACGACCGTCCAACCCCCGCTGATCCCAAGGTCAATGTCAAATACTTGGTCTCTTTACAAAACTTAACATCAGAGAAATATTGTTATAATAACTTCTATTTCCTTCATCTAAAATGCTTAATATTTCACACATGCATTCCTGTAAGGCTCTACTACCATGCTGTGCCAAATCCACGACCGTCCAACCCCCGCTGATCCCAAGGTCAATGTCAAATACTTGGTCTCTTTACAAAACTTAACATCAGAGAAATATTGTTATAACTTCTATTTCCTTCATCTAAAATGCTTAATATTTCACACTTGCATTCCTGTAAGGCTCTACTACCATGCTGTGCCAAATCCGCGACCGTCCAACCCCCGCTGATCCCATGGTCAAGGTCAAATACTTAGTCTCTTTACAAAACTTAACATCAGAGAAATATTGTTATAACTTCTATTTCCTACATCTAAAATGCTTAATATTTCACACATGCATTCCTATAAGGCTCTACTACCATGCTGTGCCAAACCCACGACCGTCCAACCCCCACTGATCCCAAGGTCAAGGTCAAATACATGGTCTCTTTACAAAACTTAACATCAGAGAAATATGTTATAACTTCATCTAAAATTCTTAATATTTCATGCATGCATTCCTCGAAGGCTCTACTATGGTGCTGTGACATATCCCCGCTTATCCCAAGGTCAAGATCACATATTTAGTCTCTTTACAAAACTTAACATCAGAGAAATCGGTTATAACTTATATTTCCTTGCTCGGATCTGCTTCACATTCACGTTCATGCCGCCCCCGCTAAGCCCAGAGTCAAGGTCACAAGCCCACACACTTGGACATGCGAGCCGCTGCCATCTAGATTTTACATGTAGCCACTTTGTTAAAGTTCTAGAGAATTATTTTACATGTCGTAAACCTCATTTTTCCACTGACTCAGGAGCTGCAATAAGCTCCATTTCTCCCTGATCATAAATATTATTGGGCCCAGGAGCCTATTTCACCAACATTTCAAAGTAAATGTATACTTTACTAGCAAAGTATACTTTGAGGGAGTAATCATTTATTTTTCCTGAAATGCATTATTTCATATAACAGTAACAACTGCATATATTTGATGATTGAAAGTATGCATAATTATTATACTGAATGTATTACATTATCACAGCCAAAATGAAAATTTCTCCCTCAAAGTATAATTTGCTGCTAAAGTATACTTTGCAATTTTGATGAAATCGGCTACTGGAGCTAGACTGGCCTACAAATGTCATAAGCTCTTTTTCTCCGGTGACTGTCACAGATTTGGGTACACCAGTAGCCTATTTCACCAAACATTATAGGAATGAATGGCCTTTTTGTGGAATTTATCGGGGTATAAACTTGGAAAAGTCGCGGGAATACTGGACGAAGGCCGGAAGGCCTCGTCCAGTATTCCCGCGACTTTTCCAAGTTTATATCCCCGATAAATTCCACAAAAAGGAATGTGTTTATTTTCCGTTTTCTTAAGAATTATTTTAACTGCGCCTCACGGTTACGGAAAGTAGTTCGGCGTGGGAGTTTACTGGGATATAAATTTTGGACAGTGACTTGCTACGGGCCAATCAAATGTTAGGGAATTGTGTAAATATTTTTGTGCTGGAATTATTGCAAAGTATACTTTCCTAGCAAAGTTTACTTTGAGGGAGAAATTTTCAATTTTAGGATACATTTATTAATTTTTAGCCAGGTTTTTTGAAAAAAAATCCAGGCTATTGGATTGGCGAAAGCCGGGCGGTGAGGGCGGGGCGGCGTCCACAATCAATGTTAAGTTTTCGTGTTTGAGTCCATTTCTTTGTTACTGTACCACCTAGGACCACCAAACTTTCACAGCTTCATAATCAAGGGGTGCCCACCACATATCACTATCCAACATGTTAGTTTTTTTTTAACTTGACCCATTTTTTCCGCGCAGTCTACTTAGCCATTTTCAATGTTAAGTTTTCGCGTTTTCAATGTTAAGTTTTCGTGTTTAAGTCCATTTCTTTGGTACTGGTACCTGACCACCTAGGACCACCAAACTTTCACAGCTTCATAATCAAGGGGTGACCCACCACATATCACTATCCAACATGTTACTTTTTTTTAACTTGACCCATTTTTCCGCGCAGTCGACTTAGCCATTTTCAACGTTAAGTTTTCGCGTTTACAATGTTAAGTTTTTGTGTTTAAGTCCATTTCTTTGGTACTGTACCACCTAGGACCACTAAACTTTCACAGCTTCATAACCAAGGGGTGCCTACCACATACAACTATCCAACATGTGACCATTTTTTTACCTTCACCTATTATTTCTACGTAATTGACTTAGCCATTTTCAACGTTAACTTTTTAACGTACGTCTGGTTAAATTATTTGGTTAAAACTTTTTCGTTATACTATATCTCTGCAACTGCTTCGCCCATTACCTTGAAACTTCACATGTGTGTTTATCATCGTCCATATTTTCATTCTAACCCCCAACCGTGCGGCCCCTGTGCGCAATGTCAAGGTCAAATTACTTTGAATTTATTTTTTAAAGTTTTTTCGTGTACTATATCTCTGCAACTGCTTCACCCATTACCTTGATACTTCACATGGGTGTTTATCATCATTATCGCACCCGCTTGCGGAAAGCGCGATATCGTCGGCATTTTGGCATACGTCCGTCCGTCTGTCCGTCCGTCCGTACGTCCGTGTGTCCGGTTAAAGTTTTTTCGTTAAAGTTTTTCCATCTACTGTATCTATTTTTTTAGTGTCCATGCCTCGCCCCAAGGCGCGACATGCAGGCCACGGCCATCTAGTCTACAAAAAGTGGGTATAATTATGTTATCCAAGTGTCCATGCTTGGAAAAAACCTGGCCTTCGTGGCTTTGCCTCGTTTCTTGTTATTATAATGAATTTATTACATTATCACAGCCATTTTGGCTGTGATAATGTAATAAATTCAGTATAATAATTCTGCATACTTTTAATCATCAAATATATGCAGTCGTTAGTTCTATATGACATAATGTATTTTGGGAAAAATAAATGATTACTCCCTCAAAGTACACTTTGCTAGAAAAGCATACTTTGCAATGTTGATGACTGGTGGCCGTTTCACTAAACTTTGTGTGACTAAAATATTCGTAAGTGCAAATTTAGGATCGTCTGGAAATTTCAATTCATGGATTTACATTTATTGAGCATGTAAATGTAATAATTGTTTACAATAAAACATTTTTAATGTGAAATTTACAGACTATCATAAGTTTGCACTTACAAACATTTTAGTCGTACAAAGTTTAGTGCAACGGCCCCCAGAACCTAGATATGGCAAGAAATGCTATAAACCCCATTTCTCCAGTCACATATGTGATCATCCAATGCCAGTCACAGATGTGATCATCCAATGCCAGTCACATATGTGATCATCCAATGCCAGTCACAGATGTGATCATCCAATGCCAGTCACAGATGTGATCATCCAATGCCAGTCACATATGTGATCATCCAATGCCAGTCACATATGTGATCATCCAATGCCAGTGACAGATGTGATCATCCAATGCCAGTGACAGATGTGATCATCCAATGCCAGTCACAGATGTGATCATCCAATGCCAGTCACATATGTGATCATCCAATGCCAGTCCCATACTCGCTCAACAGCATGAAGCATTGATTTCAAATTTCTCTCCCTGGGCTGAATATATATATATATTTTATTAAATGTTCAATGGGATTCTACCCTGTTAACCCTTACTACGCTGAATTAAATTCTGTCGTCTGCTGGAAATGTTTTATTTTCAATATTTCTCGACAAAAACCTGGTTTTGACAGCACATGAGAATCGTCTCCACTGGAGACGATTCTCATGTGCTGTCAAAACCATATTCTTGTTAAGAATTAAAGAAAAAATGAAAAACAGCAGACGGCAATTTCCGTCAACAGCGTAGGAAGGGTTAACCCAGCCTAAGATGACCTTAACGATTCTCATGTGCTGTCAAAACCATATTTTTGTTAAGAATTAAAGAAAAAATGAAAAACAGCAGACGGCAATTTCCGTCAACAGCGTAGGAAGGGTTAATCCAGCCTAAGATGACCTTAGCTGCTGAAATAAATAAATAAATATAACTTCTGTCCACAGCCATTATTCATCTACCTGCCATTCCAAGCGGTGCACGCCCCACTACAAGTGCCGAAGCGCTACACGGCACCATACCAACATATACAGAACAAACAGCGGAGGACATACGCAGGTAAAGTCTACAGTTACATTTCACACGCCATACAGGGACAGGTCTACAGTCTGTTTCATGAAAGCTGCCCAAACAATGCAAAAGAATATTTTTTTCCATAATGTTAAATTTTATCAAAATTTAATTTCAGTAATAGTAGACCGATTTTCGAAATTTACCTTTAGTTCATTTCCAAGCTATCTAGCCAGATTTCGGTGTACACAACTCCTCTGAAACCGTTCAGTCAATCGATCTGAAACTATTCACACGTCTTCTACACACACATATTGAAGATGTGCACCTTGGTGTTTTTATGCGGAAAAAAGTATTTTTTAACAAAAATATCACCTTTTTAACTTAGCCATTTTTTCTACATTTTTGTATTCAATTCTATACAGGGTACAGAGTGTATGTACACAACTCCTCTGAAACCGTTCAGTCATTCGATCTGAAACTGTACACACGTCTTCTACACATATTAAAGATGTGCACCTTGGTTTTGTATGCCGAAAAAATATATTTTAACTAAAATATCACCTTTTTAACTTTTTCTGCGTTTGTTGTATCCAATTCTATATAATTTCTACTTTACACATCTCTACTTAAATTAGTATACTTGTTTATCACAACAAGAGGAAGAAATAATGCTATAGATTTTCACATTCTCATTAATGTTCCTTGCCTTGGTGACAGCTTCATATTTCTGCATCTTCGCTGTCTGTATTTTGTGACTTGTGGTACTCTTGTTCGTAATAAAATCAACATTGTGATACAATTTAATATTATGGAAAAAATATTGTTTTTGCATTGCTTATATAGCCGTACAATTTGGGCAGGTTTCGTGAACTTTCTCTCCCTGACAGCGGTTTATTATTTACAATATGACCATGAAATATAGTTTACTGAAAACCGCTATCCATTTGCAATAATCAGAGTACGTGTTGGTACAATCGCATTACTAAGTTTAAACTAAACTAATGAAAATTTGAATTACCATAGTAACGCATATCCGGCGCACGCCATTTTTTATCGTATATGCGTCCCCCACCCGCCCCCCCCTATTACAGTTTAGAGATGTTCCACTGTGCATCAGGCATGTGACCATTCATACTTATGTATTTTGCAATCATGAACATGCATTATTCTCTGAGATTAACCAAGAAACGCATCAAAGTAATATCATATTTATGTTCTTGGTGCCCGGTTTAGAGAGGTTTCACTGTGTGGTATTCTTTATTTACGTTATGTTACAGGGATGGTGTCGGCTATGGATGAGGCAGTGGGGAACATCACTGACGCGATGAAGAAGAAAGGAATATGGGACGATACAGTGCTTGTCTTCTCCACAGGTAACATGGCCGTGGTGATCTGACGGCAATATAAACTTGAAGGATTACGTTTATATTTGACACATCGATGGTCTAGTAACATAAGGTCGTAACTGCTATGCTAAAGCATAGCAGTTACGACCTTATGTTACTAGACCATCGATATGGTAAATATGAATATATTTGTGGCTGTGACTGGAGAAATAAGGTTTATGGCAACTGTGACCAGCATAGCTCCTGATCAAATAGCACACTCCTGTAGCCTGCCAAGGATGTTTGTCAGAAGCAAGATGGGTGTTCCACTGATTGAATGGTGAACAGTGCAGACCCTGATCAGACTGCTGATGCGCAGGCTGATCTGGGGCTACACTGGTCACATAACATATAATCCCCATTTCTCCAGTCACAGCCACATGTGACAAAATTTTGCAACCATTAACCTGATCATGACCATTTTGACATTCGTAAGGTCACTGAAATTCATTTACGGTATACGACATATTTGGTAACCTTCTTTATAAAACATGTTCGGTAACGTACATGTATTTATAAGACATGTTTGGTAACCTTTTATAAGACGTGTTCGGTAACCTTTTATAAGACATGTTTGGTAACCTTTTATAAGACATGTTTGGTAACCTTTTATAAGACGTGTTCGGTAACCTTTTATAAGACATGTTTGGTAACCTTTTATAAGACATGTTTGGTAACCTTTTATAAGACATGTTTGGTAACCTACATGTATTTATAAGACATGTTTGGTAATCTATTTATGCGTTGCTCTTGAGGTTCCGTACGTCCGTAAGTCTATACGTCCGTCCGTGCGTCCGTGTACATTTACCTCGAAAATTTGAAAAGTTTGTAAGAGTTTCTCCCTTTAGAGTCCAGGGGCCCGTTTCACTAAACTTCTTGCAACTAAAATGTTCAAAATGCAAAGTGCAAAATTATGATAGCTGTAAATTTCACATTAACAATGTTTTCTTGTAAACAATTATTGGATTTACATTTATTGAGCATAGGCTGCATATGCACCCTATGCTCAATAAATGTAAATCCATCAATTGAAATTTACAGACGATCCTCAGTTTACACTTACGAACATTTTAGTCGTATGAAGTTTAGTGAAATGCACTCCAGTATGCCAGGGGGGCATATCCATGTTTTACAAACATACTGTCTAGACATCTTCTGTAACTAATTTAAAAGATATGTTCGGTAACCTGTTTACAAATCATATTTGGTAACCTATTTTGAGACATATTCGGCATGTCTATTTATAACACATATTCGGTAATCTATTTAGAAGACATTGTTCGGTAGCCTATTTACAAGACATGTTCGGTAATATATTTATATCCTATTTCAGTAACTCTTTGCCAGACATATTCAGTAGTAACCTATTAAGAAAATTGATCTATTTCTCTGCCATTTCCAGATAACGGGGGCCAGGTGCACGAAGGAGGGAGTAATTGGCCCCTGAGGGGCTGGAAGGGGTCACTGTGGGAGGGCGGAGTACACGGGGTCGGGTTTGTGCACGGCAAGCCTCTGGGCGACCGGGCTCGCGGATCTGTTTCACACGGACTCATGCATGTCACCGACTGGTTCCCGACCTTGGTGAGCGTTGCCGGGGGCAACCTGAATGGTACCCTGCCTCTGGATGGGTACAATCAGTGGAAGACGATCACGTGAGTAGAACCACATAGAGCCCCAGATAAACTTTGTGTTTGATTATTGTTACATGGCTGCCGTTGTTTGACACCGTTGACACCGCTCAAAGCCTTGTTCAAACGTACAGCATGTGCTGTTTGACCATGAATGTAGACAATGCTCAAACAGTTCCCTCGTGCCATGGCAAATCTTTACCCACGGCTTGACATGGTCGAACTTTATATTATACCAGTAGCCTATTTCATCAACATTGCAAAGTATACTTTACTAGTAAAGTATACTTTGAGGGAGTAATCATTTATTTTTCCTGAAATGCATTATTTCATATAGAACTAACAAATGCATATATTTCATGATTAAAAGTATGCAGAATTATTATACTGAATTTATTACATTATCACAGCCAAATTGGCTGTGATAATGTAATAAATTCAGTATAATAAAAATTAATAAATTTATCATAAAATTGAAAATTTCTCCCTCAAAGTATACTTTGCTACTAAAGTATACTTTGCAATGTTGATGAAATAGGCTACAGAGCTCCAGATAAGTTTTGTCTAAATAGTATTGTAGCACATATTTCAAATTCAATGTGTATTATACTTTTACAAAAATGTGTTATTGATTTTTGTCCCGCCTGCTTTAGCAGAAGCGGGACATAGGTATAGCTTTTCCGTCGGCGTCGGCGGCGTCGTCGTCAGCGGCGTCAACATTTCACGTTAAGTTTTTGCGTTTAGGTCAGTTTCCAGAAAACTATAACACCTACGACCTCCATATTTGGTATACATCAACACTGTGGTGTAACCATCTCACACAGAGGGAGCCCATGTGACCTTGACCTAGTTTTCATGGTTGATTGACCTACTTTTCACATGCATTCAACGTTAACTTTTTGCGTTTAGCTCTGTTTCTAAAACTTAACGCTCGGGTTAATTCATTGTAACTTCTGTTTCCCTCAATGGAATGCTTTAATATTCCATACATGCATTTGTAACAACATCCCGCATCATTCTCCAGAAAGCCCATGGTGCCCACTAATCCCAAAGGTCAAGGTCGCTGACTTAGAAATTTCTGTGTTTGCAAAAGTTAATGCTCAGTTTATGCTTTAATATTCCATACATACATTTGTAACAACATCCCGCATCATTCTACAGAAAGCCCATGTTGCCCACTAACCCAAAAGGTCAAGGTCACTGACTTACAAATTTCCGTGTTTGGAAAAGTTAACGCTCAGTTTATGCTTTAATATTCGTTTGGAGAAGTTAACGCTCAGTTTATGCTTTAATATTCCATACATGCATTTGTAACAACATCCCGCATCATTCTACAGAAAGCCCATGATGCCCGCTAACGCCAAAGGTCAAGGTCACTGACTTAGAACTTTCCGTGTTTGGAAAAGTTAATGCTCTGTTTATGCTTTAATATTCCATACATGCATTTGTAACAACATCCTGCATCATTCTACAGAAAGCCCATGGTGCCCGCTAACCCCAAAGGTCAAGGTCACTGACTTAGAAATTTCCGTGTTTGGAAAAGTTAACGCTCAATTTATGTATGCTTTAATATTCCATACATGCATTTGTAACAACATCCCGCATCATTCTACAGAAAGCCCATGGTGCCCGAAAACCGCAAAGGTCAAGGTCACTGACTTAGAACTTTCCTTGTTTGGAAAAGTTAACGCTCAGTTTATGCTTTAATATTCCATACATGCATTTGTAACAACATCCCGAATCATTCTACAGAAAGCCCATGGTGCCCGCAAACCGCAAAGGTCACGGTCACTGACTTAGAACTTTCCTTGTTTGGAAAAGTTAACGCTCAGTTTATGCTTTAATATTCCATACATGCATTTGTAACAACATCCCGAATCATTCTACAGAAAGCCCATGATGCCCTCTAATGCCAAAGGTCAAGGTCACTGACTTAGAGAAATTTTCGTGTTTGGAAAAGTTAACGCTCAGTTTATGCTTTAATATTCCATACATGCATTTGTAACAACATCCCGCATCATTCTGCAGAAAGTCCATGGTGCCCGCTAACCCCAAAGGTCAAGGTCACTGACTTAGAAATTTCCGTCTTTGCAAAAGTTAACGCTCAGTTTATGCTTTAATATTCCATACATGCATTTGTAACAACATCCCGCATCATTCTACAGAAAGCCCATGGTACCCGCAAACCCCAAAGGTCAAGGTCGCTGACTTAGAAATTTCCGTGTTTGGAAAAGTTAACGCTCAGTTTATGTTTTAATATGCCATATATGCATTTGTAACAACATCCCGCATCATTCTACAGAAAGCCCATGTTGCCCACTAACCCAAAAGGTCAAGGTCACTGACTTAGAAATTTCCATGTTTGGAAAAGTTAACGCTCAATTTATGTATGCTTTAATATTCCATACATGCATTTGTAACAACATCCCGCATCATTCTACAGAAAGCCCATGGTGCCCGAAAACCGCAAAGGTCAAGGTCACTGACTTAGAACTTTCCTTGTTTGGAAAAGTTAACGCTCAGTTTATGTTTTAATATGCCATATATGCATTTGTAACAACATCCCGCATCATTCTACAGAAAGCTCATGGTGCCCGCTAACCTCAAAGGTCAAGGTCACTGAATTAGAAATTTCCATGTTTGGAAAAGTCAACGCTCAGTTTATGCTTTAATATTCCATATATGCATTTGTAACAACATCCCGCATCATTCTACAGAAAGCCCATGGTGCCCGCTAACCCCAAAGGTCAAGGTCACTGACTTACAAATTAACGCTCAGTTTATGCTTTAATATTCCATACATGCATTTGTAACAACATCCCGCATCATTCTACAGAAAGCCCATGGTGCCCGCTAACCCCAAAGGTCAAGGTCACTGACTTACAAATTAACGCTCAGTTTATGCTTTAATATTCCATACATGCCTTTGTAACAACATCCCGCATCATTCTACAGAAAGCCCATGTTGCTCACTAACCCCAAGGTTATTACAAGCTCCATATATACTATCAAACTGCGCGAGGCGGGACATTTTGCTCCGCGGAGCTCTTGTCTTCCTTATTATTTGTTCCAAATGATACAAAAAATAAATCAAATTTAAAAATTCACTTATTTGAGCTGCAAAAAATTACATTTGCAGCTCAACTAAGTACATGTTCAACTTTATTACAGTATTTTCACTACTCAATTTGAAAATCAATGCGTATTTTCACATTGTTGTGAGTATTTTCTACTTCCACTTTTGATAATCAATGCATATTCTGCTAAATAAGTGCGTAAAATACGCCAATACGCACCTTATCTGGAGCTCTTATACACCCTGATTTCAAAATTAACGTTGGTCCTTCGGAGGACTCTTGAAACCGAGGTCCTACTCCTGCATGACCTTAGCTGTTGCTGGGACGTAAAACCCATTTCTGACGTCATTACGAGACAGTGAGTGTTTGAAAATATTGAAATTATCAACAATTGTGTTCAATGTTGGTGAATGTTATCAAATATCTACCAGGGGCCCCGTTTCACTAAACTTTGTACGATTAAAATCTTTGTAAGTGCAAATTTAGGATCGTCTGGACATTTCAATTGATGGATTTACATTTATTGAACATATGCAGCCTATGTTCAATAAATGTAAATCCAATAATTGTTTGCAAGAAAACAGTGTTAATGTGAAATTTACAGACTATCATAATTTTGCACTTACAAACATTTTAGTCTTACAAAGTTTATTGAAACGGCCCCCTGGTCTGATATCCCTGGTTTGGCCTTCCTCAAAATTGCAAAGTATACTTTTCTAGCCAAGTATACTTTGAGGGAGTAATCAATTATTTTTCATGAAATGCATTATTTCATATATAACTAACAACTGCATATATTTGATGATTAAAACTATGGATAATTATTATACTGAATTTATTACATTATCACAGCGAAAATGGCTGTGATAATGTAATCAATTCAGTATAAGCAAAAATAATAAATTTCTCCTTCAAAGTATACTTTGCTAGAAAAATATACTTTGCAATGTTGGTGAAATAGGCTACTGAGGCCCGTTTCACTAAACTCCGTACGACTAAACTGTTTGTAAGTGTAAATTTGGCATCGTCTGGAAATTTCAAATTGATGGATTTACATTTATTGAGCATATGCTACAGTTTAGGCTACAGGAAAATGTTTGGCTTTATGGTTATTTGAGAGTTAAATCCAATTATACCCATGTACATGTATAAATATACCCAATATACAGTGGTGTCAGTCCCAATTATATCCAGATGTAAATATACTCAATATACAGTGGTGTCTGTAATACCCATGTACATGTATAAATATACTCAATATACAGTGGTGTCAGTCCCAATTATACCCATGTACATGTATAAATATACTCAATATACAGTGGTGTCTGTCCCAATTATACCCATGACATGTATAATATACTCCCAATTATACCCATGTGTCAGAGATCCCATTATCCAGCGTACATGATAATTATTATACATATACAGTGGTGGCTCAGTCCCATAATCCATGTACATGTATCACCCAATATCCTCAAATATACATGGTGTCAGTCCCAATTATATCCCATGTACATGTATAAAATATACAATATAGTGGTGCAGTATCAATAATATCAGTACCCATGTATAAATATACTCAATATACAGGTGTGTCCCAATTATATCCATGTACATGTATAAATATACTCATACATGGTGTCATCCCAATTATATCCATGTACATGTATAAATATACTCAATATACAGTGGTGTCTGTCCCAATTATATCCATGTACATGTATAAATATACTCAATATACAGTGGTGTCTGTCCCAATTATATCCATGTACATGTATAAATATACTCAATATACAGTGGTGTCTGTCCCAATTATACCCATGTACATGTATAAATATACTCAATATACAGTGGTGTCTGTCCCAATTATACCCATGTACATGTATAAATATACTCAATATACAGTGGTGTCAGTCCCAATTATATCCATACAGTACATGTTATAAATATACTCAATATACAGTGGTGTCAGTCCCAATTATATCCATGTACATGTATAAATATACTCAATATACAGTGGTGTCAGTCCCAATTATATCCATGTACATGTATAAATATACTCAATATACAGTGGTGTCTGTCCCAATTATATCCATGTACATGGTAGTAATATATCCACACTCAATATACAGTGGTGTCTGTCCCAATATATCCATGTACAGTGTATAAATATACTCAATATACAGTGGTGATCTGTCCCAATTATATCATGTACATGTATAAATATACTCAATATACAGTGTGTCTCAGTCCCAATTATATCCATGTACATGTATAAATATACTCAATATACAGTGGTGTCTGTCCCAATTATATTCATACCATGTAAAATATACTCCCATTCATGGTGTCAGTCCCAATTATACCCATGTACATGTATAAATATACCCAATATACAGTGGTGTCAGTCCCAATTATATCCATGTACATGTATAAATATACTCAATATACAGTGGTGTCAGTCCCAATTATATCCATGTACATGTATAAATATACTCAATATTCAGTGGTGTCTGTCCCAATTATATCCATGTACATGTATAAATATACTCAATATACAGTGGTGTCTGTGCCCAATTATCCCATACATGTAATTATACTCATATACATGGTGTCTGTCCCAATTATATCCAGTACATGTATAAATATCTTCAATATACAGTGTGTCAGTCCCCAATTATATCCATGTACAGTAATATAAATATGACTCCCTTAATATACATGTGGTGTCTGTCCCAATTATATCCATACAGTACATGTTATATACATGTAAAATATACTCAATATACAGGTGTCTGTCCAATTATATCCATGACATAAATATACCAATATCAGGTGTCTGTCCCAATATACCATGTACATGATAAATATACTCAATATACAGGTGTCTGTCCCAATTATACCCATGTACATTAAATAAATACTCATACATGGTGTGTCCCAATTATATCCATGTACATGTATACTCAATATACATGGTGTCTGTCCCAATTATACCCATGTACATGTATAAATATACTCAATATACAGTGGTGTCTGTCCCAATTATATCCATGTACATGTATAAATATACTCAATATACAGTGGTGTTAGTCCCATACCCTGTACATATAGGGAAATACTCAATATTTCATGGTGTCAGCCAATTATACCATGTACATATAAATATACTCAATACAGGTGTCATCCCAATTATATCCATGACATAAATATACTCAATATACAGTGTGTCAGCCCAATTATACCATACATGTATAAAAAATACATAAACATGGTGTCGTCCCAATTATATCCTACAGTATAAATATACATACAGGTGTCTGTCCCATTTTTTATATGTACATGATAAATATACTCAATATGGTGTCTCCCAATTATAACCCATGTACATGTAAAAATATACTCATACAGTGGTGTCAGTCCCCCAATATACCATGTACATGATAAACTCAATAAATCATGGTGGGCGTCCCAATTATATCCATGTACAGTAAAATATCTCAATATACATGTCATCCCAATTATATCCAGTACATGTAAATATACTCAATATACGTGGTGTCCCAGTCCCAATTATACCCATGACATATAAATATACGCAATACAGTGTGTCAGTCCCATAAAACCATGTACAGTAAAAATATACTCAATATTCATGGTGTCTGTCCCAAATATACCCATGTACAGATAAATATACTCAATATACATGGTTTCTGCCCATACCCATGTATGTAAATATACTCAATATACAGTGGTGTCATCCCAATTATCCATGTACATGTATAATATACTCAATATACAGTGTGTCTGTCCCAATTATAATCCATCATGAAATATACAATATACATGGTGCTGTCCCAATTATACATGTACATGTATAAATATCTCAATACAGTGGTGTCTGTCCCAATTATATTCCATGTACTGTAAATATCTCAATATTCAGGGTGTCTGTCCCAATTATACCCTGTCATGTATATCTCAATACAGAGGTGTCAGTCCCAATTATATCCATGTACATGTATAAATATACTCAATATACAGTGGTGTCAGTCCCAATATATCCATGAATCATGTATCATACTCCCCAAATAATACAGTGGTGTCATCCCAATTATATCACTGTATCAGTCCCCAATTTATATCCATCAATCTACAGTGGTGTCCCCATTATACCCATTACATGATAACTAATACTCAATATACAGTGGTGTCATCCCCAAATTAATACCCATGGAACATGTATAAATATACTCCAATATACCAGGTTGGTGTCTCTCCCAAAATTATATCCATGTAACATGTATAAAATATACTCAATATTACAGTGGTGTCAGTCCCAATTATACCCATGTACATGTATAAAATTATACTCAATATACAGGTGGTTCAGTCCCAATTATATCCATGTACATGTATAAATATACCTCAATATTCATTGGTTGTCAGTCCCCAAATTTTATTCCATGTATAAAAAATATACTCCAATATACATGGTGTCAGTCCCAATTATATCCATGTACATGAAAAATATACTCAATATTCAGTGTGTCTGTCCCAATTATACCCATGTACATGGTATAAATATACGCAAAAATACAGGTGGGTGTCCCAGTCCCAATTAATATCCCATGTACATGTATAAATATCCTCAATACAGTGGTGTCTGTCCCAATTAAACCCATGTACATGTAAATAAAATACTCAATATACAGTGGTTGACCTGTCCCATTAAATAAACCCAGGTACAAGTATAAATATACTCAATATACAGTGGTGTCCAGTCCCATCCGCAATTATATCCCCATGTACATGTAAAATATACTCAATATACAGTGGTGTCTTGGTCCCAATTATAACCCCATGTACTTTATAAATATACTCAATATACAGTGGTGTCTGTCCCAATTATACCCATGTACATGTATAAATATACTCAATATACAGTGGTGTCAGTCCCAATTAATCCATTGGGGTTACATGTATAAATATTCTCAATATACATTGGTGTCCAGTCCCCAATTATATCCATGTACATGTAAAATAAATTAAACTTCCAATAAATCAGTGGTGACAGTCCCAATTATATCCCCTTGTACATGTAAATAAAAAATACCCATATACAGTGTCAGTCCCAATTAATACCCATGTACAATGTAAATAAATAAACTCAATATACCATTGGTTGCAGCCCATATCCCAATATGTACATGTAAAAAATATACTCAATATACAGTGGTGTCAGTTAATAAACCCATGTACATGTACAAATATACTCAATATACAGTGGTGTCCTGTCCAAACCCCAATTATAACCCATGTACATGTATATACTCAATAAAATACAGTGGTTCCGTCCAAATCCCAATTATATCCATAGGTTACATGAAATATACCTCAATATACAGTGGTGTCTGTCCCAAATTATACCCATGTACATGTTATAAATTATACTCAATTATACAGTGGTGTCAGTCCCAATTATATCCAAGTACATGTATAAATATACCTATATTCAGGTGGTGTGTTCCCAATTATACCCATGTACATGTATAAATATACTCAATATACCAGTGGTGTCTGTCCCAATTATATCCATGTACATGTATAAATATACTCATACCAGTGTTCTGGTTCCCCAATTATAATCCATGTACATGTAAGAAATAATACTCCAATATACAGTGGTGTCTGTCCCTCCATTTAACCCATGTACATGTAAATATACTCAATATACAGTGGTGTCGACCCAATTATATAGCCAATGTACAAGTTATAAATAATACTCAATATACAGTGGTGTCCTGTCCCCAATTATATCCATGTACATGTATAAAATATACTCAAATATTCAGTGGTGTTCTGTCCCAATTATATCCCATGTACATGTATAAATATAATCAATATACAGTGGTGTCCTGTCCCAATTATATCCAGTACAAGTATAAATATAACTCAATATACAGTTGGTGTCCCTGCCCAATTATACCCCATGTACATGTATAAATATACTCAATATACAGTGGTGTCCTGTCCCCAATTATATCCATGTACATGTATAAATATACACAAACATCAGTTGTCAGCCCCAATTATATCCAATTGTACATGTATAAATAATATAATAATAACAGTGGTGGTCCTGTCCCAATATACCCATGTAACATGTATAAATATACCAAATATTCATGGTGTCCATCCCAATTATAATCCATGTACATGTATAATAATTTACTCAATTATAACATTGGTGTCTGTCCCAATTATATCCATGTACATGTATAAATATACAGTAGAACTTCGATAACTAGAACAGGTCTGGCTCGAACACCACGGAAAACTCGAACTGGTTCGACAGTCCCGGCAAATTTCCTATATAATTCATGTAATAAAACACCTTAAACTCGAACTATGAATTAGTCGAACAGTCGAACCTGTGGATTAGTCCCGTGGACGGTCAAACAGTGGTAATTACCGCTAATAACTCGAACAGGTAAGTCTGTGATCAGCTGTTTGTCTAACGAGGTGCGAATTTCACCATTGCGGGCGGTCGCGTTGAGTAGTTTCCCTTGACGCGGGATGACATTAAATCACGAATCGCAAACAATAGCGGCGTGAATTACGGGCGTTATGATGTCCACGCTAATTAAGTGATTTGAACAAAATTCATTTTATGTAATGTTTAATTGGCTGTTGAGCGACTATTGACACATTTCTATGTCTATCGAGTGAATAATGCGTGCTTAGTTTGTGAATAAAACGAGACGAATTCGAGCAATCGTCATTCTATGACAATTATGTCTGAGAGTACACTAGTATCTGAGTAACTTGGCGAAGGACCTGGTCTAACCAGGGGGATACAGGGGGATACTTAGATCACATCGGTCATCTCATATATTCACATACGTGATTTTATTGACTGAATGTGACAGTACATTTTTGAAACTTCATTCCCTCGAACTATGCATCGCTCGAACTCAAACTCGATTCCGTTGCCGGTTCGAGCGATCGAAGTTCTACTGTACTCAATATACAGTGGTGTCAGTCCCAATTATATCCATGTACATGTATAAATATACTCAATATACAGTGGTGTCTGTCCCAATTATACCCATGTACATGTATAAATATACTCAATATACAGTGGTGTCTGTCCCAATTATATCCATGTACATGTATAAATATACTCAATATACAGTGGTGTCTGTCCCAATTATACCCATGTACATGTATAAATATACTCAATATCAGTGGTGTCTTAGTCCCAATTATATCCATGTACATGTATAAATATACCCACCCAATATACAGTGGTGTCAGTCCCAACCCAATTATACCCGTGTACATGTATTAAATACTCATCATATACTTGTGGTGTCTGTCCCAATTTATACCCATGTACATGTATGTGATATATACCCAATATACAGTGGTGTCAGTCCCAATTATACCCGTGTACATGTATAAATATACCCAATATACAGTGGTGTCAGTCCCAATTATACCCGTGTACATGTATAAATATACTCAATATACAGTGGTGTCAGTCCCAATTATACCCATGTACATGTATAAATATACTCAATATACAGTGGTGTCAGTCCCAATATACCCGTGTTACATGTATAATATACTCCAATATTCAGTGGTGTCTGGTCCCAATTTAATACCCATTGTACATGTATAAAATAATACTCAATATACAGTGGTGTCGGTCCCAATTATACCCATGTATGTGATAAATATACTCAATATACAGTGGTGTCGGTCCCAATTATACCCATGTATGTGATAAATATACTCAATATTCAGTGGAGTCGGTCCCAATTATATCCATGTATGTGATAAATATACTCAATATACAGTGGTGTCAGTCCCAATTATACCCATGTATGTGATAAATATACTCAATATACAGTGGTGTCAGTCCCCATTATATCCATGTACATGTATGTGATAAATATACCCAATATACAGTGGTGTCAGTCCCAATTATACCCATGTACATGTATAAATATACTCAATATTCAGTGGTGTCTGTCCCAATTATACCCATGTACATGTATAAATATACTCAATATACAGTGGTGTCTGTCCCAATTATACCCATGTACATGTATAAATATACTCAATATACAGTGGTGTCAGTCCCAATTATACCCATGTACATGTATAAATATACTCAAATATACAGTGGTGTCTGTCCCAATTATCCCATGTTACATGTATAAATATACTCACTATTCAGTGGTGGTCTGTCCCAATTATACCCATGTACATTATAAAGTTATACCCAATATTACAGTGGTGTCTGTCCCAATTATACATGTACATGTAAATATACTCAATATACAGTGGTGTCTGCCCAATTCCCCCAATATCCATGTACATGTATAAATATACTCAATATACAGTGGTGTCTGTCCCAATTATACCATGTTAAATGTAAAAATATACTCAATATACAGTGGTGTCTGTTCCCATTATTATATCCATGTACATGGTATAAATATACTCAATATACAGTGGTCTTGTCCCAATATACCCATACATGTATAAATATATCTCAATATACAGTGGTGTCTGTCCCAATTATATCCATGTACAATGTATAAAAATATACTCAATATTCAGTGGTGTCAGTCCCAAATATATCCATGGTACATGTATAAATATACTCACTCATACAGTGGTGTCTGTACCCAATTT
The DNA here is from genome assembly GCA_029237695.1 of Conchocele bisecta. Taxonomy (NCBI): domain Eukaryota; kingdom Metazoa; phylum Mollusca; class Bivalvia; order Lucinida; family Thyasiridae; genus Conchocele; species Conchocele bisecta. The sequence goes on along the minus strand of CM055271.1, from coordinate 56,061,614 downwards.
ATATCCATGTACATGTATAAATTATACTCAATATATCAGTGGTGTCAGTCCCAAACCCAATATCCTGTACATGTATAATTATACCAATAATACTGTGGTGTCTGTCCAATTAATACCATGTACATGATAAATATACCAATATACCATGGTGTCAGTCCCAATTATACCCTGTACATGTATTAATATATACTCATACAGTGGTGTCAGTCCCAATTATACCCAATGGTACATGTTATAAATATACTCAATACTTACTGTGGTGTCAGTCCCAATTAATATCCATGTACATGTATAAATATACTTCAATAAATACAGTGGTGTCAGTCCCAATTATACCCATGTACATGTATAAATATACCCAATATACAGTGGTGTCAGTCCCAATTATACCCATGTACATGTATAAATATACTCAATATACAGTGGTGTCAGTCCCAATTATACCCATGTAAAAATCATGTATAAATATACAATCCCAATACATGTGTGGCAGTCCCAATTGATACCCATTGTTTACATGTATAAATTATACTCAATATACAGTGGTGTCAGTCCCAATTTATCCATGTACCATGTATATATATCTCAATATTCATGGGGTGTCAGTCCCAATTATACCATGTACTGTATAATATACCCAATACAGTGGTGTATGTCCCAAATTATTACCCCATGTACATGTATAAAATATACTCAATATACAGTGCTGTCTGTCCCAATTATACCCATGTCCATTGTATATATCAATATACAGGTGTGTATGTCCCAATTATATCCATGTTACAATGTATATATACTCAAATATACAGTGGTGTCAGTCCCAATTATATCCATGTACATGTATAAATATACTCAATATACAGTGGTGTCAGTCCCAATTATACCCATGTACATGTATAAATATACTCAATATACAGTGGTGTCTGTCCCAATTATACCCATGTACATGTATAAATATACTCAATATCAGTGGTGTCTGTCCCAATTATACCCATTGTACATGTAAAGGTAAATATACTCAATATACAGTGGTGTTCAGTCCCAATTATATCCATGTACAAATGTATAAATATTCTCAATATACAGTGGTGTCAGTCCCAATTTTATACCCATGTAACATGTATAAATATACTCAATATACAGTGGTGTCAGTACCCACTTATATCCATGTATGTGATATTATACTCAATATTACAGTGTGTTCTGTCCCAATTATATCCATGTACATGTATAATTAATACTCAATATACAGTGGTTTGTCAACAGTCCCAATTATACCATGTACATGTATAATATACTCAATACTACAGTGTGTCTGTCCCAATTATACCCATGTACATGTAATATTACTCAATATACTAGTGTGTCAGTCCCAATTATATCCAAGTACATGTATAAAATATACTCAATATACAGTGGTGTCAGTCCCCAATTATACCATGTACATGTATAAATATACAAATAAAATACAGTGGTGTCAGTCCCAATTATATCCATGTACATGTATAAATATACTCAATATACAGTGGTGTCTGTCCCATTTATACCCATGTACATGTATAAATATACTCAATATTCAGTAGGTGTCTGTCCCAATTATACCATGTACATGTAATATATATACTCAATATTACAGTGGTGTCAAAAAGTCCAAATTATACCCCCATGTACATGTATAAATATACTCAATTATACAGTGGTGTCTGTCGAATTATACCATGTACATAAAAATAATATAATACTCAACCTTATCCCAAGTGTGTCAGTCCCTAATTATTACCCCATGTCAATGTATAAATATACCCAATATACAGTGGTGTCTGTCCCAATTATATCCCAATGTACATGTTAAAAATATATATTGTACTCAATATTCAGTGGTGTCTGTCCCAATTATATCCATGTACATGTATAAATATACTCAATATTCAGTGGTGTCTGTCCCAATTATACCCATGTACATGTATAAATATACTCAACTCATAAACAGTGGTGTCAAGTCCCATATCCATGTACATGTATAAATAATAATCAATATTCAGTGGTGTCTGTCCCAATTATACCCATGTACATGTATAAATATACTCAATATACAGTGGTGTCTGTCCCAATTATATCCATGTACATGTATAAATATACTCAATATACAGTGGTGTCTGTTCCCAAAGTGATTACCCATGTACATGTATAAATTTATCTCAATATACAGTGGTGTCAGTCCCAATTATATCCATGGACATGTATAAATATATCAATATAACGTGGTGTCAGTCCCAATTATCCATGTACAAGGTAATATATACTCAATATACAGTGGTGTCTGTCCCAATTATACCCATGTACATGTATAAATATACTCAATATACAGTGGTGTCTGTCCCAATTATACCCATGTACATGTATAAATATACTCAATATACAGTGGTGTCTGTCCCAATTATATCCATGTACAGTATAAAAATAATACCCAATATAATTTCCAGTGGTGTCAGTCCAATTATATCCATGTACATGTATAAATATACTCAATATTCAGTGGTGTCTGTCCCAATTATACCCATGTACATGTATAAATATACCCAATATACAGTGGTGGTCAGTCCAATTATATCCATGTACATGATAAATATTACTCAATAATATTCAGTGGTGTCTGTCCCAATTATATCCATGTACCATGTATAAATATACTCAATTCATTTTCAGTGGTGTCTGTCCCAAATATACCATGTACATGTATAAAAATACCCTCCCAATATACAGTGGTGTCTGTCCAATTATATCCATGTAATTGCATATAATTATACTCAATATTACAGTGGTGTCTGTCCCAATTATACCATGTACATGTATAATATATTAATCAATATACAGTGGTGCTGTCCCAAATTTAATATCCATGTACATGTAGAAAATATACTCAATATACAGTGGTGTCAGTCCCAATTTATATCCAATGTACATGTATAAATATACTATTCAGTGGTGTCTGTCCCAATTATATCCAATGTACATGTATAAATATACTAATATTCAGTGGTGCTGTCCCAATTATACCCATGTTAACCATGTATAAATATATCATTATTCAGTGGTGTCTGTCCCAATTATACCCCATGTACATGTATAAATATACTCAATATACAGTGGTGTCAGTCCCAATTATCCATGATACATGTATATAAATACTCAATATACGTGGAGTCTGTCCCCTTTTATACCCATGTACTGTATAAATATACTCAATATACAGTGGTGAAGTGTCCCAAATTTATACCCATGTAAATGTATAAATATACTCTAATATACAGTGGTGTCTGTCCCAATTATACCCATTGTACTTGTATAAATATACTCAATATTCATGTGTCAAGTCCCAATTATTCCATGTACATGTATAAAAATATACTCATATACAGTGGTGTCAAGTCCCAAATTATACCCAAGGTACATGTATATATAACTCAATATACAGTGGTGTCTGTCCAATTATACCCATGTCATGTATAAATTATACTCCAATATACAGTGGTGTCAGTCCCCATTATACCAGTGACATGTATAAATATACTCAATATTCATTGGTGTCAGTCCCAATTCCATATCCATGTATACGTATCAAATATACTCAAAAACGTGGTGTCTGTACCCAATTTTATATCCCATGTACAATGTATAAATATACTCAATATTGTGGTTGTCTGTCCAATTATACCCATGTACATGTATAAATATACTTAATATACAGTGGTGTCTGTCCCAATTATACCCTTGTATGTGATAAATATACTCAATATTCAGTGGCGTCGGTCCCAATTATATCCATGTACATGTATGTGATAAATATACTCAATATACAGTGGTGTCAGTCCCAATTATACCCTTGTATGTGATAAATATACTCAATATTCAGTGGCGTCGGTCCCAATTATACCCATGTACTTGTATGTGATAAAATATACTCAATATACAGTGGTTGTCAGTCCCAATTATACCCATGTATGATAAATATACATAATCATTCATTGGTTTTGTCAGTCCCAATTATATCCATGTACATGTATGTGATAAATATACCCAATATACAGTGGTGTCAGTCCCAATTATACCCATGTATGTGATAAATATACTCAATATACAGTGGTGTCAGTCCCAATTATACCCATGTATGTGTAAAATATACCAATTAGTACAGTGGTGTCAGTCCCAATTATACCCATGTATGTGATAAATATACTCAATATACAGTGGTGTCAGTCCCAATTATACCCATGTATGTGATAAATATACTCAATATACAGTGGTGTCAGTCCCATTATTATCCATGTACATGTATGTGATTAAATAATACTAAATATTTCAGTGGTTGTCAGTCCCAATTATACCCATGTATGTGATAAATATACTCCAATATTCAGTGGCGTCGGTCCCAATTATATCCATGTACAAGTATGTGATAAATATACTCAATATACAGTGGTGTCAGTCCCAATTATACCCATGTATGTGATAAATATACTCAATATACAGTGGTGTTAGTCCCAATTATACCCATGTATGTGATAAATATACTCAATATACAGTGGTGTCGCTCCCAGTCCACGTGAAGACATCCTCCACAATATAGACCCTCTATTCCCGCCGTCTGGTGTACCGATGTCCAATGCCACCTTCCTCACAACTACCCGGGCTGCTCTGAGGATTGGAGATTGGAAAATCATCACCGGCAATCCAGGTATCTGTTCATCAGGGGGCCGTTTCACTAAACTTCGTAGGATTAAAATGTTTGTAAGTGTAAAATGATGATAGTCTGTAAATTTCACATTAACAATGTTTTCTTGTAAACAATTATTGGATTTTCATTCATTGAGCATAGGCTGCATATGCAGCCTATGCTCAATAAATGTAAATCCATCAATTGAAAGTTCCAGACAATCCTAAATTTGCACTTACGAACAGTTTAGTCGTACAAAGTTTAGTGAAACAGGCCCCTGTACAAGATCTGGGGCCAGTTTCACTCAACTTTGTACAATGTTTATACAATGTTTTTTAGAATGTTATACACATCAATGGGACTGACAAATGCTAGCGCCGCTGAATGATTTCCAGATAGCTTTCAACCCTAAGGAACTGGAATGGACTGTGATATGCTAATGTTCAGACCAATCCAATGGTCACAAAATTATTTTCAGATGCGTCCATTTATGAAAAAGGGGTGTTTTTTTTCTCAAAAATATTAAAATTACTTTCAAAAAGTGCAGATCCTGATGAGACGGCTCGTTACGAGCCGGCTCATCTGGATCTGCACTTTTTGCATAAACCGATATAGCGGGATTTCGGGTTCAAAGGGTTAAGTTTAAACCAAAGTCCTGTCTCTAAATTACCTTATCTGTTGCCGGAATGTTAGACCCATTCACTTTCCATTTTCTTGCAGATAGCTTCTGAATGTTTTCAACATTAACCTGGTCTATTGTTTCTAATTAATGAGAATTAACCCTTAGAATGTGGGAATCAAAAATTGTCGTCTGCTCGTGTTTTATGTTGTTTTCTTTCTCAATACAAAATGGTTTGACAGCACTTCAGACAGTCCAATAGTAATGATTTTGGCTGTGATAATTTAATAAATTCAGTATAATAATTCTGCATACTTTTAATCATCAAATATATGAAATAATGCATTTCGGGAAAAATAAATGATTACTCCCTCAATGTATACTTTGCTAGACAAGTATTCTTTGCAATTTTGATGAAATCGGCTACAGGCGTTACTGTCACAAATGCAATCGGCACATTTCTCCAGCACAGATCAGGCACTAATCTTGCCAATATTTGTCAATTTCTTCATTTCAAATACTTGAATATTGTTCTTGATTGGCTGAACCTGAGCTGTGTTACAGCTCATCAGGCTCAGACAATCATATTTCTTGATTGTGAGTTGGGCATAGCCAACAGAAACGTTGAAAATCCGGGCAGATTATCTCATCGGGTTTGTACAGGTAATATATGGGATTTAGTAATAAACCCATTGACCCGGCCTTAAATGACCTTAACTGTTGATAAACCCCAGCAAACAAACAAACAAAACTCATCTTCAGGTAACGGCAGTTGGGTGCCACCACCAGACATGAACATGCCAGTCATCCCCAGTGAACCATCGGACCAAGGTACACAGAACGTATGGTTGTTCAACATCACAGGGGACCCGAACGAACATCACGACGTCGCCAAGCTATATCCGGCAGTCGTGAAGCAAATGCTCGATAGGTTGGCATACTACCAGTCTACCGCTGTTCCGTGTCGTTACCCGAAAGATGATCCCAGGGCTGATCCGGCTCTACATGGCGGTTACTGGGGACCATGGGAGGACGACGATGATCATGAGTAGTCGATTGGTGGTTCGACGAATGTCCGTATAGACCAGTGTTATTATACAATTATTGCATTGTTGTGAAGTCAATACGTGTTTTATTGACCCGATAAACGTGATGTCGACCAAGGACAATGCGATAATTGTTTTATTATCAATTAAGAAATTCCCACTTGTCCCCTTTTCGATAATATAGCATACATATCCATTTATGCTGTGAACATTACAATGAATCTTGCTTTACGCCATTTTGGCGCAATTCATAATCATCATGTTCAGTGACGTTGCTAGTGAAGAGTGTGATATGATTAGCAACATCATGGATCCACAAAGTCGCTCCACCTTCAGGTCTATATGACATTTTGAATAAATTTTCTCCGGTCAATATGCATTTATATCGAATATCACATGACCAGCATCTGACCAATCGCAGACACTGATATTTCTTGATTGATAATAAAAATAGGTTAGTGGACTTGGAAAAATCACAAGTACATTCATGTATAACTGATGCATTACTGATTTCTTGTTCCATGGAGATATCACCGCTTGTTTACCGGCTATTCCTCAACGGGCGTATATTGTAACCTTCAGCACTCCTGTTGACTTTCTGTTGACGTCGAGCAATAACTGGCGTCGAGTTTTAAGTGTCATCAGCATCAGAATTTGTCGGTTTAACATCACGCAACGTGACGTTAAACCAACAAATTTTGATGCTGACGACACTAGAATTTGTCTGTTTAACGTCACGTTGCTTAGTTTAGACCAAGCAAGGCGACATCAAACCGACAAATTTCGCTGATTGTAATGACAAGGATCCCCGGAGGTTCTAAGGGAAATTACTTGTGATTTACCAAGTTTGGTAACCTATTTATAAGAGAAACAAGCCATGTGATCTTGTACCGACGAAGATGTGCGATTACCGGTATTTACAGAAACTGTGACAATTTCTGTAAATGATGTCAGAAGTTGATAAAATCTTCACAGTAAATGCTGAATGCTATTCCATATTTGATCTGAACATTTCCTAAACTTACAACGACGTTTATGGAAAGTAGCGTAATTTGTTTTAAATATTTTTCATGAGATATTCTACATCTTATGTTATAAAATCACAAGGCTTGTCTCAGGCTGTCTATATCGGCCACCAGCTGAGAAAAGGGATTAGGCCATACAAAGTTCTTTCGCTGTTAAGTGTCTGCGTGCGTGTAGGTTTTGAGAGTGGTTCTGTTAAAAAAAAAGAAACTGTATGATATTTGACACTATTTATTGGTAAAGTAATATGAAAACTGATTGCGAACGTGTGCACGTTTTATATCCGTTCATGAATTTACACTTACTATTAAAGCTTAATTAGAGTATTTTCTTATTAATATATTCTAAAGTTTAATGGCGGACATTTAATTTATGCTGAAAACTTCCTCAACCCTTTGCAGACTGCAAAGGGTTGAGGAAGTTTTTAACATAAATTTACTTCTTTTTTTTTTCAAGACCTTGTTTGTTTTTACCGCATACGTAGATAGGTTTTGGCCATCTGGGTGGACGCTTAACAGAGAAAAATAATGGCATGGCCTTATTGTATATTTAAACTATTGCTCATTCCTATCTGGAGGGGCCTTACCGGAATTCCGACTGGAGACCTGGTTTGGCCCTCATATGTCTTTGGCATTTTGTATGTGACAGTTGAATCTGGTTATACCCCTTATGTGAGTATTACGAGTATTCGTAATCCTATTTTAGGGGAAGGGGCCAAGTGACTTTGGTGTGGTATGGACCTGCCACCAGGTCAGGTTATTCTAATTTCAGGGCTGAATATATTGTTTCTCGATGTAAATATTCAGTTCTGATTTTGGAATTTTCCCCCCAATGCAGCAGGTTAAAACGGGATCGAACCCGTTTGCCCGGCCTTACATGACCTTAGCTGTTGATAGGCCGTTAAACACCAATAAACAAACAAACATCTGGATGGGGTTAAATGCGGGATCGAACTTGTTGGCCCCGGCCGTAAATGACCTCAGCTGTTGATCACAGGTTGAAGTAACGGACCGAGGTCTATAACTACATTAAATATGCCTAAAAGCATCAATAAATGAAGGAAAAAAAAAGCTAAACGTTTTTTTTTTACTCCCTCCATATAGACTCCATGGCATATGGAGTCTATATGGAGCGAGTAAAAAAAGAAATTTAGCTTTTTTTTCTTCATTTATTGATGCTTTTAGGCATATTTAATGTATTTATAGACCTCGGTCCGTTACTTCAACCTGTGCTGTTGATAGGCTGTTAACAACAACAAATCAAAATCAAACCATCTCGATCACATGCTTTTGTTGACAGCACCATTGAATGTACTTTATATTTGATCACAAACTATCACAAACTATCAATTTGGGATGTAAATGTGTTGTACATGTATTCCAGCGGAAAATACTCCTTACAAGTGATTTAATTCTCAAATGTTCATACATGACCTCGTATTCAGAAGGCATAAACAAAATGGTGTATTTCCTGTCACGGCCTGAAAACAATTAGGGTCGGCGGGCTTTTTTAAAAAATGTTCTTGTACTGTGATATTTCTATAAAAAGAACTATGGTCGGTCAGGTAACAGGAAACACATTTTTTTAGGCCCTATCCTCTGGATTGAAATATTAAAATTAAATGTTAAAAAATCCGAGTAATCTGTAAATGTTCAAAATTGTAAATTTGGGGGTTATTGCAATCAAATAATCAAAACTTCCTCCAGTATAATTTGTAGTTTTCAAGAATGTGTTCAAAACTACATATAACATTGACTATTTTGCATAGGGATGGTCAAACACCTTTTGATAATCCCTCGAAATTATGTGAATTAGTCCATGGCTCTATATGTAGCTGTGACTGAAGAAATGGGGCTTACACATTTTGCGACCAGTGTAGATCCAGATCAGCCTGTGCATCCGCATAGTCCGATCAGGATCTGCACTGTTAGCCATTCTATCAATGTCATGCTTCCAACAAGCAATATAGATCCTTTATCAGGCTACATGAGTGTGCTATTTCATCAGAGTTGGACTGGTTTCAAATCCCATTAGCCCCATTCCTCCAGTCACAGCCACATATGTATACATGATCTGAAATTGCATTAAGCACAGTTTATTAAGGACACTTGCCTGTGGAATATCTCTTAAAGTGGACACATTGAGGATGCCAGGGCATCTATTTTAGAGAGGTTAAACTGCAGATTGGGGTGGGTGGAGGTGGGGGTGGGCAGCTTGGGTGCATGCATAATTTAAACATCCTGACACCACTGGTTTAGCTCTCGGGTAAATATTTAGCTTTTGGGTAATTTTTTTTGCTTTTTTGTTACTCGAGAGTTGAATATGGTTGTACCCATTATAAAAGTAGTAAGTCTAATACTAATCCTATTATTGTTAGTGAGTGGGTCAAAACAAGTCTTGTGTGGTGAGGATCTGGCACTAGATCTGTAGCCCATTTCACCAACATTGCAAAGTATACTTATCTAGCAAAGTATACTTTGAAGGAGAAATCATTTATTTTTCCCAAAATGCATTATTTCATATAGAACTAACCGTTGCATATATTTGATGATTAAAAGTATGCAGAATTATTATACTGAATTTATTACATTATCACAGCCAAATTGGCTGTGATAATGTAATAAATTCAGTATAATAAAAAATAATAAATTTATCCTAAAATTGAAAATTTCTCCCTCAAAGTATACTTTGCTAGATAAGTATACTTTGCAATGTTGGTGAAATGGGCTACTGGTTATTAATAACAGTTGAGGGCTGAATATGTATTTTTTTATGTAAATATTCAGTTGTATATATTTTTGTGCCCCTGGTCTCGGTAGAGCAGGAGGCATACAGTGTTTGGACTGTGTGTCCGTGTTTCACCGGAGTTTCGAAATTCTGTTACACCTTCTTTATCCCTTGAAGGATTACTTAAATAGTTCAGCACAGTATACATGTGGACATATGCCACACATCCATGCTGCCCTTAATATGACCTTGACTTTTTGACCTTGACAGCTTTGAACTTTTTCCCACATGAAAAAGTTCGCCGGAGTTTCGAAATTCTGTTAAAACTTCTATATCCCTTGAAGGATTACTTTAATATTTCAACAGAGTATTCCTGTGGACAAATACCACACATCCATGCTGCCCTTAATATGACATTGACCTTTTGACTTTCGCAACTTTGAACTTTTTCCTACATTAAGAAGTTCGCCAGAGTTTCGAAATTCTCTCATAACTTAAATATTTCAACACAGCATACTTGTGGACAAATGCCACACATGCATGCTGCCCTTAATATGACCTTGACCTTTTGACCTCCACAACTTTGAACTTTTTCCCACATTAAGAAGTTCGCTGAAGTTTCTATTTTCTGTCATAATTTCTATATCACTTGATGGATTACTTTAATATTTCAATACTTCATACTTGTGGACGAATGCCACACATCAACGCGGCCTTTAACATGACCTTGACCTTTTAACCTTCATAAATGTCACTTTGGTTAATTGACTCTGCCTCAGTTTCGTGGGTGGGAGCATGTAATGGGTAATTTAATGATCGGGGTTCATCCTTACCAGAATCACAACTGGTGACCTGGTTTGGCCCTTACTTTGGCATTTTGTATGTGACAGTTGAATCTGGTTATACCCCTTATGTGAGTATTACGATTATTCCTAATCCTATCCTGGCACCAGGTCAGGTTATTCTAATTTCAGGGCTGAACTTAATCTCGATGACCCCCCCCCCCCCCCCCCCCATACCCCCCCCCCCCCCCCCCCCCCCCCCCCCCCCCCCCCCCCCCCCCCCCCCCCCCCCCCCCCCCCCCCCCCCCGCCCCCCCCCCCCCCCCCCCCCCCCCCAATGTCGCAGGCGGCCTTACATGACCTTAGCTGTTGAGATAGGCCGTTAAACACCAACAAACAAACAAACTGCCACAGTTTCTCCAATCTGCCACCGGGGGCATTCGTGTGCCGACAGGCCACATTTCTTGTTTATGGTAATACATGTATTCAGTTCTATTTTGGGACTTCACCCCATCCCTACAGGTGAAATCTGGGATTCCACCCTGTTAACCCGGTTTAATATTGCCATACATGTTGACAGGGCGTTTAATAAATAGAGAATAGTAGGTTAGTGTCGTGAATGGGAAAAAATATCCGGCAAGGCTCAAGAATTTCTTTATTTCTCATCAGAAGTATATGTTGTGACCACTCATTTGAACCGAGACGGTTCAAATGACTGGTTACAACATATACTTTGGTTCAGAAATAAGGAAAATAGATAGAGAATAGTAGGTTAGTGCCGTGAATGGGAAAAAATATCTGGCAAGGCTCAGGAAACGGGATGGGCGAGGCTCTCTACTATTCTATTTATCCCGTCAACATCTACAAATGGCTGTGAAATGCAAAAATTGTATTGACTGGATATCAAAAATGTTTCACGGCACCGTGTTTCACGGCACATACGCACTGTGTTGACGGGATAAAAATAAATAAATTGATAGGCAGAGCACCTTAATATGCATGACAGATTCACATGTACATGGTGTATTCATGTGCGTGACTGGAGAAATGGGGTATATAGGATTTGTGGCCAATGTAGCTCCTGATCAAAGAGCACACTCCTGTAACCTGACGACATTATATTGCTGATTACAAGCATTACCACAGTTTTATTCATGAAATGGCGAACAGTGCAGATCCTGCACAGGCTGATCTGGATATACACTGGTCAGAATGGAATGGAAATAGAGAAGAGTAGGTTAGTGAAGTGAATGGAAAAAAATTATCTGGCAAGGCTTAGGAAACGGGATGGGCGAGGCTCTGCCGAGCACATCCCGTTTCTGTGTGGCACCAGATATTTCCCCATTCACGGTACTAACCTACTATTCTATTTATCCCGTCAACATTACAAATAGCTTTAAAATGCAAGAAATAACCCCAGCCGCATCTCCAAATCGTATTGACAGGATATCAAAAATGTTTCACGGCACCGTGTTTCACGGCACATATGCACTGTGTTGACGGGATAATGGTGCTTAGCGGCCCATCAACACAACAGAGTATCATTTAGGGCCAAGCAATTTAGATAAAGAAGAAAATAATAGTAAAATATTATGTTAGATGTGGTAGGTAATCAAATGATTAGGGTAAAAATAAAACTATGATGAACAATATAAATGATCTCCGTCGGGGTCAGCTCAAGCAGCAGCAACCCGGTCCCCGTCCTTGGAGCCATCAGTGAATAGCGGAGTGTATGTATTGTATCTGTCTTTACCTTAAAGAAAAAATGATTTAAAAATGGATGGGTCAGTTGTTGCTTTCGTGTGCTGGCTATGATGTATTGGATCGAGAATCCTAAGGTCGGATTTACTGTGCATCCGTAGTCTAGACTGAACGAACATGTGTGATGTAAAGGCGGTCGGTGCTGCACCCCAGTCATGATTTGCTACCACTCGCAATAAGTTGAGTGCTTTCTGGCATTTAGCTTTCAAGTATCGTAAATGAGGTTTAAAAGTGAGTTTGGAATCAAAGATAAGACCAAGAAATGTCTGCTCCCGAACAACTGGGATGTGATGTGTTCCCAGTTTAAGTTCGGGATCAGGGTGAAGACCGCGTCTTTTGCAAAAAATGCATGCAATTAGTTTTAGATTTCGAAAATTTAAAGCTGTTTTCTGTGCCCCACTGGTCAGAAAACACGTAAGCTCCGTTTACCCAGTCACAGTCGAAGGGATACGTTTGAATTCTGCAAAATTCTGCCTATAAATTTGTGACGTCACAATTGCAATAAAAACAGTTCCCATAATAAAATATTATGTCTAATAGTATTGAACTTTATATATATATATATATATATATATATATATATATATATATATATCAGATACAAATGTTGCATCCTTATTTAACCGAAGTATGTCAATTTTGTCATTTGTTGGCACATTTTATATGTTCCTGTTATTCTCGATCTCGTACCGCTTTGCTATATCCAGTAAGTGTACAGTTGGGATATCATGACATTATACTAAGGCCATAAAAAAGTACTTTGGTTCTCAGATTTCGCCTCTTCAGAACAATCCGTGCCTGTCGGAGCATTTTATCGTCCTGGACAAATAAAAATGTAAATTTGTCACATGATCAATTAAAAACACTATCTTGCAAAACTATGTTAACCCTTTGAACCCGAAAGCCCGCTATATCGGTTTATGCAAACAGTGCAGATCCAGATGAGCCGGCTCGTAGCGAGCCGTCTCATCAGGATCTGCACTGTTTGAAAGTAATTTTCATATTTTTGAGAACAACAAATACCCCCTTTTTATAAATGGACTAGTCTGAAAATCATTTTGCTATGATTGGATTGGTTGCAAAATTAACATATCGCAGCCCATTCAGTTACTTAGGGGTGAAAGGGTTAAATGCAATGACTTTTCACGTCTAAAGAGGGTATACTAGCTTAGTAAACCTATATGTGAACCACACGTTCAATTCACATGCAAAATGAATTTGACGACTAAACCTATATAAAAGAAATCCGCCCTTCTGCACCACTTTCCACAAATCCATGTCTGAGAACCAAAGTCATTTTTTCATGGCCTAATACTATTACATGCACTATCGTGTACGTTGTGGATAATGTGTATATATGCAGGGCTCCAGATAAGGAATTAGTAATTGAGTATTGTCACTCTATCGCAATGGTGTTTAGACGTTGACGTTATCAAGTTTGAAACGTCATTAAAAGTTTGTAAACATGTTTAATAAATAACCATATTAAATGTATAAGTCTATGTCAAACATGATATGTGATTATGACTGGAGAAATGCACAATTGTTGGGCTTGGTATTGCTGTATACAATACAATATATTTTATTCTGGTATATAACATATATTGCATGTTTTTACCATAAGAAAATGTAGTACAGTGAGACATGATAAATTAAATTAATTATCGTGTTTGAGGAGCTTAGAATGTGAAACCTGAATGATACTTTGAATTATATTGTATATAAATTTCTAAATAAATTACATGTACATGTACATGTACTTCGCTTGCGAGTTGCCTAAAGCCATTCATGACAATTAAGAACATTGCTATTTAACTTGGTATAAGCTACAAGCATTCATAATACATGACTTCGGAATGCGGCGTGTGTATGCCAGTTGGGTGCCGCGCTTTGATGAGCAAACCCCAGAAGCCGATTTCACCAACATTGCAAAGTATACTTTGAGGGAGTACGGTAATCATTTATTTTTCCCGAAATGCATTTTGTCATATAGAACTAACGACTGCATATATTTGATGATTAAAAGTATGAAGAATTATTATACTGAATTTATTACATTATCACAGCCAAAATGGCTGTGATAATGTAATAAATTCAGTATTTTGGCTGTGATAATGTAATAAATTCAGTATAATAAAAAATAATAAATTTATCATAAAATTGAAAATTTCTCCCTCAAAGTATACTTTGCTAGATAAGTATACTTTGCAATGTTGGTGAAATAGGCTACAGAGTTGCATCCACACATCATATAACTGTTTTTGAATACCTATATCAATCACGTATTGTGTTTTAATGTGATCCAATATTTACCAAGAGCACAGGTGATGGGAAAAAAATAATCTGATAATCTCTCATTGTATAAATATATAAATATACTATATATATACTGTCATGTGATTTTTCCCCGTCACCTGTGTCCAAGAGTGTATGCACATTCTTTTACAAAAATGTTAGTGGGCGGTTGGTTGGGTGAACGCGATAGTGTAAATTAACGGTAGGGGTTTCTCCTTATAGGAATGAGGGTTTGCCTGGTTTGGCCCACCGGTACGTTTTTATCTTTGGCTCTTTTGTTACCTGGGAGTTGAATTGGGTTATAAAAGTAGTAAGATTATTACTGAACCTACTGCTTTTGGGAGAGGGCCAGGTGATTCTTGTGTGGCGAGGACCTGGCATCAGATCAGGATTATTCTGATTTCAGGGCTGAATATGTATTTTTTTTATTGTAAATATTCAGTTCTGATACAGGTACTATATGGGATTTAGTACTAAACCCATTGACCCGGCCTTAAATGACCGCAGCTGTTGATATGCCGTTAAAACCCAACAAACAAACAAACAAACAAAAATGTTAACTAAACCAGACGACATGAGCGACACTGAAACTATATTTTACCCACAAATGATTTACATTTAGTTATATACTATTTTTGATACTTTTACCCAATGATCTATGGTCTTATATATATATATATATACGTCCCTGTTTTACTTACATGTACACAATACCACCCGCGCTAATCTTGCCAAATATTTGTAAATTTCTTTTTCAAAAAATATTTGAACAGTGTGCTTGAAATCAAGCAGCTTGATTGGCTGAGCCTGAGCTGTGCTACAGCTCAGGCTCAGCCAATCAAATTGCTTGAATGCCAGTTGGCATCGCCAATGGAAACGTTGAAAATCTGGGCAAGATTAATGCAGGTGGCTGTGTATCTAGGCTTAACAAATATCAGCACCAGGAGCCGATTTCATCAACATTGCAAAGTATACTTATCTAGCAAAGTTTACTTTGAGGGAGAAATTTTCAATTGAAGAATAAATTTATTAATTTTTATTATACTGAATTTATTACATTATCACAGCCATTTTGGCTGTGATAATGAAATAAATTCTGTATAATAATTCTGCATACTTTTAATCATCAAATATATGCAGTCATTAGTTCTATATGAAATAATCCATTTCGGGAAAAATAAGTGATTACTCCCTCAAAGTATGCTTTGCTAGATAAGTATGCTTTGCAATTTTGATGAAATCGGCTACTGGGGGCTGTTTCACTAAACTTTGTACAACTAAGATGTTCATACGAGCAAATTAGGATCCTCTGGAAATTTCAATTGATGGATTTACATTTATTGAGCATAGGCTGCATATGCAAGAAAACTTTGCTCATTTGAAATTTACAGACTGTCTTAATTTTACATTTTAGTCATACGAAGTTTAGTGAAACGGTCCCCTGGTGCCTCTCTTGTCTCTGGAATGAGAATTTTCCTCTTTATATATAGGCTGATTTCAGACTTTTTTTCATGATTTTACATTTTCACATTTTGACTGATCTGCTCAAATATTATACATTTCAAAAGGGATGCTTTGTTTCAGATGTTTTCAGACTTTTTTCTGTCTGTGGCTCTCATCTCTGCTTTGGAAACTCTTGGTTCATTGGTGCTGCAGTCTGCGCCAGCGTAAAATGTTTTGCGTCAAAATAGGCACCGGGGGTGCGATTCACTAAACTTCGTACAACTAAAATGTTCGTAAGTGCAAATTTTGGATCGTCTGGAAACTTCAATTGATGGATTTACATTTATTGAGCATAGGCTGCATATGCAGCCTATGCTCAATAAATGTAAATCCAATAATTGTTTACATGAAAACATGGTTAATGTGGAAGTTACAGACTACATGTATCATAATTTTGCACTTACGAACATGTTGGTCGTATGAAGTTTAGTGAAACGGCCCCCAGGTTCCCGACGAATGTCCCTTCAGCTGCATGCATATACGATACTACACAAATACATTTTCCTCCAGTAAATAGAGCAAGAAATATATGTCGGTTATTAGACGAACATCAACAGGTGAAATATGGGATTTGAACCTTTTACCAGGCCTAAAATTACCTTAGCTGTTGACAGGCTGTTAAACACCATTAAATCAATAAATACTAGAGGAAAATGCGTTTTTGTGATGGCACTAAAGTAGAGCAAGGTGGTATTTCATCAGGAAACCGGTGCATGTTTTCGACGTGAAACATTTTACAGAACCAGTGTATTTGTTAATGACTTCTGTTCATTCCATATGTTGGGCAACTGCTGACGAAATGGACCTTACTACATTGGCGACCAGTAAAGCCACATTTCGGCCTGCACATCTGCACTGACTGATCACGTCCTACACTGTTTGTCATTCAGTCAGGAACTATGCAATTCATGTCAGCAAGAAACTGTAGATAATGATGTAAATTGTACATGTGCATGCTGATTAGTATCTATTTTTGATAACAATGTGTCTATAGTCTGTTTCACGAAAGCTGCCTAAATTTTACGGCTATATAGACAATTCCAAAACAATATTATTTTCGATAATATTAAATTAAACGAAAATTTAAGAATGAGCCTTCTTTTTATTTCGTGAAATTCGGTCAAATATTGATTTTATTACGAAAAATTGATTTGTCTATGGGAATTTAACATGGGGGAAAAAGTGGTAAGGAAGTGTGGGAGGAGTCAAAAAACGAAAAAATTTGGAAATTTACTCCGAAACCTAGCTAGATAGCTTGGATATGATCTAACTAAGAAAACAAAAGTTAAATTTTAAAAATCGGTCCAGTATTTATAAAATTCCAAAAAAATCCCCATGTTAAATCCCCATAGACATCTTCATGGAGTGAAGATGTCTATGGGGATTTAACATGGGGAAATTCTTTTTTCGCAATAAAATCAATATTTGACCAAATTTCACGAAATAAAAAGAAGGCTCATTCTTAATTTTTCCTTTAATTTAATATTATCAAAAGAAATCTTGTTTTTGAATTGTTTATATAGCCGTAAAATTTGGGCAGCTTCTGTGAAACAGACAGTAGGTCCATTTTGACAGAAGTGACACAATATATACCAACTATTTCAATTGTATACCAAATATTTAATCTATTTTATTGCTCTGACATTAAAATATGTATTTTTTGCCATGGTATCCCATGTGATTTATTATTAACCCTTTCAACACTACAGGCCTGTATAGTGGTATTGGCAAAAAGTGTAGATCCAGAGCCGGCTTGTGCCTGGTTTGGCCCTCAGGTACGTTTTTATCTTTGGCTCTTTTGTTACCTGGGAGTGGAATTGGGTTATTGTCCATTATAAAAGTAGTAAGATTATTACTGATCCAACTGCTTTTGGGAGGGGGCCAAGTGATTCTGGTGTGGCGAGGACCTGGCATCAGATCAGGATTATTCTGATTTCAGGGCTGAATGTATATTTTTTTTTATTGTAAATATTCAGTTCTGATGTTGGGATTGTATTCCCATGTACATGCATTTGTACAGGTAATATATGGGATTTAGTACTAAACCCATTGACCCGCCTTAAATGACCTTAGTTGTTGATAGGCCGTTAAACCCCAACAAACAAACAAACAAACTGCACTATCTGAAAACAATTTTCATAATTTTTAGGAAAACAACACTCCCTTTTTAGCGCGTCTTCCGAAAGAAGCTGTGCTTATGGCATACCCTCGGCGTCGTAGGCGTCCGTCCGTCTGTCCGTCCGTCCGTCCGTCTGTCTTCAACAATTATAATGGCCTATATTTTCTGTTTCCTTGCTTGGATTTGCTTCATATTTCACACACGCATTGCTCCAATGGTCCTCTACTGCTCTGTGGCAAATTCACGTCCGTGCCGCCCCTTCTAAGCCCAGGGTCAAGGTCACATACTTTGTGCATCTCGAAACCTTAACGCTCGGACGCTCGGATAAATAATGGCCTATATTTTCTCTTTCCTTGCTTGGATTTGCTTCATATTTCACACACGCATTGCTCCAATGGGTCCTCTACTGCGCTGTGGCAAATCCACGTTCAAATGTGCCCTCGGTTCCTTTGCTGCCACCGGGCGCGCTTCGTTGTCCTCTGACAACTCTTGTTATACGCCTGTTTGGATTGGTTGCAAAATTGACATCTAAAAATCCATTCCAATTACTTAGGGGTGAAAGGGGTTAATTTGAAATAGCATTGTCATCTGTTGTGACCGCGGTGGGTGGGGATGGTGGTGGTGTGTGGGGCGGGGGGGGGGGGGAGTTTACTGACAGTGGTTGTAACTGGAGAACAGTCAGTAGCCGATTTCATAAACATTGCTAAGCATACTTATCCAGTTAGCTACATGTAAATATACTTTGAGTAATCATTTATTTTTCATATAGAACTAACGACTGAATTTATTACATTATCACAGCCAAAATGTAATATATTCAGTATAATAATTTGGTAAGAAACTAATTTATTTTATTAAATAGAAATTAATATAGTTATCCTTAAATTGAAACTTTCTCCCTCAAAGTGTACTTAGCAATATAGCCTATATATAGTCGCCAGCCAATGCATAAATACATTAATTACCGCATCGGGTAACACTGATGGATGTATCCCTAAAATGCTAACGCAATTTTCCTAGTGTTATATAATATAAAACAACGTATGCAGTGGGTGGCAGGTGGGAGCATTAAATTAACGATCGGGATTCATCCTTACCGGAATCCCGACCGGAGACCAGTAGCCTATTTCACCAACATTGCAAAGTATACTTTTCTAGCAAAGTATACTTTGAGGGAGTAATCATTTATTTTTCCTGAAATGCATTATTTCTTATAGAACTAACGACTGCATATATTTGATGATTAAAAGTATGCAGAATTATTATACTGAATTTATTACATTGTCACAGCCAAAATGGCTGTGATAATGTAATAAATTCAGTATAATAAAAATTAATAAATTTATCCTAAAATTGAAAATTTCTCCCTCAAAGTATACTTTGCTAGAAAAGTATACTTTGCAATGTTGATGAAATCGGCTTCTGGTTTGGCCTTCAGATACGTCTTTGGCATTCTTGTATCATTTATGTGATAGATGAATTTGGGTATACCCATTATATGAGTAATACGATTATTCGTAATCTTATTACTTTTAGGTGAAGGGGCCAAGTGACTTTGGTGTGGTATGGACCTGGCACCAGGTCAGGTTATTCTAATTTCAGGGCTGAATTTATATTTATTTCTATGTAAATATTCCGTTCTGATTGTGTGAGTCCTCCCTCCCCCCCACCCACACCAATTCGGCAGGTTGAAATGCGGGATCGAAACCGTTGGCCCGGCCTTAAATGACCTTAGCTGTTGATAGGCCGTTAAACAAACAAACAAACAACATATGCATATATATGTTAAGTTTTATTAAAGTGTCACTTGTCATTTTTACAATCATATAGTACAATATAAACAAACGTATTACATACAACGACACTCAGCCATGTTTGGCTTACGAGACACTGTGACATCATATTTACAAATACAAGCGTTCACATAAAATATAATTAATAAGATATCGGTGTTATTCTAATAAGACAATTTTAGCAACGCAACGAAAGACCCACAACAAACAATCCCATTGATCTACATGTACTATTAAAGCGACAGTCCCAAATGTTGATACCGGACGTACAAAAACAGAAAACGTTTCATTGAAATCATAACTACATGTACTAGTATACAACATCTACATTACACCATGCATTGTTTTCTTACATTTTTCATTTGTAGCGTCACCGCGAACCCCATCCCAGACACACATAACATTCAGATTCAGTGTATCCATGTATTTAAGCATGGTATCGTCCCTGACAACGTCTGTGGCTCCGTCCGGCAAGTCCCGGTAATGATGCAGCAGCCCTATGGTCGGCTCCACCATATGGTAACCACCCTCCCTGTATACATGAACAATATGGATCCTGAGTGTCTCCGCCGCTGTTGGTTTCACCATGTATTTTGATCGTTCATTGTATCCCAAAATCACAGACTCTCTATATAACCTTGATGTTGTTAAGAACTGTTTAGTCTCATGAACACCTTCAATGTTTTCTGTATCGCTCCGCTGTATAGACGACGTCGCTAATAACTGTTTATTCTCCTCAGCGTCTCCAATGGTTTCTGTATCTCTCCGCTGTGTTGACAAACCAGTTAAATTCACGCGGAAGAAGGTATTTCCGAATATATACGCACTAGCGTCTGGCAGGTCTTGAAGCATTTTCTGCCATGTTAAATGTCTGGAGTTCCTAGGTACAATGAACTCGTCAAGGTCGAAGACGGCGATATAGTCATGCTTACCCCTGCTGCGGTATAGGCAGTCATTGAGAGCAGCAAGTTGGGCGTGGTAGTGAATATCTGTCAGTGGATGGATACTGGGTGGTATCTCCCACGCAAGCACGTCCACAACTCCCAGATCCTGATAATATAGAACATACATGTATCTACGGAAGCTTAAAAGGGACATGCGCAAAAAAATTTCTATGCATCTCGTTACCACGACATAGCATCTCGTTCCCACGACATAGCATCTCGTTACCACGACTTAGCTATGTCGTTACCCACGACAATAGGCAATCTCGTTCCTCGACAGATAGCATCTCGTTCCCACGAGATAGGATTCTCGTTCCCACGAGATAGGATATAGTTACACCACGAGGTTACGCTATTGTCGTTTCCCTACCGACGACATAGCCATTCTCGTTCCCACGAGATAGGAATCTCTGTATTACCACGATGTTAGCTATGTCGTTCCCACGAGATAGCATTATGGTTACCACGACATAGCATCTCGTTCCCACGAGATTAGCCATTTCTCGTTACCACGAGTTAGTTATGCTATGTTCGTTCGCACGACATAGCATCTCGTTCCCTCGAGATAGGTAGCCAATGAAAATGAAGCTTAATTACCGCCATTTTAGTCCGACAGCCGGTAGCTTAACATTGTTTTGATTAACATAGTTTTGTTATTGGCGATTTTGCTTGTCCATGCCAACCACATCCAGAATCCGCTAATGACACTCTGTCATCTTTGAGCGTTTTTGAGAAATTTGCATAAATTAAAAATGGCCGCCAGACAGTTATAGTATGCTGTGTGAGGTATTGAAGTAATTTAAGAGCGTAAAGTGGATTTACTTGACTTATCAGATAAGCGGTCAACATTTTTAATATTCAATTAAATTCACTGTGACATGGAAAAAATCCAAAATGGCCGTCAAATGTAACATATTTTACATATATCTACTCTCACACTCTATATCAAAGCAAACATGATAATGCTATTGGATATATTGCCACAACAAACGCTTTCGGTACGTTCGATATGTTCGTAGACAAGTTGTTGAACAGGGGAAGTCCAAGATGGCCGCCACATATAGCTATAGTATCATATAACAATAATGTAAACGGACTGATAATTAAGTATATAACTGCATATTAACGCCATATCATAGTAAATTGGTATAGATGTATTGGATTTAGGCATACTCTGAACGTTTTCAGTAACTTAGACACATAATTAAATAACTGTGCCAATAGCAGAAGTCAAAAAAGTCACGTTGCCTTATACTGCGCAAATTGCATACTAATTACCGGGGCTATTGATTAGTTTAAGCATATTAGTATACATATCTCAGGTTTATTGACACATTAAACGTTGTATGTAACTTTGAACTTTCAAATGCAATATTATACGATTGTGTCAATAGAAAGAATAAGCCTTAGATGACCGCCAGATATAAATTACCTGGCAATGACAATCATAATGTGCAATGATTAAAATATGAAATGTCACGTTGACCTATTACAAAGAAAAAACACATATTTATGTCAATCTTGTGTTCTCTTGTGAACCTTGTTATGTAATTAGACACGTGTTCCAATAGCAGAAGTCCAAGACGGCTGCCAAATATAAATTATAGCAATCATCGTTTAATAACTAAGTTATATAATTAAGTTCAGTCCAGCTCCATAGGGAGCACACTGCTATAGCAATAATTTACAAATGTATGTCAATGACGATCGCATAATAATGAAATGATTATTAAAATGGATAGCATAGTAGAAAAGTGAGACCCATAAGAAACCAACGCAATAATATACTTCCTAATAAGCAAATGACGTGCGCACCTCGGTGGTCGCAGAACCTTCAACGCGGCACAAACATGCACTCCACGATCAGCGGTGTACGGTCCCAAAACGAGAGCAAGCAACTGTGCATACACTACATAAACAGTATAACAAATGCAGAGCAAGCACAACAACGACTATTCCCAAATGAACTACTGGTAAAGTAACAGGACAGTGCATAAAACAGAACACTTGGATGGTTGAAACTGAACTGTTTGGCAAACCTCCCGCTTACCTCGCCATCAAGCTTCAAAAGGACATCAATATACAAGGCAATCAAAAAAAACGAATAATATATCATACGATAACGACAAACTAATTAAAAAACGAAATACACAGTATACATGAAATAATGAAAGTTAATATTGTAGATATGACTATAAGAAAAGAAGAAGATATGATGGCACAAATACTCTAGCCGCAAGGGATGACAGTTACGTTGTTTAGCATTGTCATATTAGTATATTAAACTTCGTGACTACTGCATTTCTTATATCCATTGCATTGTACCTTGCATGCTGTCATGTTGTATATTGGTGTGTACTATGTGTATTGTAGTCTGCAATGACTATAACAGTTATTGTTACCGTGAGTTAGTAGTGGCTCAGCTGGAATGACTGTCGTATATACCATTCCAATGTGTATTAGTTGTGTCCACACTATAATATTTATTCTACATTATCTCAGTGTTTTTCTCAGAATTATTGAATTTGTGATTAAATTTGATTTCTTTGTTCAGCATTTACGTATGTTAACATGTCATATGCATGCACTCCATATTGAGTTGTATGTAATAAAATAAACTGCACATGCATGTCAGACTTTGAATTCCGATTTGTCATTGAAACCAAGAATGTTATAGAAATATTACATTATCTCATCATACACTATACTTTGCTTCACATAATCAATAAAAATCTGAATATATCAATTGTTTGCAGTTTACCAAATGATAAGTGATATTAAAAGGTACATAAATCACCATGTACGTACCGCCCTTTAGTAGAATGTATGTACCTTTCGCATAAAAAATAACTTGCCAGAATGTAATAATATCAGTGGGAGTCCTTAGTTGCTATGGGAATAACGCTAATGGGACCGTTGACATATATATATATATATATATATATATATATATATATATATATATATATATATATATATATATATATGTGTTCTCCATTTGTACTAGCTAGGTTAGCCAATTCGCGTGATTTCACAGTGAACTTGTTGAGCATTGAAGCGTTTGGAACCAATGGTATGAAAGAAAACCTCTTGCATTCATTCAAATTAGGAAGTCATTAATGTTTACTGTAAAGTTCCACCCTACATATTCTTGACAACGCCCACTATGTAAGTTTTATTACATACTTTGGTGTCAGAATATTGTCAGCATGAATGTTGATGTGGAATGGCAAGACAAGAAGGCTTACCAAAATAAACTGAATAAGCCAACGTATATAACCAAGTGTACTATTTATAAGTATATGATTTGATTACTAGTAGAATGTACTATATTATTATCCGGCGCCCATTTTTACACTTCTGTTATTGAACGTTGTCTAATGTTGTATATTAAGTTAAGAAAAACAAACGAGCATCTTGACTTAATACCAGTATTTGGTACAATTACATTCATACGAGTCCAATTATATAAGCTAATTGCTACAATAATATCAAAATAGTTGGCGGCCATTTTGGACTAATGCTGTCGAAACAATGATCTAAATTGTGTACCTAAGGTACTAAAATCATTGTGTAATCTAAATACAATATTCGTATGCAAATTTGCTCTGATATAAGGTCTGAGTGCAATATATATTTTCTTATGAAGAATACGATTGCACGTATAAATGTATTATATTTATAATTGGCGGCCATTTTTGGAGTTCTGCTATTTAGACAATTATTCAATTACACAGAAAAGTTACAAAAATAAACATTCATTGTTTCAATAAACCCAAGATTATAAAAAGCATACTCTTTGTTATGACGAACTAGTGAAATTACGTCAAATGGTCACATTTTGCGGCCATTTTGGATTTTTCCCATAGTGCAGTTAAGGAATTGAATTTTAACGTTGCCAATTTTCATCACTATGTCAAATACACCCAGTTTACGCTCTTAAATTGCTGAATTTCCTCATGTTAATGCAACTATATGGCACACTATATCTATTTGACAGCCATCTTGAATTTGTGCAAATTTCTTAAGGGTAACAAGCTTGTCATCCGTTGGATTTCAAAACTAGAAGGTCTGGACATGCAAAGTCAGTAATACAAAAAAACATGTTATTCAAAACAAGGTAAAACCCAAAATCGGCCTTTGGCTGCCGGACTATATTCAACTATGGCTGAAAGAAAAAATGGCGGTAATTATGCTGCATTTTCATTGGCTACCTATGTCGTGGGAACGAGATGCTATGTCGTGGTAACGAGATGCTATCTCGTGGAACGACATAGCTAACTCGTGGTAACGAGATCCTATCTCGTGGGAACGAGATGCTATGTCGTGGTAACGAGATGCTAAGTCGTGGGAACGACATAGCTAACTCGTGGTAACGAGATGCTATCTCGTGGGAACGACATAGCTAACTCGTGGTAACGAGATCCTATCTCGTGGGAACGAGATCCTATCTCGTGGGAACGAGATGCTATGTCGTGGGAACGACATAGCTAAGTCGTGGTAACGAGATGCTATCTCGTGGGAACGAGATGCTATGTCGTGGGAACGACATAGCTAAGTCGTGGTAACGAGTGCTATCTCGTGGGAACGAGATGCTATGTCGTGGGAACGACATAGAAAAAAGATTGCACATGTCCCTTTTAAGCTTCCGTATGTATCAGCTAGGCTAGGAAACGCGTAGAAATTCCGAGACTTGATATCAGAACCTACTTTCATGGTGACAGTGGGAGCATGCGATGGGTATTTTAACAATCGGGATTCATCTGCTATGTCCCTCATGTACGGCTTTGCCTTTCTTGTATGTGGGGGGGGGGGGGGGGGGGGGGGGGGGGGGGTGGGGGGGGGGGGGGGGGGGCTTAATCTGATTATATCCCTTGTACGAGTAATACGATTATACATCATGTACATAATACGATTACTTTTAGGCAAAGTGACTTTGGTGTCGTATGAACCTGGCACCAGGTCGGGTTATTATAATTTCAGGGCTGAATATATATTTATTTCGATGTAAATATTTCACTCTGATTTTTGGATTTTCTCCCCATTGCAGCAGGTTACATGCGAGATCGAACCTGTTGGCCAGGCCTTAAATGCCCTTAGCTGTTGATAGACCGCTAAACACCAATACATCAATTAATCCGAGCCAAATATGTTAACTGGATATCAGAAGGCTCTTGCACGGTATTCTATTTATCAGTAGCCTATTTCACCAACATTGCAAAGTATACTTATCTAGCAAAGTATACTTTGAGGGAGAAATTTTAAATTTTATGATAAATTTATTATTTTTTATTATACTGAATGTATCACATAATATAATACATTCAGTATAATAATTCTGCATACTTTTAATCATCAAATATACGAAGTCGTTAGTTCTGTATGAAATAATGCATTTCCGGAAAATATATATGATTACTCCCTCAAAGTATAGCTAGATAAGTATGCTCAGCAATTTTGGTGAAATCGGCTACTGGTATCGGTTTATGCTACAAATGTGCTAGTTTATTTCGGTCAAATGAAGCCATCATCGGGCGTTTTACCAATCGACCGTTCCAAGTTGGAACCTTTGCCGGTAAATTTACTCGTGTGTATGTGCCTTTAATTATATTTATTGGCACGACATTGTTTGCAGGAACCGTGCAAGGCTGATCATTGCGGCCACCTTGGTGCCTCGTTCAAGGCGGCGACAACCGTTGTCCGCTTGATCAGCGACATATGGGGCACGCCATGTGATTTTGTACCTTCGGACATGTGCGTAATTTCATTAAATGCGTTTACAACATTTCAATATTTGTTCATAAATAAATTCGTAAATTGATATAACTTTCAGAGTACATGCGGAATATAAATTCCGCATGTACTCTGAAACTTTTGTCAACTTTTGACGCCATTTACGGAAAACATTGTACATTTTGTAAACGTATTTCATGAAATTACGCAGATGTCTGAAGGTACAAAATCACATGGCGTGTCTCATATAATAAATCCTTGGCTTCATTTACGATACTATAATTAATGGCTATTTTGTAGGGAGCTTCTGTCTCTAGCGTTTATTGCATTCATAATATCGACATCAATTGGTAAGAGCATGTGCCGTCATTCTATCATGAAACGTCTCGAAAGTATTTGTGTGTTCGGACCGACTATGTTCCATTGTATCAGCTGTGTCCAAAGTCAGATGAATTTGAAGTTTGTGCTAAAGTTTTGATTTGCGTTTAACCTGACATTTGTCAGGGGTATACATTGGGGTCCCCGTGTACAGGGGTATACAGTGGGGTCACCGAGTACATGTAAGTGCATACACGAACGAACACGACACCGTCGCTACACGGCACGAGCGCGACCTCAAATTTCACACGATATACAAGAGGTTGAACGCACATTTGCCTTGCCCAATCAAATACAACGATGTAGTGTTAAACCACACGAGTGGGGTGTTCGACGACACTAAAGTGATGTCGTGCGGAGCTACATATCCCGTCAACATAGTGCGTATGTGCCATGAAACACGGTGCCGTGAAACATTTTTGATATCCAGTCAATACAATTTTTGCATTTTACAGCCATTTGTAGGTGTTGACGGGATAAATAGAATGGTAGGTTAGTGCCGTGAATGGGAAAAAATATCTGGCGCGGCACGGAAACGGGATGTGCTCGGCAGAGCCTCGCCCATCCCGTTTCCTGAGCCTTGCCAGATATTGTTTCCCATTCACGGCACTAACCTACTATTCTCTATGTACATGTGTGGTGTTACACGACATTCGTGTGGTGTTACACGACATTCGTGTGGTGTTACATGACATTCGTGTGGTTTTACACGACATTAATGTAATCTATTGCACTGAATGACCCTGATTATTCCCAATCGTCCCGTGAGACACAGCACCACTGTCGTGTTACACGGCACCAATGTTCTAATATGTGCCATGTTGCACGGCATGATTCACACGAAAACGATATGCTAATAAAAAAACGACACGAACTTGGTGCACTGACAAGGCGACTCCACTGTATATCGAGCGATTTTAAAATGGTAGTAGAGTAAATTGTATATTACATGCTCTTCGTAAAATGTTAAATTTGTTCTTCAGCTTATAACGTTGATAATTTTGACGTTATCGTATTAATCGTTTCTTCGCCGGAAATGACTTCAAAACGTGACGCCAATTACGTCTCGCGAACGTCTAATCTCCCTCCATAATGACGGTAAATCACTGGGCAGTATGTAACATTTAGTAGTTTTGGTAATTGCAAAACTGATTACCTGGTAATACCCGAGAACAGTTTGAACGTGTTCAGTCGAGTCGTGGTTGTAGAAGTAGAAATGTCCTGCTCCGAAGATCCGGTTCAGCTCCAACCATTCGATAAGGTAGTGTGTCCTGTTGTAGCTATATGATAGCGGCGAAACACACACAGCAAACGTGACGGCTGGTGTACTGGCTGGGGACGTATCGGCCGGGTGCGTATCGGCAGGAGACGACTTGGCGGGCGGATGTTCGACAGCCAGCACGTGGTTGGCCGTCTCGCACGGGTACCGTCCCACTAGTGACACTGCATACGGTAAACGTGGCGAGGTTCGTGACATTTCGCAGATATAATACGTAGCTGTTATCCTGCAACATGCAACTTGTTGTGATATCATGTTTATAGTGAATGACTGAATAGCTACTGTTGATTTCTGATAAAGTGGCAAGAGCAAAGGTCACAGGAGATTCCATTATTGAACCATAATAGGGAAAGTAGGTGTGTTAAAAATGAAAAACTGACACTAGCATGACGATGTAGCATACATGTCACCAATGTTGGCTCGAAATATATTCAAGCAACGTTCACGCATATTCTGAATCAAGTTGCCACTTTTGTTGTTACGTATTTGCTGAAAAAGAAAATAGCGAGCACAGGCACTCGAATCGTATATGTATCACACCAACATACGTCAAGTGCTCATTGGAAATGCATGCATGAGCAAGTCAATATTAATCGATAACAATGCACCTGTGTTTCATTATCTAATTTTAGAAAATACAAGCAGTGTTATACATACGTGAACATATATCAACCTGTGACCAATACATACATTTTGTATCTGATGCATATAGCGTAGTGGTAACAGTTATTTGTTTCTTTAATTAATCAACGTTGAGGGTTGTGGGTTCGAAACCAACACTGTGCTATCTTTTTGTTGTTATTGAATTGTGTCCCTCACTTCATACTCCAAGATAGATATCTGCATTCGTTAATACGTTTATTTCATTAACATTATTTAATGTAACTTACTGAAACATATTTGTTTGTATTGGTTCAAAAATTGATAAAGACATATTGCAAAATGTCATTTGAATCGTCTTAGTTACATCCATATGTCTGTCTTGACAAACTGTTTCAGCGCAACCAATATTTTCCCCGCTCTGGGGCGGCGGACATACAATGTGTGGGGTGTATTTACAAAAGTCAAATTTGTCCAGGGGCCGGGAATTAGGAGGCCAAGAACCCCGAGGATATGTATATTTGACGTCCGAATCTGTAATATGAATAATAATAATAACTTGTCCGATGCTCGAACTCGCATAAAAGGAAAGCAGGTCGAATGCCTTTACGGACCGCTCTACCACCCGAGCTGTGCAGACAATAAGGCTTACGCTTGCGGACGACTGGACAATCAAAATGAATCAACTATCGAAACGTTTTACGTTTACAAATATGACATTTATTGTGGTTTTCAATCACATGTTTCACAAGTCAACCAGTTGATAATTTAAATTATCTCCTAAGCATGTATTTTCAAGCTCTAAATTGCTCTAAAGGCGTCGATTCGGCCAGCTAAAATGGCTGCAAACGGCTACATCCCTAGAAAGCTATAATAGACATAGTCCGCTGACCCCGTGACGTCAAGTGCCCTTGCCAATTTATCGGAAACCAACAGTATCAATTTACACCGCAACGGTTTGATTGAAAAATGGAGATAGAGAATAGTTGGTTAGTGCCGTGAATGGGAACAAATATCTGGCAAGGCTCAGGAAACGGGATGGGCGAGGCTCTGCCGAGCACATCCCGTTTCCGTGCCGCGCCAGATATTTTTTCCCATTCACGGCACTAACCTACTATTCTATTTATCCCGTAAACACCTACAAATGGCTGTAAAATGCAAAAATTGTATTGACTGGATATCAAAAATGTTTCACGGCACCGTGTTTCACGACACATCCGCACTGAGTTGACGGGATAAAACACTATACTAAGGAGACCCATGAACCCACGTAAAGAAGAAACCAACGCAGTACAGTAGAACCTCGCTAAATCGGACACACAGGTGGGCTCTGTGTCCTTAATGCTACTGATGCCATTTTCATCTATTTATCCCGTCAACACAATGCGTATGTGCCGTGAAACAGTGCCGTGAAACATTTTTGATATCCAGTCAATGCTATTTTTGCATTTGAAAGCCATTTGTAGGTGTTGACGGGATAAATAGAATAGTAGGTTAGTGCCGTGAATGGGAAAACATATCTGGCGCGGCACGGTAACGCCCATCCCGTTTCCTGAGCCTTGCCAGATATTTGTTCCCATTCACGGCACTAACCAACTATTCTCTATCTATTTTCCTTATTTCTGAACCAAAGTATATGTTGTGACCACTCATTTGAACCGTCTCGGCGAGACGGTTCAAATGGTGGTCACCTACATATACTTCTGATGAGAAATAAAGAAATTATATTTTCCGTTTCCTAAGCCTTGCCAGATATTTTTTCGCACCGTCTCGGCGAGACGGTTCAAATGGTGGTCACTACATATACTTCTGATGAGAAATAAAGAAATTCCAGATTGCCAGATATATTTTCCCATTCACGGCACTAACCTACTATTCTCTCGTTCTCTTGATAATAACGCCTATTCAAGTTCGCAAAGCATACCCGCATGCTTTGGTCATATATTATAGGAATGAATGACCTTTTTGTGGAATTTATCGGGGTATAAACTTGGAAAAGTCGCGGGAATACTGGACGAAGCGATACAAAATTACAAGTTTATATCCCCGATAAATTCCACAGAAAGGCCATTCATTCCTTATAATTCCAGCATTTGAAATAAATTCATCAAGAAAATGTGTTTATTTTCCGTTTTCTTAAGAATGATTTTAACTGCGCCTCACGTGTTACGGAAAGTAGTTCGGCGTGGGAGTTTACTGGGATATACATTTTGGACAGAGACTTGCTACGGGCCAATCAAATGTTCGGGAATTGTGTAAATGTTTTTGTGCTGGAATTATATATCTGATATACAGTGGAACATCTCTACACCGGACACCCTGGGGACCTCCCAGGGTGTCCGGTCTAGAGAGGTTTCACTGTACATCATGATGAACAAAGTGACACACACAGCGGTAGTCGAGGGCCCTACAGCGCGGCACAAACATTCACTCCACGACCAGCGGTGTGCGGTCCCAAAGGGAAGCAACTGTACGTCAAACACATAACAAGAATTCCGCCACGGAGGCGGTGTCGTGCTGAAATTAAGCAAGCATCACAAAAACCATCAGAGAAATGCATGTTTTAAACAGGAAAATATTTTATGTTAATGGCAGCATAGTCCGGCAGCCGGAGCTTAACCTTGTTTTTTTATTGCCGATTTTGTAAGTATAGACCTTCTAGTCTTAGAATCCAACTGATGACACTTTGTCATCATTGAGGCATGTTTTATATTAGCATTAATCCAAGATGGCCGCCAAATATCGTTATTAAGCTATTATCGTGCCTAATATTGTACTTTCAAAATAAATACGGGATTGACGCACTTAGTAAGATATTGCGAATATATTATGATCCAAAGCCATGCTTATTATAAATCCACAATGGCCGCCAAAATTAAATTTTTAGTCACAGAATAAAAAAATACTGAAATATTGAAGTAACTATGAACTTCAAAATCTCAATTCATTGGTCATAATTAAATGATTGAATGCTTGAATACTTTTCAATACTTTAATAATTTGCAACTAGCATAATAAATCCAAAATGGCCGTCAAACATGCTTGTGTACAATAATTGAGAATACTCGGGCATTGGTGTGCCATACAGTGTCAGCGCATTTATCACAATCAAATCTAGTTTTCATCTGCACTACAATGTAATGATAATGTAGCGACTGGAAATGTATACCAGTTTACGACTGTTATATCGTAAAATATTGCAAACATTTATATGTTTTTCTTGAATGCATATATGTATTCAGTGACATCATTGCACGTCGCCTCCTGTTGTCACAGACACAGTGCTACTATTGTAACTGTGGTCGCACAGCATACACAAAATACAGTGCATGGAAGTTTTGACTTACTGCAACGGCATTTCATTGTTTTGCATGGCGTGTCTGTACTGCAAGAAAATTTGATTTGGAGACCCATGATCCTCTGATATATGATGTTAGTGTTTCCCCTACTTTGATGTGCTTCCTTGTTACTGACATAGTTTCAACTTTCTTCGGGATTGCTTCCTGAAATCCTTTTGGCCAGTTTCGCTTGAAATCATCCATCTGCTGCCTACCAATGGATACTGCATCATGTACATTCACCGACGATGGTGCTATACAACCGCTAACAATATTCACAACACTGTCTGGATGCCCTTCTGGGTTGAGTGGATCAATACAGAGTTCCAATTTATTTCGTAGTCCCAGCCTGTACTGTCCATCTCCCGCAATTCGCGCATTCATTTACTCCTTGTGATTGTGAAGACCTCGCTTCCTGTGTGGGATATTCTCATCACCCATATGATCAATATCGCCGACAATTTGACTGCACGCGTGGAGACGCAAAGCCCATGTTTTAAGGGTCTGTGGATTTAACGTTATGCCAATAATGCCCCCTTTGCCATGCCCATACCTCATCAAAATGGTTTCAATAAACATATCGCACCAAATTCCATTTCAGGAGCCATCAATATGCCGCATGATGTGTTCGCCAGCCATGAAATGGCCCAACGTTGTCTTTGGCATTTCCTTCATCGATTCCAAGTAATAGAGGCCATATCGCGCATAATTGACATGTCTTGCGGCGAAGAAGTATGGGATCATCTGGCAAATAGTATCCAAGTGCAATGACCAATAACCTTCCCTTTCAGCCATTACATACCTTAATGTGAGCAGCACAGGCTTGATTAACAAATCAACCCACAGTTTCGTTGTCTTCTTTAAAAGGCATCGTCGTATCCGCCATCAATGTTCCAACTGATCATATGAAGCTCATCAACAAGTGCATCCCACCTAATCTCAGAATCACATTATAAAATTTCTCCGGATACACCCACATAACATCTAGAGCTACACGATACAGCTGTTGATCACATGTGAATACTGTATACTCCTGGCCGGTCGGTGTCGTGATTCTCTTAGCTTCTACCAACGCAGTTATCATTGTATCCGGATCAGCAGGCGGCATATCTATAAGAGGCTGGTATGATGCCTTGGTCATTGGTTTGCTGGTGTTCTCTTCTTCCCGCGACAACTTGGTGTTATACCCATTATACTCTGGGCGTTTGTCAACCAAACGCACTTCCTTGAGAAATGCAAAGTCCAATTCACTGGCTTTGTTCCACGACAATACTGCTTGTGAAAGCACATTCAGGGGAAATAGCTTGTTTGTTAACTTCAGCTGGCATTTCAGGTTTTTTACCACCTTTATAACGTTAAATGGGGACATTATGCTCTCTTTCGTGTACATCAGACTTTGTTATGAGGTGAAGTATTTCAGTTGCTCTGATGTCGGATTTTGTGTCTCGTCGTCGGTGGCTGTGTTACATTAAGTGCAAGTGAATGTGTTGACAATTTCCCATTCTGTGAGTCAATGATTGCATCTAAATTGTCTGCCACAGCTTGCGCCAAACCTGCCCTGTTATCGTGAATTCCAGCCAAGCCTTGTTCCTTGGTATGTGCTACTGCTGCTGATTTCCTGAAACGTAAGACCTCGATCGTCGTAGGAACAAGTATCATGAAAGTCGTGAAATTGTTTACCTATAGCTTTAGAATCTCTCACAAGAATGCATAAAGCCGCTTGTAAACTAGTGGATTTATTCCGCAATACGCTGACAATTATATTACCAACAAGCAGAGCAGGAAGAGTTGCACACACTTTTGGGGACAATGAAGTAAGCAAAGTCTGGAATGTTGTCAGTCCCGGGTGGTATTGTAGTTCTTGTCATAGTGACAAAGAAGGACGTTATTCTTCCTTTTCATAATGGTTGTTTAATTACTGTCGAGATAGAAATATTGACATACATCATCATCATCATCTGATACTAACTTGAGAAGGTCTGCTGTCCTGCTCTTGAAGGTAACAATGCTTGCTATACCAGGAGAGGAGAGCATTAATAGTTCATCGCCGAAACTGTCAGATAGTTTTGATGATAAGACTACCACCATGTACGTTTGATATAGTTCAAAATACGTGTTATGTCTGACTGGACCAACTTGATAGGTGATTCAAATGTGTGATCGGTTTCATCAGCTGCCTTAAACGTCGCCTGCCCAACCTGGTTAGACATGAAATCCCGTTTGCAATCTACGTGGTAGCATGCATCGGCAGCATGAAGATCACTGATTGCACCCTGGACTCGAATACGAACCTGTGATGTCCATTCATCTCGTGGACCGCGTGCATCACATTTCGCAAGAATTATATCTGTTAGTGTCAGACCGGACTTGCCGCTTTCAACTTGTCGTACAACGTAAGCAGGTCTCCATCGACTCGGGTTTTTATAATATTTCTTCAAAGCGCACTCTTTGGAGCAAAATATACAATGCTGTCCAAAGTTAAATGAACTTCTACTGACCGCCTGAGACATTTTGTAGTCTGTGGCGATTGTGAGTCATCGTGCGCGCTGCGTTTTCCCAGCAGTGACCTTTTACCGTGTGGCCAAGAGTGGATAATGAATTATTGTAGTTATTCTCTCAGTGCCCGCTGTGGACAACTTTTCTTTCTTATGACCACGCTGAAATATGATTTCAAACACACAACGGTCTATGCCACTGTAATATTCTCTAATTAAATATAGCCTGGTTCACAGATTCGTCGTTTTATCGCCGAATATGCAATTGATAATTCAAATGCACTATTGCGATAATGCTACACAACTTTAGCAACGAGAATATGCGAACCACGTGCTACATTCGATCTGACTGATCTATGCATGTTTAACAACGCTGTGATTTTAAATACACGGTTTACACTGCATCGCCGGCTTGTAATACAGTATCGATTATCTGCAGACTTGTAATTCATACGGATCGCACAGTAATGTAACAGAATGAGCATCCGTGCAGTCTGATCTGAATGATTGGGCTCGGATCTGGTATCACAGGATATGTACGATATTTATTTACTAAATCAATTATATTTCCTTAAATGACATCGGAAATTTGCGGAAATTAATGAGTACATGCGGAAAATTATTATTTATATCACAAATTGACTTCATTTAAGAAAAAGAAATGTATATATTTGATTTTGGCAGCCATCTTGGATTTATGAAAATGAAATAAGCAATGATTTGGATTATATTATATTCGCAAAATCGTACTAAGTGCGTCAAGCCCGTTATATATTTTAAAAATACAATCATAGGTCGGATTCTAAGACTAGAAGGTCTATACTTACAAATCAGCAATAAAAGAAACTATGATATTCCTATACTATTGGGTGATTTGACATGGAATGTGTTCCGGTGGAGGTGGAAATGCTCACATGCATCAAGTGTAAAAATAAAGTAGCAAACCATCAAGTAACATTAAAGTTATAGCATGATAAAAGAAACTTGTAATATTAAAAAAGAAAGTTGTGCAAGGTTTTGACGTAAAACATTGCTAAGTATTTCCACAACCATGTGAATGTAATAAGGTCAAGGTCATATTAATAGGGGCACGAGTATGTTTCAAATGATCACATGTATCAAGTGTCCAAATATTGAAGCAATCCGTCAAGTAATAGTAAAGTAAAGAAACTTGTACAAACTGTTTGACATTTGTTTACGCGGACGCCGTCGCTAATGTTGCCAATATTTGTCAATTTCTTTGTTTCAAAGTCCGTGAATAGTGTACTTGATCAAGCAGCTTGATTGTCTGAGCTACGGCTCAGGCTCAGACTATCAAATTGCTTGATTGCGCGTTGGCATTGCGCACCTACGTTGATATAGAGAATAGTAGGTTAGTGCCGTGAATGGGAAAACATATCTGGCAAGGCTCAGGAAACGGGATGGGCGAGGCTCTGCCGAGCACATCCCGTTTCCGTGCCGCGCCAGATATTTTTCCCATTCACGGCACTAACCTACTATTCTATTTATCCCGTCAACACCTTCAAATGGCTGTAAAATGCAAAAATTGTATTGAATGGATATCAAAAATGTTTCACGGCACCGTGTTTCACGGCACATACGCACTGTGTTGACGGGATAAAATCTGGACAATATTGCGTATTATGTATATAGAGAATAGTAGGTTAGTGTCGTGAATGGGAAAACAATATCTGGCAAGGCAGTAGTAATGGGTGTCACTATGGTACGGTTTTTTAACATGTGTTTTTTACATAGACGGATTTTACCCTTGCACCGGTTGTCTATGTAAAAAACACATGTTAAAAAACAGTACCATAGGTGACACCCCTTATTACTCCCATTAACAGGGTGGAAACTTCTTGTATTACGTTATAGTGGCTAAAAAAGTGTGCCATAGTGCCACCCTGAACCATTTTGATTGCAGGAGATTCGTGAATTTTATCCGGGGGTGGAAACTTCTTGTATTACGCTATAGTGGTTAAAAACCGTACCATAGTGACACCCCTGAACCATTTTGATTCGTGAATTTTATCCGTGGTGGAAACTTCTTGTATTACGCCATAGTAACCACCTTGAACATTTAGGGGTATACTGTTCTGTATATAATTTTCAAATATTTTTGACAACTCCAATATTATCAAATACACATGAAAATATCCTAGAAAT
The DNA here is from genome assembly GCA_029237695.1 of Conchocele bisecta. Classification (NCBI taxonomy): domain Eukaryota; kingdom Metazoa; phylum Mollusca; class Bivalvia; order Lucinida; family Thyasiridae; genus Conchocele; species Conchocele bisecta. The sequence goes on along the minus strand of CM055271.1, from coordinate 56,024,300 downwards.
ATTTTTCATCCACTTCTGACAACTCTAATATTGACAAAAGTTAATGAAAATAAATATTGATTGATCGTATAATATAATGGTATTTTTCAATTTATAGTGGGAAAAATTGAATACAAGATATGTAAAGTTTTAACAATATTTTATTGAACAACAACATATTTACAACATGGAATTATAGACCAGATATGATATTCATATTTGATCTTTACAAAGGTACATGCAATATTATGTTAACATATTTGCAACATGAAGTAATTTTGGAAAATGCAAAGACATGGCATGATGATATTGTTGTGGTTTACAACATTGACACCCGACAGATGTTTGAACTTTGCTGAGGTCCTTCGTAGAGTGTTCCGAAGTGATGTTTGAACCAGATCGTTATAGTCCTATCATTCTTGAAGTAATTTGATGAACTGAATGTTTGTTGAATACAGAGACGCAGAGTATTTCCTCTTGCAATCGCAAACAACACAAACACACAGTATTTTCCACATGTTGTACTGAATACACTTTGTAATCTCTGTTTGTTAAATGTCCATTTCGTTTTCGTAGAATTGTTTGTCAAGAAAGACAATATTTCTGCGTGTAGTGGTGGTAATCCATAGGAGTCAAAGTAGATGGCTTCATTCTTCTGATCAAATACAATAGTTACCCAATGTTTTCCAGGTTGATCAGAATTATCCGTGTTGATTATGTACGCTTGGACGTCTAATGGTCTGTGATTTGGTAGCTTGTCTTTTGGGCATACTATTCCGTTTAATCTCTTCAGCCATATTTCTCGATCCAGAATATACTGTAATTCGATGGTTTCCATCTTTGGATGTTGATTTCACCAATACGTTACTTTCAGGATTTGTTTTGTTCATAATTGTCCAATATAATAGTCGGTGATCACTTCACGAAGACTATTTATTCCAATCTGGTTATCAAACTCTGAGAACACTATGACATTGATGACTTTTTCAAGTGCTCTGGCAAACTGAAGCTCAAGGCGTAGATTTCCAGTTTCTTATAGGGTGTAGGTGTCCCTCTTCACTGCCCTGGTCAGGTGTCAAGTCATACCCCCACAAACAATATCCATTTACATATTCATCTCTAGTAATATCAAATGATTTGTTTTGACCTAGTGAAGACACAGCTTGATACAAAGACATGTATGATTTAAGATATAATTTATGTTCAAAATCCGGCTCTCAAATGGACGGTTGAAAATACCATGACCATTACAAGTTTACATCAATTTTTGATAGATTAAAATGCTGAAAATTGAATGGATTTTTTGCGTATTCCCCATTGAAACTAGCATTATCAACCATACCAATGAATATCCGTTTCGGTAATTGCCCCTGAAAAAGATGATCTTCTATTTTGAGCGCATTCCAGTTGCAATTGTGAATGTTTTGACTTCTACTCTACGTATAGGAATTTTCATATTCTTTTGAGCTATGAGTCTGTTCATGTCATTGGACACAGACGGTAATAGCTCAACAGTTCTTACATTGAAACTAACATTTTCAAAATCTATTTTTGTCTCTGGTGCGTCAGTACCGCCTATTAAACAAAACTTTGGCGATGCTCTATTGAGTCTTATTCTAATTTCAATTCCATTGGGTAAATATTTTTCTTGTAAAAATAAATCCAAATGCAATCGTGCTTGAAGTTCGATTACTTTACTCCCCGAAATAAATGAATTCCTCTTATTAAGACCTACATTTTCACCTGCAATGTCAACAATCTCATATTTACCAGCGGTATCTTTCAACCACATTTCACTAGCCGCTAATTGTGTTGATTTACATTCAGCGTTATATGACAAAAGATTTTCTAAATATGCCCGAAAAGGATATGTATCAGAATTATTTGTTATCAGTTTATTGTTTATGCTTTGGTCACAATACCTTCCGATTAGGCTTAGGATGTACTCCCGGCATGATTTTTGCCATTTTGGCCTGGTCCCCGGCCGGACACCAGGACATGGCCGGACCGGTGGTACGGGTCTTCTCAGGCATAATCGGGGAGGTGCCCGAAGAGTTTTAACTCGAAGTTAAAATTGTCCGGTGTCCCGTAGATTTTCATAATCGGCCACATATCCTTCACACATCGTTTAAGTATCGTCCGATATCCTGCCGGGAATCGAGCGGTAATCGGCCGGTGTATGTAGCCTCAAAGGAGAATTTCTTGGGACCGGACATGGGCCGATATCCGGCCAATGTGTGTTTACACATTGGGAAGTAACTATATAAACCCCCGTCAGTCGTCGTGTACAACATTATAGCGCGTTCCTACACAAGACACAACACACACACGACAAGAAGATGCCTCCCAGACGGTGTTCGGACGGCCTCCACACGGCCTCCGGACGGTGCCATTTATGTAAATGAGGTGTGACAAATTTTTTGACCGGTGTTGTCCGATGTCGGGAAAATGGTCAAAACCAGCGGTGTACTCCCGATTACCCCATATCTCCGTATACCGGCCGATCATTGTGACCTAAGCATTAGATATAAATCTATATTACTGAAGATACTATGAAAGAAATTGTTAACTGGAGCAATATTATTATCGGGGTCTAATGTAGTATTATCTATTTTTAAAATTTTCAATTTCAAATACATGTAAGATTGAGATATAAAGCTGTCCATTTATCTGTTTGTGGTGGAATTACAAATTCTATGGAGCATTATTGTTGAGAGAGGAAATCGGAGAAAAATGTTCAAATCCAATTGACTTTCATGCATGGCAGTCATGGTTGGAGGTACTGATTGAACATCCAACTCAGTCTTACTACATTCACAAGAACCGTTTTGCATCATTTTTTATTTTAGTCAAAAAATATCTAAATTTCTGTTAGATATTTTTCTCCTTTTTATACCTTTTTGATTGTTACTTGATTTATGGACCTTAACTCTACGATGTATTGAACGCGACTGATGTTTCCTCTTATTTTTCTTTGTTTTTATACCTAATTTCTTCAAAAATGATTTTCCTAGTGAATTCATTGTTTGTTTACCTCGTGAAATAATTACATCCTTTGGATTTTTGTGTTGAAGAAAAATATCTTGAGCTAAACCTATTCCTTGTTTCATTCCTTCATTTTTAAAAGAATTTACTCCAGTTTTTATTATTGGTTTTATAATTGGAGAAAAAACGGTTCTAATTGCAGATTTGAACAAGGATCCTAAACCTGCCCCATACTGACGTGTAACTCCTCGATATACAGGATGCATTTTCAATCTATTTTTCTTTTCCTAAAATGTAACTTCACCATAGACTTTCCAAGAACAAAATGAACAGGATTGCCAGAATCTCCTCTTATATTTATATGAATTGTATCAAATTAACAGATTTTGATATAGGCATATAATGTAAGTTTAAAAATTCATGGTTAATATGTTGACTACCTATATCATTTTCAATTGAATTTGATGTTTTGAATGGTACAACTCTTAAAATCGGAGCCTGAATATGTCCTACAATCGAATATTCAAACAATATCAGAGTAAATAAACACAAACAAATGATTAAACCCCTCATTTAAATTTGACAAATGTGGAAAAAAATCATTTGCATTACTGCTTGAAAAAAATGTATCGTTTACTAACTTTGGATCTCCACCTAACTTTAAAAACAATGTAGGGTTAAATTTAATTCCTGTTTTGCGAATTTTATGGAAACTAAATTTTGGACGTTTCATACCCGGAGAATATGAAACGTTAATCGCTTGCTTGTTTTTTTTAAAAATATCGCCAAAAGAATCTTGAATGATATTATCAATTGTTTCCAATACATGAGCTATTGATGAATAGGATCCAGGTTGGAAATTAAAATTTTGATAATCCATTTATTCGGAGTACCATCTTCACCAAAGTCTATCTCATTTATATCAAATTTTTTATTTTTTATTTCTGAAACATCCGAGTAGAAAGATAAATCTTTTGTTATAATATTAAATTCTGTTTCGTCTTTGGTAATATTTAAAAACTGTGAAGGAATAATTAATTCAGCTAATGCTATTTCCCAGTTTTCTTTATCGATTCGAACTGTTCGAGGTTAATTTAACTTTAACTTTAAAACAACATGTATATTTGATGGATAAATATCCATAGAACTATCACTCAGTAAGGTTACGTAAAATGAATTCATTTTTTACCGTCTGTAAAATCGAAGCCTGTCTGTGGTTTTTTGCTAAATTTTAACCCAGGACTTGGTAAAATGTATCCAAGAGAACTACTTAAAAGAACGAGCCACAATTCACGATTAGGACTTTGGATACTTAAATGAATGATGGCTGTTGCAACAATTGCATATATTATAACTGACTTGAGAAATATATTGAAATTGATTTTTGGGTATTCGTTTACCACAAAATGAAAACTCTTGTTTTTTCTATTTTTCCGTTTTCAATTATATCTTGTTCATTCATATTATGTTTGATGACGAAATCCAACTATCAAACTTTGACGGATAACCCATCCAATGAACTTTAGTTTCCTTGATTGTTTTATTACCTACACGTCTTGTACGTCGAGCAAGAACTGATTCAATTTCATATATTTCATATCTTTTATACCTTGAATTTCCTTTCCGTAAAATGTACCCATTATTTTTTCACCATCAAGATCTTCAATTTTATAAGTTGGTGGTAAACTTTTATTAATATGAAATATTTTAAATAATTCTGTCGTCCAGTTTGGTAGATAACCCTTTTCAAATGTGCGTTTTGTTTTATTAATACGAACTAAATCACCGACATGTAATTTGTTTTTGGCTGGAATAGCTTGTTTCATTCCATACAATGCATGTGTAACCTCAATTTCATTTGAGGTATTGACAGTTAAATTGGGGTCCTCTTAATACTACGATGGTATGTTCGGTTGTATCCATCAACAAACATTATTTTGTAAAATATCAATATATTTTCTAGTTTTGATGATATGAAATATTTCCACATACGTGTTTTTAAAGTTCTTTGAAATCGTTCAACTATACTTGCTTTAGTTTTCAGGGTTTTCGGTTGTGAAAAAAATGAAATGTGTCTTAGATTTCAAGAAATGTTGAAATTCTTTATTTTTAAATTCCGTTCCTTTATCACTTTGTAAAGACCGTGGCTTTCGTTTTGATGTCTTTAGTATCAAATCAAACGCATTAATCAATGTTTTCCCCGTTTTGTTAGGAAGGGGTATGACCCATGCATATTTTGAAAATACATCTATTACACACAATAGATATCTTTGATTCTCATTTTCACTGAGAATTGTTTGCATATCTGCCAAATCAGCCTGCCATTGTTGATCGATACCACTACATTGTCTTACGACGTAAAAGTAAAACGTCTTTGAATTTGTTTATGAAGTGTATATTTTCTGTCTGCTTCAACCATTCTTGTATATGTTTTTAATCTAACATCTGAAAATGTGTTTATTCGTTAATTGAATCATACAAGTGTTTTGCACTTGTGTAGGCAATTGAACTTTTTTGGATCATAATATATTTTCTTTAGTAATGAATTAAGTTTCTTCTCTTTGTGCTTTAATAAGGCTCCCTTATTTTTTAAGATATGTTAAATCAGACTTTCTTTTTATACCAGTTGGGGTGACTGAAATTTTTGATTTTGGTATTTTACGATGTTTCATTACTGTTTTAGGTGTACTAATATTGAATCCGACTCAATGTCAGATGTATCAGTTTGATATTTATGCATCCAGTTCCATCGTTGTCTATTACCAACTACGTCTTGTGGTATATTGAGTTCCTGTAAAGCTGTACTGAATGTCTCCCAGCCTCTGGGGTTAAATCCTTTTCTTTGACGTAAAGTGTCATTAACTAAATCAATAATATTTGATCCCCTTATAAGTTTTCCTTTATATGTTACTAATCCATTTTCATCCAACTGATTTTTTGGATTATCTTTCAGCATGCTTAAAAGAAGTTCTGCCTTTCTTTGCATTGTTTTTGGTATACTTTGTAAAATCCTAATCATTAAGTGGTCTTTTTGTACTTTCATTTACTGTAACATGTTGAGGTTCTAAAACTTTTTTAAATGATTCCTGAAATTTAGTAATGTAATGTTTCTCCGTGCTGTCTTACCTTTATTTTCACTTTCCGATAAATCTGTTCTTTCTAAAAGGTTAGATAAATTTTTTTGAAGTTTAGCTGTATTTGCAATTTGTGGATCCGGTGAAAAGTTGAGGTTTTTGACTTTTGTTCTATTTTCCATTTATTCATTTCTTACCAGTAAATGAAAAGGAACAAGTGCCATTTTTCGGACTGCCATTATTTAACTAGAGCTCGAATAAAACCTGCTCGTGCACCAACACCAAGTGCACCACCTAGAATAGCTTTACCTATAATGGAAAGTAAAAATGGTAAAATACCTCCTGTCTGATTTATTTATATTTTTTCTTTTTCTTAATTAAGATTTTGATGCAAGTTGTCTGAGATGTTTACGCTTAGGATACAATTTATGTTTCTGATCAGATGTAAGTGTGACATTGCCTTTTGAAGAGATTGTGACAACATACGCAAATTACACTTAATTATATGATTTGGTGCATTTTTTTATTAATTTTTCACGATATTTTTTAGGTTCATTAGCTATAGCCCAAAGCATACACCATTGGGGTTTTTTTTAATTAATGGTTTATTTTTTACTGGTTTTAATTCTTGACCTTACCCATCTTTATACTAACAAATACTATTGAATGACACAAAAATAATTAATAACTGTATTTTTATACACTAAGTAGCTTTTAATTTTTACTCTTAATTCTGGATTTTTAAACGCAAAATCTTTTTAGATGTTTTTATTTCCTTTCTTTTTGAATAAGTTTGTTTCTGATAGTTTCTTTGGTTTTAGGAGATCTCAACGGTGTTTCTTAACGGTGAAAACCTAGCTATTGGATGTTTATCAACCCAATGCATTATATTCCTGTAACAGTTTTTTCATTGTTCTTTTAACAAGTCTAAAACCAATTTTTAATTTCAATTTCAGGGCCATACTTATTTTACTTCTTTTTTTTTTGGAGGCTGTCTCTCAAATGAACCCGAATTACTGGGAAAAGATGTATTGTATGAATGATCCCAGATTTTGCTAGAAGTTGGTGTAAATGGTAATTGTGGTGATCTAATGGAAATAGGTGTCGATGTGAACTGAGGTTTCCCACTCAATGAGGGTGTATGAAACGGTGATATAGATCTACGCGAATTAACAGGACTAGGATTTGTAGACATACTAAGACATTGAAGAGAAAATCTTGAAGATTCATTTTGCTTTTTAGATTAGTTTTCTTTTTAGTTGTTTTTCTTTTGAGATTTTTTATTTCGTGTTTCTTTGTTTTTTTAATTGTTTCTTTTTAGTTTGTTTTTTTTGGTTAGTTTTCTATTTTTCACGTTTTTTGTACCTGTCCAACGAAGTAAAACTTCTAATTAATTACACCACCTTAAAAATCCTCCTCCACCAGGTTTTTGTTTTAAATATTATTTTTTTTCTTTGTATTATCATCAACTGTAGGATCCGCTAATTGTTTAACATCTTTTTTATTTTTTTTCTATAAAAGCACTGTTTTGTTTGTTTTGTTAATTTTATTTTTATTTTCAAACTATATTTTGAGGCAGCTACTGAAAACCATTTTCAATATCTCTTTTTAACCCAGATTTCAATATTATTTCTCTTGTAAGTTTATGTTGTTCATCACCTCAAATTTTCTTAAAGCATGGATAATATTTCCTGATGTGTATGGAGAAAGCCATGTTGTTACCTTGATAGAAAATACAATACTGATATCTATATTACTATATTGGAGAATAAATAGTAGGTCCTCTAGTATCCTTACCTGTAAGCCAACGATGAAAAATTTCACTTCTTAAACGGGAATTGTTTTTTAATTTTAATTTTCTGAGTTGAAAATCAATAACAAAAATAACCATGTTCCTGAGAAGTAGCATCATTGTAGGCCTGAAATTAAGTGTGGACTTTGCATTTGACGTGATAATGTTTTAATTTGTAACCCATCAGTTATTCATTTCTAAATAAAAACATGTAACGAGAGTTAAGACTTATAGTTTCTACTCGATTTATTTTGTTGAAAAACATTTTGTGTAATATATATTACACTTGAATTTCTATGATGACCTTTCTTGTAAACCATATTTTATTTTTTCTTCATCTTTTTCTCCTAACATATCATCAAATACTACAAGATGTGGGATTGTTACATCGGATACAATTTCAAATTTTCATCATCCGGGATACCTTCAATAAAATTAAGGAAATTGAATTTTCTTTTCTTGCATAATAGTATAAACTGGGTTGCCATTCTTTGTAACACCATATTACTTTTTTTGGGTACAATATTAAATAAATCTTTACGATAATCAATAATCTTTTGTACAATTTCAGTTTTTTTTCCACATCCACTCGGACCTGCTTATAAATAAATTGTTACAGGGATGTTGAAATAACAAAGACAATAGGTCTTCGTTATCCATTGTTACAGTACAAGGTCCCATATGTATAATGATATACTATCATGTGTATAGCAATGGATTTTTATTTGAAAAGGAATTCTGTTCGAATAGTTTGGGATGGCCCTGAAAAGGGCCGTTTGGGTAAAGGTGCGAGTACTGTTATTTTTATTTTTTAAAAAGACACGAGCACTTCGAATAGTTTGGGATGGCCCTGAAAAGGGCCGTTTGGGTAAAGGTGCGAGTACTTTGGGGTTTTTATTTTTATTTTTTAAAAAGACACGAGCACTGGTACATTTTTAAAATAAAAAAAGACACGAGTACTGGTACAATATTTTTTTTTTTTTTATTTTTTTTTTTTTTTTTATTTTTTATTTCCCACGGGTACTGGTACTATTTTATTTTCGTGATCAAATGATTTTCTTTTTCTGGACGAATGTGTTTACGATGAGCACCAACCCCACTTTTATGTGAATGTATTTTTTCGTCAACTGTACCACACAGGGCCCTTTCTGCATGTTGACTGATCTGCGCCACTGTTTTTCTTGTCCAATTCAAACTTAATAAAGGCACTTTCAATGGTTTTAGTGTTAAATGTCAAGTCCCGATTTTTCACACTGTTTTCTCTAGTTTTCTTTGATAATGTGTCTGTCATGCGGTCCAGTTGAAACACTATGTCGTGATGCGATGTTCTCTAGTTTCTGTAATATTCTTTCTGTATTGTTGTTCAGTTTCTGTAGTTCTTTCAATATCATGGAATCTTACTTTCTTCTTCTCTAATGGTAAATGTATACAGGAACAGTTGGTTGCTGTTGTTTAGTTGTTGTTGTTTGTTGTTGGTGGCTGGAAGGATGGTTTGATATATTTCATCATCGTCTCTGCTAATAGATCAAAATCTTGAACGCCAAAATCGTAACTTCTGTTGTCAGCCATAGTTATAGGAATGTAAATTAATGATTTATGATCGTCTTTTATATCCCATCAGAAGGATTGACCTACTTAGAAATTGATAAAATCAAGTGACCAATCACAGTGTATCTTACAAAATCGATAGCTGCTAAACCAATATTCCATTTACAGTACTCTTTTCTAACATTTAATTGGGGGATACTGGGATAACTCTTAATAATTGTTAGTTTCTATGTTCAAATCCCTCAAAAAAGGAAATTTTTATGACTGTATAGAGAAGCAAAGGTTAAGATCCTTGTCAAAGTAAATCTGACATCCTTCCCATATGTTCTAGAACTTACTAACCTATAAAATTTTTATTTTTTTTTCTATCACAGTTATCTTTGGGCAAATACCAAAACGGTATAAATCTAGAAATTGTTTGTTATGTACCTTTTACCCTATGAAAGGATAATATGATATTTGGGTGATTCATAAATGTTTACATTATTAATAGTGTATTCTCCGTTTACTATGCCTATAGTACAATTTTTGAGAAAATCGAAACATTTTTACATTCTTCGACTTCCGGATGCTGATTCCAATGTTTTCTTAAGTTTGATCCATTTTATCAGGGGCTGAGCTCTAAACAATGTAAGGCTTTCGCTTCAGAGTTCATAGACTAATGATATCCCTATGGAATTTATGGCTATTTTATAAACGTCACGATATAACGATAGTATAGAAGCTGTTGCAAAATGCTTAATGTTTTAACAACTAATGATACAATATACAAAGTTAATAGGATATACATTGCAAAGTAATCTTTTCGTAATAATGTGTGGCCCTGAAAAAGGGCCGTTTTTGCTTAGAGTGTACAACTGTACAAATTAATATTCAATGGTAGTACGGCGCCATTTGTTGTTTGATTCTCGAGTTTTAACTTTCAAAATGCCCTGTAGTGTCAGGTTTTGCTTCTGTCGTAAAACTCTTGCCGTCCTCCATTTCAAATTCTTTGTAAGCAGGTTTTGGCTTTTCCTTTATTTTCCTCAACAGGTCAGCCGTAACCATTTGTAACGTTTTTTTCTATGTCTTTCTGCATCGACCCTACGACTTCAACCAAATCTGCGATCCGCCTTCCCATCAATATTGCTTCGTTCGTATTCATTTCTTTGAGTGTTCAATGAAACATGTGAAGTATGTGTTAAAAAAAAACACATGCTTTTTATACCCATCAAACGGATTGACCTACTTTTTTATAGTTTAGTCATTTTCAGATTTTCGTCCAATCAGAAAAGCTGTTGTAAAACGCGGTTTTGTGAACAAGTTTAGGTTTTACACAAGCTTGACTGTAAAAACGGATTGAAAAATCATCCAATGAGAGGGTAGATACTTAACCAATCAAAATCCTCTAATTTTTACCCAATGAAAATCATAGCTGAAATCATTTCTGGATTTAAAGCGTATAGTATTCATTCTATTCATTCTTACATACCAGGAATGCAGATTAAGAAATTCTTTTTCCACGTTTGAGAAACATTGTATTCCCTCCCGGAAAAATGATGTTAAGGAAGAAAAAGAGAGAAATAAAGAATTATTACAACAATTCTTTGCAAGACGTGGATATCATTGGCCTTCCAAACAAAAAATAAAATTTGGAAAGTTATTCATGAATACTTATAACCTGATCTGTCTGAATTCTATTAGAACAGAGATCAAACGTCCTTTTCAGGACCACAATATTTTCCAGAAAGAAAACACTTGCATTTTATAAATCATATGGAATTTCCAAAACCATATGAAATTAAAATAAAAAATGATAAATAACAAAAACAAGAAAATACATTTCAACTTGTATTCATTTAACAATATTTTATTGAACAACAATATATTTACAACATGTGTAATAGTGTCTATTCAAAATTGTATTCATTTAACAATACAAATAAAATCTTATCAAATCCTAAAAGTCATTTTTCATCTTCTTGACTGGAACCGCAATTTTCCTCTTCTTGATTGAACACTCGTTCATCTTGGCGTTTACGTTTACGATTGTTTCACTGGTTTTCTCGGTGGTCTTAACATCCACGTGTTAGGCGTTGGTTTCTGGTCACAATCACAAGCCCAATGTAAATTTTCGATTTACAGATGAAACATCCAGCGTACATACATTTCTTGGTAGCTTCAGATGACTCTTCGTTGTAATAAGACAATGAATTTTCCAACACACAGGTCTTTGGGTAATACTAAGGAGAATCCAAAAATTGAACTTCATGAGAATATGGATTCACAAACACATCCATGTACTTTCCTTGTAGCTTCTGGCTACATTTATTAGCCAATGCTTCGTTGATTGACAGATGTAACATCTGTTAGGTGATATTTCGTTCCCTCCAAATTTCTCATCGATGCTGAATTTTGTAAAACCTCTTCTGTAGAAATCAGGTACTCAGAGTCCGCCCAAATAATTGTAAGATAACGATCCAACAAAGTTCCCATTATGTTTTTATAGAATAGGGTTTTCGGTTATGTTGCTGAATTCAACTTCATGAGTAAACGGATTTACATATAAATTCATTTCACATCCTTTGTGCCAATATTTCATACTTTCGAAATAGTCAGCAAAAATGTTCCTCGTGTTTTTGTAGTTGAATGGAAGATCGATCGTCGCTTGAGAAGTCCATGTCGCTTCAGAGTTCAGTAGACAATGATGACCATATGGGGATTTATGGCTTCTTTTATTTTTTAGACGTTCACGGTTTTTTTAACGCTTATATATTAACTGTTTGTAAATTGATTAATACTTTATTAATAAAATTCAACATGCCACTTGTACCATAAACTCGGACACCGAGAGTGAAACCGAAGAGCACCAGATGTTAGAAGATTTTTATGATTCTTATACAAGAAAAAAGTCGAAGATCAAGAAAATTCAGAACTGAATCATCAGTTTTTAAAACAACATTCAAGAAATTTGATGTAGACGAACACCCTCAAAATTTCGTTGGGGTATTATTTGATGATATCGTTCATCAAATCATCGAACGAATGATGGTGATCCACACGACAAAATCAGGTAACATTAAATCATCCTGCATTAAGGGAAAAAAAAAGATGGGGATACCGATTCCATTCTTAAATGTTGAAGATTTAGAATGGGAATATATTGTTACAAGAAATAGAAAAAGTTATACAATCGAATATGGATTTTAATTTTTGAACGATGTGAGATGACAATTGAAACAACGTTTACCAAAATGCCAACAGGTTCGAAGAAAGAAGATGACCTCTGAAATTGATTCTCGAGTTTTCACGAAAAAAAATAAAACTGTTGTAAAAATTGAAAATTCAAAAGACAATATGTGCTTTAGCCAGGGCTATTGTTGTTGGAAAATGTCATGCTGATAGAGAAGTTTCTTCAACATGGATATGCGATGGAATGTAATTCGACAGTCATCACGTCTTTACAAAAGTATGAAGCCAAGAAATTATTGAATGAAGTTGGAATTTCACCACAAAAAGCTTGTGGAATTGAAGGGGGGGGGAAATATAAAAATACAACAATATGTATCCAGAATAGTGATCAAGATTCATCAACAACATGTGAAAACAGAATTGTTGTTTGAATATCCAGAATTCAGTCATACACCAAAATAATACATGTATTCTATATCAAGATCACTATGATTACATTAACAAAATATTGTTGGATTTCTTGGCTGTGTATACTAGTGAGATGTGCGATATTGGTTACCAAAATCGCGAAACACTATATGCCCTACTCGTGTATAATGGAACATCGTCGTTTCCAAAACAAAAATAAAGTCATTTGATAGATTGTATTAAGTGTAAAAAGATTGTCTCAGAACATTTATAGTGGAACGTGTTAATACAAATTCACAAAGAAGCAAATTGAAGGGCGACAAAAGACATCAATTTGTCAACTCATCATAAAAAGTTGCGGGTAATGTGGAGGAAACACAGTTTGCCGATTCCAAGAAAGAATTCCATACATGTAAAGGAAAGAAGAAATGTAAATTTTTGTAAACAACAAAAGATTGTTAATTTTGACCACAAATGTCATATTCAGCAGTATAAAAGCAAAAACTGAAGAAGATGATCAGGAACCGTTTTTCCATATTTTATGATTTCGAATGTCAACAAGACACTGGGTGTACACATTCCTAACTATTGTATTGCACACAGAGTTGTGATGAATGTATCAAGGAACCATTAGAAATTTAATTGTGAATGTTGTAGTCGGTTTCCTGAAGGACGAGAAGTAGTATTTGAAGGAAAAAAATACTTTGACAGAATTTTGTAATTGGTTGTTTTTCAACAAAACAACATAAGGTGCTACAGCTATTGCCCATTTAATTTTCAAAGCGTATGATGGTCAGTTCATACTTCATCATCTCATTGAAAGGGGGTGTTACAACCGAGGTAATAATGAACGGTAATAACATCATGGTTATGGAAAACTGGAGGTATACGATGATGATTCAATATAATTTCATAAATTCAGGATTGGCAAAATTTCCAGAAACCTTTGAATTGAAAGAAATGGCTAAGGGATATTTTTCCACATTGGGCAAATACTGATAAATTTACCCCCGCTTAGTTGGTTTCATACGTTGATGTCTCTTATTATTAAACCAGATTCAATGGGGGTGGGGGGGGGATAACTGCTAGGGAAAAGTTTTTAAATCATGGTATAACGAACGTGTGAAAAACAACGATGTTTCAATTTCAAACAGAAATGGAAAAATATTGTCGATCGGATGTAGATATTTTGAGACGTGGTTGTGGAGAATTCAGGAAGGTATTCATGGAATATGGGGGTATAGATCGTTTCTAAGAAAGCCAGTACAATCGCTGAGCATGAATAAACAAAGTTTGGCGTAACAAATATATGCCAAGTAATCAGATCGGAATTATTTCAAGCAGAGATCCGATTAAACGCAAATTTTCAATGAAAGGTATTCGATGGCTTCAAAGTATTGCACACGAAAACAATATTGTTATCCAACATGCAAAAAATGGTGGGAGAATATCAAATTGTCCTTATACTGTAGATGGATTTCACAAAGAATCAAAATACTATATAGTTTCTAGGGGACCTATGGCATGGTTGTCCCTAAATGTTATCCAAAATCGTAATCTAAAAACCCGATAAATGGTGAAACAATGCAAAATTTATATTCTCCAAACATTTGAAAGATTGGAATAATTTTTCAGTGTACGTGGTTATAAAATTCATACTATATGGGAACATGAGTTTGATTTAAAAATGAAAACTGATTAAAAGAATACAAAAAAGTTGATCGAACAATTCTTTCCAAACGTGATCCGATTGAACCCTAGGGAAGATTGTTTGGTGGACGTTGTAATGCTTATAAAAATTAAAAATATGATGTTGAAGAAAATTCATATATTGAAATCAAATATATTGATATTTGTTCATTGTATCCATTTGTATGTAAACACAAAGAATATCCGATAGGACACCCCGATATTTTAACAAAGAAAATATTGATATAGAAAACTTCCGGACAGTATGAGGGTTTGATAAAAGTAAAGTTCTCCCTCCGGACAAATCTATTTCATCCAGTGTTACCAACTTATTGTAATAACAAACTCAGTTTCCATTATGTAGAAAACATGTGCAGAAGAAAGTTCTACAAAGTGTACACATACAATTGAAAAGAACGAGCTTTGGTTGGCACCTGGTTGTCAATAGAATTGTATAAAGCATTGGACTGTGGTTATACGTTTGTTAGACGTGTATGAAGTATGGCATTTTTCGGAAAAATCTAATGATTTTTTCTCGGGATATGTGGGACAATTTTCTTAAAATCAAACAAGAAAGCAAGTGGTTACCCGGATGGTTGTGTAACAGAAAAAGGACAAAGAAAAATTTGTTAAGGATTATGAACAAGCTGAACGGTATTTGTTCTTGATCCATCAAACATACAAACAAATACGGGGCGTAGAGCATTTGCAAAGATTATGTTTTTAAATGTTTATGGGGTAAATTGGCACAACGTGAAATCATGACACAAACGGGAATATACAATAATCCTTCAAAAATATTTTGATTTGATTTCAAATCCATGTATAATGGTTAAAGAAAACATGTAGAAATATTTGATAATGAATGTCCATTCATATTGGTTAACTATGAAACAAGACTTGAACACATTGAATCCCATGCAACACAAAACGTTATAGTGGTATCATATGTAACAGCATATGCAAGACTTAACTATACGTGGTTTTTTTGGAAAAAGTTAAATGAGCGTGTCTTGTATTTCGATACAGACATTGTATGTACATACACAAGCAGAATTTATGAACCCTCCCATAATCAATAGTAGGCTGGTAAGTGGACTGATGAAGAATTCCGGAAATAAAATAACTAAGTTTTTAGGGGATAGACCAAAGAGTTATGCATACAAGTTGATAACAAAAAGCTGGGAAATAAAAATCCAAATGTAAAGTTAAAGGACTGACACTCGATACAACACAAAAGTCAAGTAGTTAACTTTGATACGTATGTTCAATGTGCAGAGGACCGAAGTACCGAAGTGAAAGTTTGTATATGCTGTAAAATCCGGAGACAGTAAACAGAACAGTAACGAGTGAATGTCAAAGCAAGACATTTAGGTCTGTGTACACAAAACGTGCCATTGTTGAATTTCAATTTCAATACTGTACCATACGGTTTAAAACATTTGAGATTTTGATTGAATATACAAGGTGTATTAAGAATGTTGTTTGAATATCCCCAGAAATACATCATTGGACACTTTAATAACTAAACTCGGTTAGCTGTGCTACAGTGGAGTTACTGGTTATGTTAATAAAAATTGTATCGTCTGAGAGTAAATGCCAAAAGTCTCGCACGCACTGACGAGCGTGCAAAACGCATTATTGAAGATAATGCGTTTTGGACTGTCATGCTAAGGAAAGGACTTTAGGGATCACTCATTCACAGTTTACAACATGAGGCCATTTAGTGTATATAAATTTTCGCAAGATATAATACACAATTTTTAACTGTAAAAAAATAAAAAACGTGTTTACAACACGCTTTCTGATTGGACGAAAATCTGAAAAATGACTAAACTACCAAAAGTAGGTCAATCCGTTTGATGGGTATAAAAGACGATCATAAAATCATTAATTTACATTCTATGAGAAGCATTACATTGTTCAGAGTACAACCCTGAGTCTACACATTTAGGATGATAACTTTAATATATTTATTTCACGAGTACGTGCTTAGGAATTTATTTCCTTACTATAATTTGAAATTTGAAGCAAGAGAAGCCTCGAATAGCTTCGTAATTAACTGGAACAAGTTCGATAATTTGCTGAACGATATCAACAGAACACATGTTTCACAGAACACTATGGAGAAGCCTACAGAAAACTGGGATAATGATGAGAGACCGAGTGTGCAACCACAGCGAGAAGACTGGGATGAGGAGATCCGACGAGCTCCGGCACCATCATTTGCGATTCGTGGAAAAACTAACAAGAGGACTACACACAGATTTCTCTTAACATGTAGAAGCTGTGGATCCAGGGACTGTGGTGGGCATGAAAAATACATCAAAAGAGTAAACAAGTATAATAAACAGCAAACTTGAATTAGACGATCAAGACAAAAGGCCCTTTTCAGGGCCAATACAAATATTTAGAATAGAAAAAACTTGTAATCAGTTGTACCTATATAAACGTTTTACATTTTGTCATAAACCATTATCTTCAAGGTATTCGCTCTAGAAACAACAAATATTATACAGTACTTTTAGATAATAAACAATAAAAATGATGGGCATAATTATGAGTTGTGGTTACAAAACGATTTTGTCTGATAAAGAAATCCCGAGAAATACCTAGACAAAGAAAGACAATACATGACACATTCAATAAATGTATGGTTGAACAACTTCAATTATTAATTAAAAAAGAAGTAAATGACAATTGTTATGGATGTCAGGTTGAACATCCAAGTCAAGTACGACATCAACTGTGCTTATTCACAGATCAAGATGAACAAACAAATTTATTCATATTACCAGCTCTACAGAAATTAGATCCCTATAAAATTATGGAAGAATGGTATCCAATTCTCAAAGATATGACATTGGACGATCAAGAGAAATTGGAAGCATACAGACTGTGGGTACAAATTAAAAACAAAATCCGTTTTAGATCCAATGAATCGTGGTTGGATCAGTTGAAGAAACAAGTCAAACAATCCTGGAAATAGATTGTTACTGAAGACTATAAAAGTAGGAACGGATTATAACTGAATCATTCTATGAATAGACACAGTTGGAGAAACAATGAATCCTTTGACAGATCTAGCAAATCATATTGCAATCAGGAAACCAGTAACAATGAATCCTCTGACAGATCTATTAAATCACATAGCATACAGGAAAGCATTGATACTTGCTTTCAAACTAAAAGTATCAAATGAACAATATCTTACAACTGGGATCATCAAGGATGAATTAGAGAAAATAGAGATGTTTGATGAGTTCAAGGAAGCCCTATTAGTAACGACAGGGTTCTTCAAAGATTCAAGGATTAAAGTAGAACAATTAACATGTGAACAATGGAGAAACGAAGTTGTTGAAAATGACAATATTGTGAATTTCTTATTTAAACGATGTGAACCGAACTTGCGGAATAGTGTAAAGACTGAAACAATATCAGGGCTAAGGGCCCCATTGCTCACGGTTCCTGGACAGAGAGAGATTATACCAATGGAAATAGTACAGATTAGTGAGACTGAATCAATGTGTGTGTGTCCCTCTTGTTCACGCTTCATGGACAGTGATCACAATACACGGACAGAGAGCATACCTCTTGAATGTTAAACATACATGTTATAAAATATGTTATTGTTCAATAAAATATTGTTAAAACTTTACATATCTTGTATTCAATTTTTCCCCATAAATTGAAAAATACCAATATATTGATTTACAATCAATATTTTATTTTCATTAACTTTTGTCAATATTAGAGTTGTCAGAAGTGGATGAAAAATATTTCTAGGATATTTTCATATGTATTTGATAATATTGGAGTTGTCAAAAATATTTAAAATTATATGGGAGAACAGCACAAACCACTAGGATATCACAAAACGTGTTTACAACACGCTTTCTGATTGGACGAAAATCTGAAAAATGACTAAACTATCAAAAGTAGGTCAATCCTTCTGATGTGTATAAAAGCAAAAAAAACATACAGCTATATTTCATTAGTCATTAAACTGTTCATCCAACTACATAAGAATGCAGAAGAACGGTGAATGCTCTATGTGCAGTGAACCCTGCTATATAGAGTGTAGAAAATGCTATACAGTGTTGAACACACAAGGGGAAGAACATAATTGCCCAGAGCTCGACGAAGGCTTTTTTGAAGAAGAGGACCTTCAAGACCTCGAAATTTGTGAGGCGTGCGAGATTAGATCGTCGATTGTATGTGGAGTAAACTGAACACTACATAGTTTTAGTTTACTAAAAGACAACAGCCCTTTTCAGGCTATACACTTTCTCAAGAAATGAATACCTTACATACTGCTTTTGTCAATATTAGAGTTGTCAGAAGTGGATGAAAAATATTTCTAGGATATTTTCATATGTATTTGATAATATTGGAGTTGTCAAAAATATTTGAAAATTATATATAGAACAGTATACCCCTAAATGTTCAAGGTGGTACTATGGCGTGGCGTAATACAAGAAGTTTCCACCCCCGGATAAAATTCACGAATCTCCAGCAAAATGGTTCAGGGTGGCACTATGGCACACTTTTTTAGCCACTATAACGTAATACAAGAAGTTTCCACCCTGTTAATGGGAGTAATAAGGGGTGTCACCTATGGTACTGTTTTTTAACATGTGTTTTTTTACATAGACAACCGGTGCAAGGGTAAAATCCGTCTATGTAAAAAACACATGTTAAAAAACCGTACCATAGTGACACCCATTACTACTCAAGGCTTAGGAAACGGGATGGGCGAGGCTCTACCGAGCCCATGCGTTTTCGTGCCGCGCCAGATATTTTTTCCCATTCACGGCACTAACATACTATTCTATTTATCCCGTCAACACCTACACATAGCTTTAAAGTGCAAACAAAATAACCCCAGCCGCATCCTCAAAATCGGAGAATCGACTAGTATGACAATCGCACATATTCAAACGCAGTGATTAGGTCGTATTGACTGGATATCAAAAATGTTTCACGGCACATACGCACCGTGTTGACGGGATAAATATGACTTCCCACATTTGCTAATTTGGTTATAGATTTATCCCGCATACCGCTAACCCAGGCAAGTGAACACTTACTACACGTTGAAGGTTAGAACGCACCAGATGTTTTTGGCACGGAAACTCTGTTTACATCTCGTGAGCAACAGGTTCAGTGTTTTCTTTTAGATGCTACAAATATGCTGAAAACTGGTGTTAAAACACACCAAAATGTTCCTCAAGTGTAACTGGGTAGTAATGGCTCAAGATTTGCAAACAGACTGTGTCTGTGACCTTAAAACACCCGCACTATTTGTTTATACCGGACTAAGTTTGTATATCACCTTGTCAGTTTCGCACCATTTAATATTCTCTAACCTTTACTACACGTTGAATGCCCTGTGACTACAGCAGTACGGTACCAGTCCACTTGAAAAAGGCTTCGTTTCGTAGTTTTTCTATAGGCTTTTTACTGAATATTCCAAAACTGTCTGTCTGCGGTGATTGAATGTGACTGAAAATTAAATACTCAGCATCCTATGCTATTTTCAGCTGACAAAAGCAAGTATTTGTAAAAAATATGTGCTAAACTGTGATCTTGTCCATTCAGTGAGCATATTCAGATTCAACTTGTACGCATCTTCCGCTCGAAATGTGTGTTTGCTGTTTGGGGCGCAATTTTAAGTCTGAAACAGATGTTTGTAGCTCGAAAACAAAACACTCGGTATCAGTACAGACTATGATCAGTGTGGGCAGGAATACATGTAGAATTGATTCACAAATTATTTGTTAGTGCAAACTCCACATGCTACATAGCTTTCTGGCGCCTTTAGTACAGTGGTCAAAACGGAATAAGTGCAGAAATTGACCACCACATGCTAACTCTTACACATTATATATACGCCTAGCTGTATGCCAATTTGAGCTGCTAAAGTTTCTTGACGTATAATGTATGGTGTATACAGCAAACAGCCTCTGTGAATATATGAAGAGGATATCTGAGAAAAAAACTTGCGGAAGTGCTCGCTCGGCCAAGAATTGCTAAACAAAGTCTCACATTTTGGTGGACTGGTACCTACGACTATACGTACCATGATGCTGTGTAACGTGTTTTCTGTGTTATCTGTGTTCCTCGCCCTCCTTGTACACTGTTATTTATTTTATGCAGCCTATGAAAAGTTCGATTTCGATAACGAGACTTTGCTGAAATGATTAATTGCCAAAAGAACAGATAACGTAGGCGTGTTATCGTTATTCAACACAGCTGAATTAACACATTGATCGCAGCTAGTTATCTCGCGTTGAATTTATTTATAGAAATCCGGTCCAAATTGTGTATTTTAGGGCCTTATTGTTTGTAAAAAGGGCGAGTGTAGCATGTGTTGTGAAAAGGAACCATTCTAGTGTTTTTAACGATTGTTGATCCAGCTAATCATATGTCAGTCTCCTCGAAACTGCCAAGATTTGACATTCCAGACCGGACAAAAATTTACCAGACCGATTTTTTTTAATAAAAAAATAAAAATTGATTTGGTGTGATATTTAAGTATATCAGTCATATACGAAAAGCTAACTAGCACCAGAAGCGCATACCAAAGGAAGGTGATTACATTGAAGCTTCGAATACAAAAGTGAAAACAAAAAATGGCGTGTCTCATTTGGCAAAGGGGGAACCTTATAAGTTACGTGTTGTGTCGTGTATTATTATAAGCTTACATTTTCTCTTTTCCCCAATTTCATCTCCGTTTCGAAAAGATAATCAGAGATTCGAATCAGAGCCAGCAAGAAAAGTCGATATTTATTTAGCGATGAAGTCATCAACCCATCAGACTACGTCTACTAGCGTGAAGTTAGGCGCAACATAATAGGACTCTTGTATTATCATATGTTTTACATCACATATAGAGAATAGTAGGTTAGTGCCGTGAATGGGAAAAAATATCTGGCAAGGCTCAGGAAACGGGATGGGCGAGGCTCTGCCGAGCACATCCCGTTTCCGTGCCGCGCCAGATATTGTTTTCCCATTCACGGCACTAACCTACTATTCTATTTATCCCGTCAACATATAAAAATAGCTTTAAAATGCAAAAATAGTATTGACTGGATATCAAAAATGTTTCACGGCACTGTGTTTCACGGCACATACGCACTGTGTTGGCGGGATAAATACCTAACTTATCGGTTAGATATTTATTTTACAAGTGCTCAGTAGCCGATTTTATCAAAATTGCAAAGTATACTTATCTAGCAAAGTATACTTTGAGGGAGTAATCATTTATTTTTCCTGAAATGCATTATAATCACTGCATATATCTGATGATTAAAAGTATGCAGACTTATTATACTGAATTTATTACATTATCACAGCCAAAATGGCTGTGATAATGTAATACATTCAGTATAATACAAATTAATAAATTGATCCTAACATTGAAAATTTCTCCCTCAAAGTATACTTTCCTAGAAAAGTATACTTTGCAATTTTAATGAAATAGGCTACAGTGGTACCTTATGGTATTGGATGTATGTCATAGTTATAGTTCATAAATATATTGTTTATGAATTAATTTCGAGCGAGCGCATGCTGTACGTCTTATTGTTTGCCCCCCCCCCCCCCCACTCCCCCTATCGCCCATAAACTTGGTTTCAAATTACGATAATCTTACGTGATTGACCGTTTTTCTTCCAAAACCATCATGCAAACGCGATGATATGGTTCGCGTCATAGACAATTACGTCAACAAGTCCGGTTTATAACTATAACTGTGCACGTATTGCAACATATAATGATTAATTTAATAGATATTGGCGAACGCGTCGCAATATGCGATTAATTGAGACAAAATGCTGTGGCACAGTGTGCTTTCGTTGGTCGGAGACGCTAGGGCAAACTATAAAGTTACCAGACGAGAGAAACGAGACGCGGTAAGGTAAATACATGTATGTGGATATACCGTGTTCCGTGACTTTCAGTGATGGGTTCCACTCTCGCTATCGTCGTCTCCATGGTAACAGTTCCATTACCGATAGATTTATACCATATTTGGCAATGGAGCATATCAACCGTAATGGCCACTGTTGCCCCGATCAAGCGAATCGCTCCATCGTCTATGTAGGCAGAATACACAAAGTTGGATTCCGTGGCACTATGCCACCCTTGCTCGATGATGTTCGTTGTTGGCTTTGGTACAAACACGCTCGGCAGATCACTGGTATCTCGTCCGTGTGCAATTCTACAGTACGGGGTTGGTCCTGTAATGTACACTATGCACATCCACATCTACACAACCGCCTGCGTTAAAGGTACATTCCCACTATGTAGGCACAAACTGTTCTTTATAGAAACTAGAAATGGACGCTTGTCGACAAGCGCATGTGTATCCCCCTCCCCAGATACACAAGTAGTTTGAAAAAAGGGTGTTCGAGCTATGCTCCGGAGAAAAAATCAGTGCGCTTAAAAACAAAGGGAGATAACTAAAAGAATAGCGATGCAAGAGTTGTCATTCTTGCGTGACACACCTTTAGGGTCGTGGTCTATGCAGGTGTGAAGTTTCATGAACATATTCCAAAGGGTGTTCGAGTTATGCTCCGGACACGAAATCAGTGTACGAAACAACAAAGGGAGATAACTAAGAAATTAACGACGCAAGAGTTGTCATTCTTGCGCGCGACACACCTTTGTGTCGTCTTCTATGCATGTGTGAAGTTTAATAAAAAATATTCCAAAGGGTGTTCGAGTTATGCTCCGGACACGAAATCAGTGCATGAAACAACAAAGGAAGATAAGTAAAAAATCTAACGATGCAAGAGTTGTCATTCTT
Organism: Conchocele bisecta; assembly: GCA_029237695.1. Classification (NCBI taxonomy): domain Eukaryota; kingdom Metazoa; phylum Mollusca; class Bivalvia; order Lucinida; family Thyasiridae; genus Conchocele; species Conchocele bisecta. The sequence continues at coordinate 56,000,842 of CM055271.1, read as the reverse complement.
GCGCGCGACACACCTTTGGGTCGTGGTCTATGCATGTGTCAGGTTTAATGAAACTATTCCAAAGGGTGTTCGAGTTATGCTCCGGACACGAAATCAGTGCATGAAACAACAAAGGGAGATAAGTAAACAAGAATTCCGCGGAATCAAATACCTCGCCATGTCCCGCCTTGACCTCTAGCCGGGGCCCGAAAGCAATTTTCACTGGCCCGAACATATGCAATTATTGACTAGTGAGCCATAGAATATCAGATTGTATTCTATGGCTCACTAGTCAATAATTGTTTTATTATATGATAATAGTCTGTATATAGCACTTACGACCTTATGCCACTAGACAAAAATTGAAAAAGAATTTGAAAACAAAAATGGATTTTTTTTTTTTTAAATTAAAAATAACAATAATTCCAAGGAAAGGTCTCGCCTTGTCCCGCCTTGACCTCGAGCCTGGGCCCGAAAGCAATTTTCACTGGCCCGAACATATACAATTATTGACTAGTGAGCCATAGAATACCAGATTATATTCTATGGCTCACTAGTCAATAATTGTTGTATTATATGATAATAGTCCGTATATAGCACTTGCGACCTTATGCTACTAGACAAAAATTGAAACAAGAGGGCCATGATGGCCCTAATTCGCTCACCTGACTCCATGAACACCAGAGGAGTATGTGACATTGAGTTCATGTGTTTTAAAAAAATTGTGCTATTTTTAGATGGCGGTCATCTGGGATTAAGCGATGACTCATTTTACCAAATCTGAAAATGCTTCACCCAAGGATCTTAACTTACTATGAAGTTTGGCCAGCATCGGCCATGTGGTTCCTGAGAAAGACGTTCAAAATCTTGAATAAATGGACCTTTTCGAGGCCATTATGGATGACATAATAAAATTTGACCCCACGGGCCACGCCCATTTTTGACCCCGGGGTCACTATTTTAACACCTTTGAAAGAGCATTCTACGTCGATCATTCCTACCAAATTTCGTCGAAATCTGGCTGGCAGTTCATGAGCAGAAGATTGTTTAAGAATTAGTGCTATTTTGGATTAGCGACGACCTCTGTTTTAACAAATCTGAAAAAGTTTCACCCATGGACCATAACTGTGAAGTTTGGCCACCATGGGCCAAGCAGTTCGTGTGAAGAAGAATTTTGAAATCTCTAATATTTAATGAACGACCTTTTGACCTTTCAGCGGCATTCTTGGATGACATGACCATCCAATTTCGATAAAATAATGTACCAGAGCGATCACCTCTTTGATACCTTCGATTTGATATGGACATGACCATATTCGGTCAAAAATATAATTTGACCCCACGGGCCACGCCCATTTTTGACCCTGGGGTCACCATTTTAACAATTTAGAAAGAGCATTGTACATCGATCATTCCTACCAAGTTTCGTCGAAATCCGGCTGGCGGTTCATGAGAAGAAGATTTTTTAAGAATTTGTGCTATGTTTAGACGGTGGCCATCTGGATTAGCGACGACCTCCGTTTTAACAAACCTGAAAAGGCTTCACCCATGGACCATAACTGTGAAGTTTGGCCACCATGGGCCAAGCGGCTCGTGTGAAGAAGAATTTTGAAATCTCTAATATTTAAAGAACGACCTTTTGACCTTTCGGCGGCATTCTTGGACGACATGACCATCCAATTTCGATAAAATAATGTACCAGAGCGATCGCCTCTTTGATACCTTCGATTTGATATAGACATGACCATATTAGGGCAAAAATAAAATTTGACCCCAATTTGACCCCACGGGCCACGCCCATTTTTGACTCCGGGGTCACCATTTTAACAACTTAGAAAGCATTGTACATCGATCATTCCTACCAAGTTTCGTCGAAATCCGGCTGGCGGTTCAGGAGAAGAAGATTTTTAAGAATTTATGCTATTTTTAGACGGCGGCCATCTTGGATTAGCGATGACCTCCATTTTAACAAATCCGAAAAGGCTTCACCCAAGAATAATTTTGAAATCTCTAATAAAAGAACGACCTTTTGACTTTTCGGCGGCCATCTTGGATGACATAACCATCCGATTTCGACGAAAAAATGCACCAGAGTGATCGCCTCGTTGATACCTTCGATTTGATATATGACATGACCATATTCGGTCAAAAGTAAAATTTGACCCCAATTTGACCCCACGACCCACGCCCATTTTTGACTCCGGGGTCACCATTTTAACAACTTTGAAAGAGCATTGTACATCGATCATTCCTACCAAGTTTTGTCGAAATCCGGTTGGCGGTTCTTGAGAAGAAGATTTTTGAAGAATTTGTGCTATTTTAAACGGCGGCCATCTTGATGACGTCATTTTAACAATTTTGTAATCCCCCTACCTAAGGACCATGACCATGAGGTTTAGTGACTATAGGCCCAATGGTTACCGAGGAGAAGACGTTTGAAAATGTTCACGGACGACGGACGACGGACACTTTGCGGTAACAATAGCTCACATGAGCTTCGCTCAGGTGAGCTAAAAAGAAAAGTTTAAAAATTAAAAAAAAAAAAATGTTCGCTACTGGAGCCCAGAATTTTTTTAATAGTCCTATATTTATCTACATATCATATCTGCACAGGTCCACATATTGCCACAATATTTTCAACACAGTTTACGGAAGTGTAATATAATCATTTACCTGTATAAATTACCTGTAAGTGGGCAATCTAGACATTTGCACATGCTAGCACATGCACAGGTGAATGGTTCTCCCAGTCACTATTGTTCAACCGGAGAAGGCTATTGTTCTCTCTACAGGTAAGGTGTAAAGAGCACACGAGAAAACGGGTCTTCATGCATTAATAATATCCAGTTTGTAGAGTGCGCGAAACAAAAAAGGGAGATAACTAAAAAAAATAGCTATGCAAGAGTTGTCATTCCTGTGCGCGACACACCTTCGGGTCGTGGTATATGCATGTGTGAAGTTTCATGAAAATAAAGAAGCTTGACCAAACTTCAAGGTCTAAAGCAGGCGCAAAAATAAAGTGATGAATGAATAAATAAATACTTACCCAGGGACAGTATCCGCTGTATAATGTATGCAGAGCGCTTGGGGAAGCACTTATAGAACAGGAGCACACCGACGATGACGACGCAGACCGACGCGAGTGGAAGCCGCGCTGGGTGCTTGATCAAATGGCATGTTCTGGTCTTAATGTACCACCACATATCCCTGCAAAGTTGATCTCATTCGTGAATATGCTGCATATCGTGTGTTCACATAATGCACACGACGGAAAGATATACACCACATGTCTCTGTAAAGTTGATCTCATTCGTGGATATCGAACAGGTAGTTACATATTGCATACAGGCCGAAATATACACACCTTTTTGTTCTAGAACATGCTGGTGTGTACCATACCGTATTGGGCATTATGTGAACACTCGTACATGTATGAATTTATAGATTTACAAAACGATCCGAAACACCCGTGTATGTCGTGAACGGCATATCATTATCCTTAAACCATAGCTTATACTTATCAATGGTATTGCATACGTACATATACAATGTAGTTTTATTGACCTAAATATTCAATCTTATCTCTGCCAGCGATTATTGACCACCATTTAGTTACGACGTTGGAATGGAATAGTGCTTAACGGCCCATCAAAACAAAATAGTATCATTTAGGGCCAAGCAATGTAGATGAAGAATACAAATAATAGTAAAATATAGGGATGGCATCGAATGGTAAAAATGGTATTCGAATATTCGATTGGCTATTTGAATATAGGCTATTCGAATATATATTCGAATATTCGGAACCACCAAACCTCTAAATCTTCTCACTATTACGGAATTGACACCGGTAACACGTCTCGGATAAATTGAGTTCCCACGTGCTTCGAATAATAATCAAGTAACTATTTTTTCAAGCGAGTGCAAAATTAATGTCCTGGGGATACATGTTAACAACGAATCTGTTCTTTTATAATTTAATAATCCAACAAACAACATGATACTTTAAAACATGAAAGAAAGCGCTTTGTACACGTGTAATGCCCGATTAAAATATGTGTCAATAATACAGGATGTCAAACTTCCGTTGTGTGTTGTGTGTATTGAAAATCTCAAATGACGTCACGCATCACACAGCTAAAATAGTATGTTATATGTGGTAGTCAATCAGACGATCAGGGTAAACATATTAATATGATAAACAATATAAATAAACAACGTGTATAGAATTATAAAATTATAGAAATGAGAAACATGTATACAATGATAACATAAAATTGTCCGATACAAGTTAGTTTCATGGAGAAAGCGAAGCAAACCTTCAATGTTCTCCACCTGGAATAGCTCAAGTGAAGTAACATTGAAGTGTTTGCCTCGAATATCGGCAAAATAGACACAGTCCAGTAGGACGTTTTGCACGGTAAATGCGCTGTGGCATGGAATACACCATGGACGCGGCTCACCTTTGAGCATCTACGAATGCGCTAGTCGTGAATGGAATGGTGCTTAACGGCACATCAACACAAAAGAGTATCATTTAAGGCCAAGCAATGTAGATGAAGAATAAAAATAATAGTAAAATAGTATGTTACATGGTGTATAGAATGGTGTAAAATAGTATGTTACAACGTGTATAGAAGTATAACATTATAGTAATGAGTAACATGTATACAATGATAAAATTAAATTTTCCGTTACAAGTTAGTTTCATGTAGAAAGTGAAGCAAACCTTCAATGTTCTCCACCTGGAATAGCTCCGCAAATGCGCTGTGGCATGGAATACACCATGGACGCGGCTCACCTTTGAGCATATACGAATGCTTAGACGTGTATGTCCAATGCGCAATCGACTAAGGACAACTTCATCCCGGCGTACATGTCTGTAACCAGGAGTCCATTCGCCCAGAGTCGGTTTCACAGCATGAAGTTTATTATCTGTGAGCAGATCACACTGGATCTGCATTGTATCGGAGATGAATGAGTTGATGGATGATTTAAAATCTTGATAGTAAACAGGAAAATTAGAAGTCGGTAGCTCTAGGGCAGCCTTGGCAGCACTATCTGCCCTGTCGTTGCCCTTGATATCAGTATGGCTGGGGAGCCAACAAAAAATAATGTCCTTGCCAGACGAAAGTAAAATATGGTGTAGCTCCATGATTTGGCGGATAAGTGGATGTTCAAGCTTCATGTTGTACAAAGCTTGTAGTGAAGATAATGAATCGGAAAATAAAATGAATTGCTTTCTCCAAGATATTTTCGCGAAATCAAGAGCAAGTAAAATCGCCCTCACTTCCGCAGAAAATATCGAAGATTTGTCTGGGAGTCTGGATTGAAGATCTCCCTCGGGGACAGCGGCAGCAGATGCTACCCGGTCCCCGATCCTTGAGCCATCAGTAAAAAGCGGAGTGTATGTATTGTATCTGTCTTTAACTTCAAGAAAAAGTGATTTAAAAATGGATTGATCAGTTGTTGCTTTCGTGTGCTGACTAAGATCGAAGATCACCTTTGGCTGCTCCAACTGCCACGGTGGAGTATCTGGAACAGTATTTGGCAATGTGATCCAGATCCAAGCCAGCATCGTGTATCAAAGGATCCATTCTCTTGCCGAATGGTGGCTTGAAGCTTGGTTTCTTATCGAATACAGCATTTGTAGCTCGATGAAAGACAGTGTTATAAGCTGGATTAGATGGATTCGAATGTAGTTTAGTGCCGTATTGCAAAGATAATTTGGTGCGTCTGTCGTGGAGAGAAGGCTCATTTGCTTCGGCATATAAGCTCTGTGTGTTAGACGTACGGAATGCACCCAGGCAGAGTCGTAAGCATTGGTGATGTATTTGGACGAATAGGAATAAGGTGATGGTGTAGACACCATACCGGACCAATATATTATTAAATCTACAGATGTTATATGCTTCCGATTTCTTAACCATGTTTGAAAAGCTTTTTCATTAGCAAAAACGTATTTGAATGAAGAAAATTGCTGCTTCTATCAAACATCTGTCATATTTGTGATCGCGCGCTGTAGTCGGCACTTTGGCGTTTATACGTCTGTCACAAATTGTTAAAGTTTGTTTTAAAATGTTTGCAATCAAATACCTCGTAGCTATCAAATGCCTCGTAACACACTGGCAGCGGCCATCTAGCTGAACAATTTCCGTAGATTGGAAAACACGCATTGTTTGTCGATCCATTTTCGAGACGATTTTGTACGTTAGAACATGTACGTAATTTCATTAAATGTATTTGCAGACACTGCGATATGGTGCTTAACGGCCCATCAACACAGAAGAGTATCATTTAGGGCCAAGCAATGTAGATGAAGATTACAAATAATATTAAAATAGTGTGTTAGATGCGGAGGCAATCAGATGATCAGGGTAAACATATTAATATGATGACCAATATAAATGAACAACACGTATAGAATTATAAAATGATAGAATGAGAAACATGTATACAATGATAACAAGAGTGCCGAATGGAATGGAATGGAATGGTGCTTAACGGCACATCAACACAAAAGAGTGCCGAAGGTCACAATATATGCCCGTCGAGGCAATGCCAGTCAACAAGGGGATATAACTCATCTTGACGTGATAAACATGTAAACCAAAATTGGTTACGATCTGTCAAGTAGAACTCGACTTATTGAGTGGACAAGGATGCTGAGTCCGAAAATTTAAAATGGCCGCCAAGGGGAGATAATTATCGGATTCTTTTCAAAATCATTAGGCTTCTTTGTCGTGCCATGATAACAATGTATACCAAATTTGGTTTCGATCGGTGAAGTAGAACTTGAGTTATTGCGTGGACAACGAGAGTGCGAAATTTAAAAATGGCCGCCAAGGGGAGATAAGTCAACGGAATTTTTTGAAAATCAATAGGCTTCTTCGGCTTGCCGTGATAAACATGTATACAAGCCGTCAAGTAGCACTCTAGTTATTGCGTGGACAAGCTGTGCCCGTCCGACGTACAAGATGAATACATAATACGTCCCGTTTTTTCAAACGGGCGTATACAAATTAGATCTTCCGAAGCAAACCCTCAATGTTCTCCACCTGGAATAACTCCACAAGTGAAGTAACATTGAAGTGTTTGAGTCGAATATCGGCAAAGTCGATAAAGTCCAGTAGGATGTGTTGCACGGTAAATGCGCTGTGGCATGGAATACACCATGGACGCGGCTCACCTTTGAGCATATACGAATGCTTAGACGTGTATGTCAAATGCGCAATCGACTAAGGACAACTTCATCCCGGCGTACATGTCTGTAGCCAGGAGTCCATTGGCCCAAATTCGGTTTCACAGCACGAAGTTTGTTATCTGTGAGCAGATCCCACCGGGTATGCATTGTATCAGAGATTGATGATTGATGATTTAAAATCATGATAGCAAACAGGAAAATTAGAAGTCAGTAGCACGATGGCGGGTTTGGCAGCACTATCTGTCCTGTCATTGGCTGTGTGATACCAGTATGACTGGACAGCCAACACAAAATAAAAAAAAAAATAAGACCAAGACATTTCTGTTCCCGAACAACCGGGATGTGATGTGCTTCTCTGGCGACGAAATCCCTACTGACATTCAGATATCAGTCCATTCAATTCCAAATCATCGTGTATCATTATCTAGGTCTTCAGTTGATCGGTCTGCATCCACATAAATCGTTGATTCACTCAAATCGTTTATTCGAGAACTTATGGGACAGAAAGACACACCACACCATCTCGGGTTTCTACTGTCACTAATAATCGCATTGCATCTCGCGCTAGAAAACAGTAGCAAACGCGCAAGATTATGGTAAAGAGACACCTGCATTAACATATGCAGATGCCAGTGCATCCGTGTGCCAGTTGTGTGTGCACCCTGAAGGAGTGCACAATGCGAAAGCCAGAAATCCGAAACTCAAATGAAATGTCATGCAAAGCATGAACTGTATTTGGCGAAATCAATGAGGTGATTCTAATATGTTGGTGATATTTGAAATATTCAAAATAGCAGATGACAAAGGGTGTATTACTGCCAACATATCTGCTGGACATCAAAGGTAACAGCGGTCAATAGCCACATACCGGTATAAACCATTTTAACATGTTTAACACCACAGACTCTACAGCAATATTTGCAAACTTTATGTAGTTCCAGATGAGCCGGCTTACGAGCTGTCTCATCAGGATCTGCACTGTATTTTCATATAAAAAAACAAACAAACTCTTAATAAACGGACTAGTGAGAAAATCATTTTCTAACGAATGGATTGGCCGGAGAATTATCATGGATCAATCCCATTCACTTACACTGGAGTAAACCTAGATATTATCTACACTATTCAGTTTTAATAATGCAGCCAAAACTGTTTACAAGCTCACCCATACGGAAGAGAAAAGAAACAACTTGCAAGCTATATCGCGCTTTCCGAAATTTAAGCGGGCGCGACAATAAAATGATCACTAAATTACAATAGCAGACAGTATTAACTAATAAGGCCTAAACAAATTAGCTGTGTTTCAGGTTATATGCTGAAAAAAGGTTTGGTCGGTAGGTTGTCAATTTTTGTTAGGCAAACATAAGTGAAAACTAACAAATATTGTTTTAAATATTAGCTATACTTACAGTATTGGTTTAAAACACCTTTTGTGCATAACAATGACAGTTAAATATACTTTTTGCATAACAAATATCAAAGTAACAATTTATTTCTTTATCTTTTTTAAATGAATGAAAACAAGAAACGAGGCAAAGCCACGAAGGCCAGGTTTTTTCCAAGCATAGACACTTGGATAACATAATTATACCAACTTTTTGTAGACTAGATGGCCGTGGCCTGCATGTCGCGCCTTGGAGCGAGGCATGGACACTAAAAAAGATATATAGTAGATGGACAAACTTTAACCAAAACACTTTAACCGGACACACGGACGTACGGACGGACGGACGGACGTATGCCAAAATGCCGACTATATTGGGCTTTCCGCAAGCGGGCGCGACAATGATGATAAACACCATGTGAAGTATCAAGGTAATGGGTGAAGCAGTTGCAGAGATATAGTACAGGAAGAAACTTTAAGAAAAAAAATCAAAGTAAATTGACCTTGACATTGGGCACAGGGGCCGCACGCTTGGGGGGGGGGTAGAATGAAAATATGGATGATGATAAACACCCATGTGAAGTTTCAAGGTAATGGGCGAAGCAGTTGCAGAGATATAGTATAACAAAAAACTTTAACCAAACAACTTTAACCAAACAACTTTGACCAGACGTACGTTAAAAAGTTAACGTTGAAAATGGCTAAGTCAATTACGTAGAAATAATAGGTCAAGGTAAAAACAAGAAACGAGGCAAAGCCACGAAGGCCAGGTTTTTTTCCAAGAATAGACACATGGATAACATATTTATACCCACTTTTTGTAGACTCGGGGCGAGGCATGGACACTAACCAAAGAGATATAGTAGATGGAAAAAGTTTGACCAAAAAACTTTAACCGGACACACGGACGTACGGACGCCAAAATGCCGACTATATCGCGCTTTCCGCAAGCGGGCGCGACAATGATGATAAACACGCATGTGAAGTATCAAGGTAATGGGTGAAGCAGTTGCAGAGATATAGTAGACGAAAAACTTTAACCAGACGTACGTTAAAAAGTTAACGTTGAAAATGGCTAAGTCAATTACGTAGAAATAATAGGTGAAGGTAAAACAAATGGTAACATGTTGGATAGTTGTATGTGGTGGGCACCCCTTGGTTATGAAGCTGTGAAAGTTTGTTGGTCCTATGTGGTACAGTACCAAATAAATTGACTTAAACACGAAAACTCAACATTGTAAACGCGAAAAGTTAACATTGAAAATGGCTAAGTTGACTGCGCGGAAAAAATGGGTCAAGTTAAAAAAAGGTAACATGTTGGATAGTGATATGTGGTGGGCACCCCTTGGTTACGAAGCTGTGAAAGTTTGTTGGTCCTATGTGGTACAGTAAGAAATGGACTCAAACACGAAAACTTAACATTGATTGTGGACGCCGCCCGCCACCTGCGGCTTTCGCCAATCCAATAGCATGTTTTTTTTTAAAAACCTGGCTAAATATTACGATCACATAAAAAAAAACAGGGTCGGTCGGGATACCTGAAACACGGCTTATTTGTACACGTTCTTAGGGAGAAGTACCCCACTCAAGTGTGTGTTATTCAGACATATAAACTGGACAATATAGACATGGGTTCATGCCGTCACATTCCCCTTAAGGGGTTGCAATGGGGATTCTCAGATCACCAGTTGCTCATTTTTGCGATATTTTTGTCAATCATGCATAAAACATAGGTATTATAGATCACAGGTAACTCAAATTATATACATCAGTTTCTTATGTACACACACCGCAGTACGTTATTGTGGTACAAGCTATAGTTGTTGCATTCAGTGAAAAAAGACAATAAACAGGCAGATGCAAAAAAAAGCACCCTACAATATGTTTACCAGTAGTATTGAAAATAACAATGCTTGTTCGACCAGAATGGGCCCCACTGGGACTCGAACCCAGGTCACTAGTATGAATACCAGTATGCTAGCCGCTGCACTACAAGGCCTGACCAAACCGATAAACATACATTATTAAATTCAATACTATGTTAAATTTTATAAAGCTTCTGTACATGTATAACGCGGGTCTCTCGTGGATCCGAAAAAGATAGAGAAAAAATAGAGAAACTAGAAAATGTGTTCATAGAACATATCGCTTTGATAATAATTAAATGAGGCCAAGTTTACCCGAGCGTTAAAGTTTCGTGACGGACGGACGGACGGACGGGACGGACGGACAAGGGTAACACTAAATGCCCCCTCCACTATCGTGGTGGGGCATACAAAGAAGAAATGCGATGTTTGTGAAAGTCATCAAAGTACAACTACCGCGCATGTCATTCCGGGTTTAGAAGGTTCTTGAACCAGTTCCCATATTTAAATATAAGATAACTACCGCTTTTTGTCACCAAGTAATGTCAATGTTATGAGACATATATCCGTGTTAACACATAATTGTCGCTAATAAATGGTTGCGTGTTCGGTCGCCTTTCTCTATTTTGCTCGACAGGTGTAATATTTAGCGTTCTATAAATAGACTGGTGTTTGTGTGCAATTTGAAACAATACATTCAGCATTATCTGGGTATGGGATCATGTGGTCTATTGTTTACACTGCAGCCCACGACAATAGGCAGGACACGTGACCATTATGTATTATCAATTAATCCTTTTAAAGGCCCAAAAATCGGTGCCCTGGTACCTAATTGTGAAGGCGGAGCATAATCAGTTACGGATAGCTTCTCTAGCTTGTCAGTTATAAACTGGCTCTAAAAATAGCATAGGTAAACACCAGCACATGTTTTGTTTCTGTCGTCTGCTAGCAACAATAATGTCGATCAGTTGAGCAGTTTGATTCTTTCTCTATTGTCCGTGTTTGTCTAAGACTATACTGACTATACCAGATATTTAGATAGTATTGCATGCAATAATATTAATAAAACATGCCAATGAGCCAGTGCATGTGAAAATAGGCCTTATAACATGTATGATCAGTTTTACATAAATAATTAGTCAAAATGACACAATCTCTGCTGCAAATACAAATGTGGTACAGAAATGAAAGTTGTAATATACTAAATGTGATATTGACTTATTTACTCACACACATACTCAAATAATATGTGCATGCAAATACTTACAGTGTGGGTGTGACAGAAGTATCCGTTTCAGTAAATTTAATAATCCCAAAAATAATAATGATTCCATTGATATCCATGTACATGTATAAAGGTTTCGTTTTGCACTGTATTATTCATGACTGTACAGCTGAATTAACAGAGCAGATGCTATGAGCAAGTGGCTTATTAATGCCGTTACTACAATTCACGTCGTGTAAAGTTTGTCCATCCATTTACTCCAAATTATATCTTTAAATCCATATTCCTTCCTTTTTCTGATGGCTACCATTACTGATTTTGTTGGATTCCGTTTGTATAGAACTGCTTTCTGACTAGTAAATGGTCTGTCAACATGATCATTCCAGTCTAATAATGCCAGGTTAATCCGCAATTTATAACTATTTAGTCCAAATGAAATTCTTTTGTCATGATATTGCAACAAAGAATTGTTGAAAGATTCCACATAATGTGTATCCATGCATAACTTGAAGAATTCTGCATTCTTGTATACAGGAAGTGATTTAAAAAATTTGGTCAATATTGATTTTGCCTTTTCATCTCTTAGAATGAATTTTGAGCATTCCTAATTTGGGTCTTGTCTACATCGTGAATGCTCAAAGCACTTGGAGTGGTTGCCTTCACAATGGCTAACAATGTTTAATATATTCTCTTGCAACTTTTGTGCATTTTGTTGACAATTATTCATTGAATAATAGACATGTGTCTTTATCGATGCGCCTTTATCAGACAGTTCCTCATGCCATATCACTCCATTGGTTACTCGGCTGCCTGATGTTATTTGTTTGGCTTTCTTTGCAATGCCTTTTGTCAAATGCCATGTATCAATGGCAGTCTCTGTCGGTCTTCTTTCTTCTCTAACATATTTAGTCACTGAATTATTTTGATCATGTGCGTGAGTTTTAATTACACAGCATTTATCATCAAAATATTCAAAAATCTGTTTAACTCCAGTTAATTCATGTTTTTGCGAGCTTGCTTCATCAAATTTAGTCACTGTTTCAACTTTGAGTACTTTGTGAGTAGCATTGCCTATACAAACTACATCACTGAACTTGGCATTCTTTCTCCAGCAGTGCCTTGCATCTGTTAATATTGAGATGCCATCTAGAATGTCACCGTCATTGTCAGCCATAGCTGCGGTCATGGCAATTTCCTCCTCAAGTACTTTCGCATTAGATGTTTTCACAGCATCTTTACGACATGTTCCTATGACTGCTGAAACTCGTTCAGATATACATCTCCCATTTCACCAATTTGAGCAGCAGCACAAAATTTCTGAAAGTGGTTGGGTAACATGCCACTGGATAAAAAGACATGTGCCATTCTAGCATTAACAAGTAGTTTCCCATTTGCAATATGGGGAGATGATGTCCACGTTTCTGTATGTTCATCACATTTACTGTTACATTTTAATTCCGCTCTCAAAACATGCCTCAACTTCTGTGAATTTACAACTTTAAGATGACTGGAACACCTTGATGAATGCTTCTGTACCAAATTGATCATGTTCTGTACAGACTGTATTGATCCAACAAAATAATCCTCATTCAAAACTTCATCTGCCTTTGCATATTGGTAGGAACTAGTGCCATCGACGTCACCAAGTGTATCAACTCCTGTTCTTTCACTTAGAAAATGTGTACTTATGAAGTGATAAAATACTGTATGCAGCAATGAAAATGAAGACACTTTATTAAATTTCCCTTCTCCCAAAATTTAATTCTGTCCATTCTATTGAACAGCTCTGTTTTTTCATCATCTGTTTTGTAATAAAATTCAACTCTCCCTCGCTGTTGATTACATCTCTGTTTCTTGATTTCATTTCTTATTTTCTGTGCCTGTGCTGTTTCTGAAGGACACTGTCTTTTTTCTTTGACCATTTCCTCACGGATTCTTTTTAATCCACGAGTTTGGCTGATTTCATTTTCTACTGTACCCTCCATTATGACACGAATGCTGCACGTGCTGATGTTATGGAACAATGTGAGTATGTGGAAACAATTTAATTACAGATAAAAGGGGCTATCAACAAGTTCCTGTGCCAATTGTATGGTATATCCCAACTTGCAAAGAACTTTGTCGGACATATACTATAAATATTACATTATCTGGCACCGCATGACAAATTGTGAAGTATGGCCTGTACCACCAGTGTAGACCCAGATTTCCTGGCGATTCTTATAAAGGTCTGAATTTATTGAATCATCTACAAGACATATTCAACATATTTTGAAACAGTCAGTATTTATTAACAGCCATAGTTTAGGTTGTATTATATTTATTATACACATGCTGACACTACATAATCCCAATAGAATATCACTGTATGAAACATATAAACAATGGCTTTAGATCGATACCATATATTATATTGTATACTTATGTACCCACATTGGATTATCTGTCAAACACATTTCCTGTCCACAACATACTCGTACATGTAACAACATTAATCATTCTCTTTCAATGTGAAATTTATTATTCTGGCGTTTATAGTGTTTTCGTACATTTTCCGTGTTAACATATACATATAAAATCACATTATTAACATAAAAATAAGTATGAAAAACAGCAAGAAAATACCATTTCTTGGAGTCAACAATAATCTTGAATGCATTCGGTCCAACAAGTGTGACTAAAGGGATGAAGCGATTAGAAAATGACACACACAATTCATGAATGTCAAAGTAGCTGGACATTTTCAAAACTGCAATATCTATAAAGTACCCATATTCGTGTTACTGTTTATGATATCGTGTATGGAAACAAGTAGTACTGCATTATGTACATGTATGTGACGTATACACAAAGTCATGTGATTCACGAGAATGACTGAAATACACTGTTTCCTGTTTATTCATGCAGTGAAAGTGTACTCTGTGAGCGTTTTGTTCTGACTATTTATGTTGGCTGTCTCGCAGTGCTGGGACGTTGGGACGGTTCAAATGAGTTACCAGACTATATGTTTTATGCGACAGACATAAAACCAGGTACTTATTGAAACCGCCTTCCAATATGTGACTCGTCATATGTTAGCGAGATAGGGCTTATTCAGTTTTCACCAGAGGTCATCCAATCATCTAGCATGTTCTAAATTGTTTGTAAGACACACCATGGATTGAATATAATGTTCATGTTCACCACAATCTTCCCGGATATGCAGTCTCATTTGAGGCTAATATAAATCTGGTCACAATACACGTTAGTCGTATTTTTGCATAAACACAACATTCAGGAGTAACGGTTTCTGTTTCTATATTTCATACATCGGCAAGCCAATGTCCACACTGTACCAGTATTTTGATTTAATGTTGTAGTGTGAAAATGTTTGTATATCCCCTTGAAAACACAAGCATTGTAACTGTGCCATGTCATTCCACAGATAACCCTCACCCCCAATTACACTGTAGGACTACGGTATAATATATATGTTGACAGCTAGTTCTGCATGTGTTGAATAGCCACACTATGTGATGTGGTAAGTAATAAAATGTACTTTACTGAAATTGAGCAGGATAGTCAACTTTTGTAATTTTGGGAATCATGGCTGCATGCAAAAGCTAACCGCCTAACATAAGGTCTTGGCAAGTCAGTCCATCCTGCCACCTCAATGGGAAAACGGTGAGCCCACATGCTGGATTTAGACATACTTAGTACAATTTCGTTTGTATACCCCCTCCCCACCCCCTATGCGATAGCAAGGGGTACATATTGCGTTACTCTCGAGGTTCCGTACGCCCGTCCGTCCGTCCATCCGTGTACATTTACGTCAAAACGTTTGTAAGAGTTTCTCCAACATGCAATATCTTCAATATTACGCGAAGGATTGCTTCAATATTTGGACACTCGAATCACCTGAACATTTGTCACACACAACAAGACCTTGACCTTTATCACCTTCGAAATGTCGCTGGAACACTTAGCCATTTTGTTCCGTCAAAAAGTTTATAAGAGTTTCTCCAGTTATAGTCCAGTATGCCACGGGAGCATATCCATGTTTTACAACCTAATGTCTAGTTTTAATGTCAGAAAACGACAATTTGACTGTCAATTTCTAGTTTGGTATAATTCCCGATGGGTAGCTGTGCAAGTTACACGTCAGTCTTACCGGGTCTATCTGCCCTAGGAATTAGACATAAGTTTAATTTGTAAGGGCGGAAAGTATAGTCAGAATTTACATGTACAAAATTCATATTTAATAAGAAATAATTCTCAGAACACCACCGCGCTCCCCACCCCACACGCCTGTTCGAAACACAATAATTCAGAATGACGTTTCATTTCCTATTGCATCAAAGAAAATATATGATACAATAATTTTATAATTTTACATACTAATACATGTAATTGCCTGTTTTGATTGTGAACCTGTCAAACAAAATGATATACCTAAATGTACTAGGTGACAGATTCAGACATTTGTTTCAGAAGTAGTTCAACTTGTTTATGCATCCAATCAAATGGGTCAACTGATAATTTACTTTCTCCAAATATATACATTTTGTAACCAGAAATGTAAGTCTGCTCCTCCATATTGCCACCATGTATGTGTTGTATCAGATTATACAGTGTGACTCTGATTAACAAAATCTGGGCATACACAATTGTATTGATACATGGTGGAAATAGAGCGGGAAAATAATGGCTGACCAAACCAAATCCGAAAAGAAAAAATACATAATTTGGATGACACCAGCACAAAAGGAGACACTAATTAGTATTTGTCAGTTTAATTCTTGGGGCATTGATGTCATCTCTGGTAGTGATTCTGAAACAAATGAAGACGGAGAGAAAGTACAAAAAAAGAAACGACGACAGAAACTGATAGATGTGTCTAGTTCCAGGGTATCAGGGACATCTAGTCTTGAAACCAATTTGTGCCAGAATAATGAACAGGATTTACATGAAAATTAACAGGATTTACATCATAATGAACAAGAGTCACATGATAATGAACAGGATTCACATGATAATGAACAGGATTCAAATATAGCTAGCTGCTGTTCTCTTGAAGAACAGATCATGAGTTGTGACTTTTGTCTAAGTAATCCTTGTGTTACGGAACATCCACAACCATGGCTTGGTGTTGGTTTGCGTGGTAAACCAGGAAATAACCGGATAAGAAAAAAGCTGTACAAAATGTATTGGACAATGTTAGACAGACGAGGGCTATGGAAAAATGCGGTGTATTTAGATAGGAAGGATATGGCAATGCAACAGTGTCAGATACAACTGGCAAACAGGGAAATTATGCCAGGATGTATTTTAGAACAAGTGCGAACACTGATACATGGGACACTTTTGGTAATTGAGTTGTGCACGAGTGTGTGACATCTATGTTCCTAAACTTCAAAAAACATATACAGACACCAGCTAGCTAAGCGTATTCACGCAAACTCAATGATGTAACACTGGGAACAGAAATGGAACGTGTGTACATGGGAATTACTGAATATTATTGAGGTGTTGCAGATTCCTATTAATGACTTACGGGTATGTTTAACATGTTCAACAACCATCATCCTAAGTTTCTATCGTGCCCACTTGTGGACAGCGTGATATAGCTGGCATATTGGTGTACGTACGTACGTGCGTGCGTACATCCGAGGCTAAAGTTTATTAGTATATCAAAGCCTCGGCGGGCGCGACATGCGGGTGCGGCCATCTAGTCTTCATTCTATATATGTTTATGCCCTCAACATGTCAACATGA
The DNA here is from genome assembly GCA_029237695.1 of Conchocele bisecta. Taxonomy (NCBI): domain Eukaryota; kingdom Metazoa; phylum Mollusca; class Bivalvia; order Lucinida; family Thyasiridae; genus Conchocele; species Conchocele bisecta. The sequence continues at coordinate 55,983,431 of CM055271.1, read as the reverse complement.
AGTTATGCATATAATCACGGAGTTCCAGATCAGACTGCGCATCTAAGAAATCCATAATGAATATCTTTCACACAATATGAAAGCACATACTACTATGTATCAACACTGTTTATAATTGTCAGCTGGTATTTCAGAATTATCTTATTATCAGCAAAACATGCTGAACATGAGAATCGCCTCTTATTCATCTCATATGCAGATGATTCTAATGTTCTGACAAGACATGTTTTAAAATGATAATAAGCATGGACAATTAAAAATTTAAGCAGACTGCAAAAGTTCATTCATGTAGTGCTGTAGTGGCTTTTATATCCCAGTTGGGCCTTTAAGCGCCTGTTGATCGCGAGCAGTATACATCGTAATAAGCGTCTGTCTATCGCGAGCACTATACAACTTAATAAGCATGATTTTATAAATAATTAATTTTTATATGGATCCGTTGCTAATGGAATTCCCGCAATAGTTGGTAACCGAAATGAGGATAATACCAGTACCCGTGCATGTCCCGAAATTTTATAACGCGATCAGATTCGATCGCGCTTTGAAATCTTTGACCCCGACCATCGCGTTATAATTGGAGCTGCAGTGTAATACACGATTTATGCAGAATTACTTTCAGTTGCTGAGCCACTTAAACCGGAATTTGCTAGAAAGACCGAAAGAGCCTCTCTATCGGAATGTTATCTATCGCTGGCTTGACTCCGGTATTTCACACTCGCCCAAAACAAAGTTGCTAAATTAATGCGTTTAAAGCACGTAATGTATACATTTAGTATCAACACTTTACCCTATATAATTTAAATAATATTTTAATATAAAATAAATAAGTGTCACAGGGTGATAAACATGTGCACCGGCCCGGGGCTCGAACTCGGGGCCTCTGGTTTACCGCACCATCGCTCTAACCGACTGAGCTAGCCGGGCACGAATACACACTTCCTCTCCACAGTGAGTTACGTACCGCGACATACTACCCCGCCAAATTGGAATTCGTCCACGAATTCTATATTTAATTATTTGTCTCTGAATTCCATATTTTTGGTAGATTTTGGGTAGTATAATATATAGCAGTCACGGTCCCTCGTTTGGTGCCAACTGTCACAGGGTGTGAAACATGTTCACCGATCAGGGGCTCGAACTCGGGACCTCTGGTTTACCGTACCATCGCTCCAACCGACTGAGCTACCCGGGCATGAATACACACTTCCTCCCCACAGTGAGTTACGTACCGTGACATAAGCAATTATGCATGCGGTCTGCATGTGTCTTTAACCCTTTACATTCTGAGCATTTTCCAAATATAAAATACATCACCAATTATGCATGTAGTCTGCATGTGTCTTTGTCAAGGTCATTACCAAGGTCAGGAATGATCGAGACAAATTGTCTCCCCCAATTATCATATGAACCAAGTATACTTCAATTGTTATGACGTTATGGCCAATATAGCTTGATCTGACGAACGAAAAGTGGTAACAATGCAGTTGAAGTGTAAGGGATAGGCCAGAGTAGATAAGTACACGTAGTCACTTAATCACTTATAATGTACACTATATTACATGGGGAACACACAGGAATAACATGATACATTGATATGCGAACATCACTGTACTGTGCATGATACTATTCAATTACTACAAGGTTGTAAGCCAATCGACTGTTATACTTTAACGCAACTTAAAAGCTATATACGAATAAACTCGGTATGTGGTATCTCAATGGTCCCGTAGTGGACAATAGTATGAATGCACAAGTACTTTGATGATCGCTAATCAAAGTGAAATAACATACAAGTATAACATGGCATAACGAACATTGGAGGACAAAAATGACAATCATCTGAGCTACCCCAGTGCTGGCGTATCTCAATAGATAGTGTAACCTCCGAGTATCAAGGTCCCAAGGTCTGCCTCACCCGCAATATGAGGTCTAGTCAACAATATGGCTATAATCCAACTTCAAGTGGATTAATCCATAAACAATATATGTAGTCTTACTACAATCCTTTAGCCATGATATGCCATGATAGGGGTATTACCATACACTATCAAAGTATACATATGTATTGCCTATGCAATATATTTCCAAAGTATGAATGTCAAAGTCAAAGCCGGATGTGGTTACATCACTGATAGTCAATAACGATAATGTTCCGGAAGCTGGTTCCCAGGAAGTAAAGTTCCACAGGTAGTATTATCTCCGGAAAATGGTGGACCAGATGTAAAGTTCCTATGGTATCACTCGACTGTAGCAACCCGGATGTGGTAGGACCGGATGTAAAGTATCCATGGTGAATCAATGGGTTGTAATACCGGAAGTGGTAGACCGGATGCAAAGTTCCGATATAATACAAAAATGGCGATTATCACGTTGGCTAAGACGCGGGAAAAGTTTCACTTAGGTGACATTCAACTCGGTGGTAGTATAATGATATGATATGTGTGTATGGCGTTTCACTTCACTAAACTATGGCTGTGACTGTCTGCTGAACGCGAGGTAGCTATCACACACTGCTCTATACAGGCCTGTACCCGGAGCTGCTACACACACTGCGCCAGACAGACGTACGGACACTCGGACGACCCGATACTCTGCACTGACTGGGGTCTGCCCTCAAACGAGTGGACCAAAACGTCAATGTGGCTCGCTGGAGCGTTCTCAAGAGGCTACAAAAATGAAATGAATCTCCAATTACTGGACGAATACGCACAGACAGACAGACAGGATGCACAACAGACTAAAACGGGAATCGAGCAACGGCAAATCACAGCTGAAATAAAATGTTCTAGGTACATACCAAAATCCTCCGTGTCACTGGTGAATACAGTACTAGTCTTCTGTAACCAGAATATATGTGTCCCGCCAACACATAGCGAGACATCGCTTATACGCACCAGTGAAACCATGCACGGAATAATGGATATGCCTACCCCTCGTACGACATCTCACATAAATACTACAAAACCATGGCTTTTGCCATGTCACCCGTGGGTTATATTTGGCATACATATATGTTCCCACGCCTTAAATTCAACCAAACCAGTGTACAGCCCTCGTGGAATAAATACCATCCAACATGGTATACCCCACACTACCATAAATCTGCACACTATAGACCCAGATCTCATAATCCGAAATCTACTCGACTGGTCTCGACAATGCGAAGGTCGCTTCTTGGCCCCGCTAAAAACCCCTCCCATAACGGTCCTACGGCTATACACTCAAATGAGAGTGTAGCACATACTAAACTCAAATATCGTGGTCATTTACGGATATCACGACACAAAACATCACCATTATGGGATCTGATATATCCGTGTTGGCCAGTACCAGGCTATGATGAAACACTAACCCGTAGCATACATAACAGGGCAGACCATGGTATGGTCTGCGCTGTATACTGGCTTCACCTACAGAAGGTCCCTTATATGGTGAAAACACTGACACGCGGACAAACTCGGCTGGCACGGACAGTGGACATCCGTAATACTAAAAGGTATCTTTTCCCTAGCGAAACCGCACACGCAGTCAACGAGTTCTCTCACACACATGCATAGTCTGTGGCAAATATGGCGTGACATCAGTAAAACATTGCTCAAAAAATAGACGTATATTTAAAATCCGCAAATAGGACACGCATAAACGTATCTCCACCAATACAACATAAGCCCCCTTATTACACGCACATTGTACATGGCAAATGTACATGCCAAACCACAGGTGTGCAAAAACCACAGGTGTGTGAAACCACAGGTATGTGGAATCACAGGGATGTGAAACCAATAATACGCACAACAATACAACACAGTACCACACATCACAAATATACAATTATACGGATTTCAGAATGTACAAGAATACACGTGTCACGCGACATATCTCCCCCCTAAACAAAAAGTGTTTACACTTTCGTGCATAATCGCGAGACACGTTGGCACAGCGGAATCTACCCCGATATCCTGCTCAGGTAGTCTGCCCCCAGATTGTCGGCCTCTTTTATCGCAACAATACGCATTCTGGCTGACTGTTCCCCTGACCTTAAATGGGATAGGGTACCCCTTAATTCTTAAAGGGTCTTGCGTTGACAACTTTATCTCATGTTTCCCTATATGGGCGTGTCCTGGTGCGTCCCTCAGGACATGGGTGAATTCCCGTAAGATCTCTTTGACTTGCGTCTTTTGTTTCCTGCCTAAATCAGGCGACAGGTCAACTTTGCTCTCCGTATCGGACTCTAATCCCCTGGGACATAACATGTTTTCTTTGGCACTACACCCACTTGGACTAGGATCCCCCTCTACTGTGTCTTCTATCACGGCCGCATTTATTACAGTGAGTATTCCCTTCCCGGGTGCTCGGGCCTAGTCTCGTACCTCTTTAACATGTTTGCATGAAAGGTTTTCAACTTCCCTCCCATGTCAACTCTATAGTCCCACATCATTTAACTACCTCTGTTATGGGGTATGGTCCCTACCACCTAAGAAGCAATTTGTTGTTGTCTGTCGGTAGTAGTACAAGTACCTGATCTGCCACTGCATACTGCCTACTACGAGTCTTACGGTTGTAGTACTTTGCGTACTTTTTGGACGCACTCTTCAAGTTTCTCATGCGCGATTTCGCATGTTTTCTCGAGCCGTTCGCGCAAGTCGATGACGTACTGATACGTCGTTTTGACGTTATCCTCTATGTCCTTCTCGGACCACAGATCTCTTAGTATGCTCATCGGACCTCGAACGGTCCTTCCGTACAATAGTTCAAACGGTGAGAGCCAAGCCAAACTTTCTTGAGGGACTTCACGATACGCGAATAAGAGCGCGTTAATGTATTTGTCCCAATCTTTGGGACGTTCGCTTGCCATTCTACGAAGCATTTGCTTTAACGTACCATTGACCGTTGAACCTTCCACGAGACCGTTACACTGTGGGTGGTACGGTGTCGTGGTTAATTGTCTCAGCGATAACAATCTACTAACTTCCTCCATGACTGCCGACGTAAATTGACTACCCCGATCGGTGAGCATCTCCTCGGGGATACCCAGTCTACTGAACATATCCACGAGAGCTTCCGCGACTCGTTCAGCCTCGATGCCTGGTAGTGGTACCGCTTTCTTTGGGTACCTAGTTGCATAATCAACTAACGTTAGTATGTAACGATTCTTCCGATCGGTAGCTGGAAAAATTGGCCCTACAATATCAACTGCGACTCGTTTGAACGGAGTGTCTATCAACGGCATAGTTCCTAACGGAACCTTGGCGATGTGTCCCTTTGACACAGTCTTTTGACATATGTCACAAGACCTACAAAACCGTGTAATGTCACTGCCCACGCCTGGCCAATAAAATTCTGATAACACTCGATCAGTTGTCTTCTTAACCCTAAATGGCCCGCCATGATTGATTCATGTGCCACTTTCATCACGGTAGTCCTAAGTGTTTTTGGGACTACCAGCTGATGGTACATCCTACCTGACCCTATCGATTCGAAATTACGATACAACAAGTCTTTTGCGGTATGCGAATTTCGATTTGTTTCCGTTCTTACTTGACCGTACCGTTCCGTCTTTGCATTATTTCGAACTGACGTCAATGTGACGTCATGTGCCTGCGCCTCTTTGAATTCATCGCGTGATACGTTCGCGATTGCGGTAGGGACTTTGAGGGTCTTATATGATTCGTCTCGGGCTGTCGTTTGTTTGACCTAGTTTCAACTGCGCACGATTTAGCGCCTCTAAAATCCGATATCACGGTAACTCTGACCCGTCTACATTACCTATGTAACATCATACATTGTATCTGTCATGCAAAGGGCTTCTACCTGACCTTTGTTTAAAAAAGGTGTATCTAGATCTACCCGGGCGGTAGGAATTCCACTCATTTTGCTCCTGTTTACCAGCATGCATGTTGAAACTTTGCTTAAAAACTGATCTGGTTGTACTAAGCTTTCCCTAACGACCACCCCGGTACACCCAGTATCTCGCATTACTGTGACCTTTTTCCCATTTAATGTGCCCTCTGCTACGGGTTAGCCTATCCATACCAAATGTACATCCGTTAATCAACTCCGGCTGTATCTCGCTACCTGAACATACAATAGTGGTGTCGGTATCAACCACACAGAAATTTCCTTGGTTTTCCCCTGGTTGTTCCGTGTTTTGCCATCTACCTCTACCTCTGCCTCTAGTGTGCCTTCCACTTCTACCTCTATTTCTACCTCTGTACCGACCTCTCCGTTCTTTATCTGCAAAACTTACATGTTTCTCTTCCTCGACTGCTGCTGCTTTGTAAGCTGAGGACCGGTCACGCTTAGGACAATCGTAGGACATGTGACCTTCTTTGCCACAATGGTAACATGTCCCGCGATGCCTATCGTAGCCGTTCCTGCTGGTACTTCTGTCATAACTACCTCTACTCGGGCTTCTATCATAACTACCCCTACTTGGGCTTCTATTGTGGTCTCTATTCTGATATCTGTCCCTATCTCGACTCCTATCTCTAGTCGATTATCCGCACTACCTTACCTTGCGCCTCTGGTTATCTTACTGACCTGTACAGTTCTGTTGCTAGTACTGTTCCTTTGAACTACATACTTGCTACCTCCTCTAGCTTCTGCAAAGTAATCTGCCTGAACCGCCATCTGATCTATCGAGTCAAATGTTTTCTCTTTGAGAAATAAGTAGAGCTCACGACTGCATATACTTAACATCTGATCTCTGATCATGTAGTCTAGTACTCCTTCATATGTTTCTATTCACCTTACCTAACTCAAACCATCTATCTAAATAGTTCTTTGACCGACTGACATATTGCACAAATGATTCACTGTGATCAGGTTTGGTGTTTTTGAACATGCGTCTGAACCCATCTTCCGTTAGATCAAAACATTTCAACAATGCGGATTTCAACTTATCATAGTCAAGAGCATCATTCAATAGGTAGTCTAGAATATACATCTAATGCCTTGCCCTTCAATAAAGCACTCAAGTGTAGTGACCACTTATCTCTACCCCACCTTTGAATTGCTGCGTACCTCTCAAATCTAGCTAGGTAGCTATCCATGTTGTCATTATTCTGATCAAAATGTGGCAGCTTCGGACCGAATGCTCTGCCATAGTCCCTATCATGTCTATCTTCATCTACTACTTCTCCCCTTTCTACTTTTGCCATTTCTACCTGATGCTTAGTGTCGAGTTCTCGCAATTTAAATTCTAGATCTAACTGTGCTTCATTGGCTAACCGATGTGCTTCCTTATCTAACCGCGCAGCATCTAATCTATCTTTCTCCATCTGTCGCTCAACTTCCTTAGCTAACTTACATTCCAATCCATCTAATCCAGCTTATAACACTGTCTTTCATCGAACTACAGATGCTGTATTCGATAAGAAACCAAGCTTCAAGCCACCATTCGGCAAGAGAATGGATCCTTTTATACACGATGCTGGCTTGGATCTGGATCACATTGCCAAATACGCTGTTCCAGATACTCCACCGTGGCAGTTGGAGCAGCCCAAGGTGATCTTCGATCTTAGTCAGCACACGAAAGCAACAACTGATCCATCCATTTTTAAATCACTTTTTCTTGAGATTAAAGACAGATACAATACGTACACTCCGATTTTTACTGATGGCTCAAAGATCGGGGACCGGGTAGCATCTGCTGCCGCTGTCCCCGAGGGAGATCTTCAATCCAGACTCCCAGACAAATCTTCGATATTTTCTGCGGAATTGAGGGCGATTTTACTTGCTCTTGATTTCGCGAAAATATCTTGGAGAAAGCAATTCATTTTGTTTTCCGATTCATTATCTTCACTACAAGCTTTGTACAACATGAAGCTTGAACATCCACTTATCCGCCAAATCATGGAGCTACACCATATTTTACTTTCGTCTGGCAAGGACATTATTTTTTGTTGGCTACCAGTCATACTGGTATCAAGGGCAATGACAGGGCAGATAGTGCTGCCAAGGCCGCCCTGGATCTACCAACTTCTCATTTTCCTGTTTGCTATCATGATTTTAAATCATCCATCAACTCATTCATCTCCGATACAATGCAGATCCAGTGGGATCTGCTCACAGATAATAAACTTCATGCTGTGAAACCGACTCTGGGCGAATGGACTCCTGGCTACAGACATGTACGCCGGGATGAAGTTGTCCTTAGTCGATTGCGCATTGGGACATACACGACTAACGCATTCGTATATGCTCAAAGGTGAGCCGCGTCCATGGTGTATTCCATGCCACAGCGCATTTACCGTGCAACACATCCTACTGGACTGTATCGATTTTGACGATATTCGAGGCAAACACTTCAATGTTACTTCACTTGCGGAGCTATTCCAGGTGGAGAACATTGAAGGTTTGCTTCACTTTCTACATGAAACTAACTTGTATCGGAAAATTTAATTTTATCATTGTATACATGTTTCTCATTATTATACTTTTATAATTCTATACACGTTGTTCATTTATATTATTTATCATATTAATATTTTTACCTTATCATCTGATTGATTATTACATGTAACATACTATTTTACTATTCTTTTTTATTTCTTCATCTACATTGCTTGGCCCTAAATGATACTCTTTTGTGTTGATGGGCCGTTAAGCACCATTCCATTCCATTCCATTCCTTAGCTAACTGCTCAGCATCTAACCTATCTTTCTCAGCCTGTCGCTCAACCTCCTTAGCTAACCGCTCAGCATCTAACCTATCTTTCTCAGCCTGCCTAGCCTCTAGTCTTTCCTGTCTTTCTCTCTCCTGCTCTTTCCTTTACAAAGGCCCTTAACTCTGAATCTGCTAGCCCTAAGCTTTTGCCTATGTCCATTAGCTCCTTAATGGACGACATTCTCACTCTCAACACAACCTCGGATTATCGATTTCACGCTTTACCCGACGGTACACAAGGTCTCTAGCACTCAAATCACTTGGTGATTTGTGCGAGTCTCTTGCTTCACGTCTATAAGGTTAAAGTAAATCAATCCGGTCTCTACTCCTAACGACGGTATAAGCTTCTCAATCGGGTAAGTCAATCCGTATATGTATAGTCTAATGTAATGGTATATTTACCATTCCCTCTCTAAGGTACTGGACACAAATATTGGGGACTGGTTATAGACACCTGGCAGGATATAGTATTGTTCATACACAATATAATAGTGGTAGTAATCTCGCCTCAGATGCAGAAGTGTCTAGTGCTAACCTAGAACACCCGCTGTGCCATCATCACAGGGAGGTACTGTTGACAAATCAAAAATTACAATGACCCTTACATCCACTATCTCACCAGATCGTCTCAACTCTATACTTCTGTACCTAGGTAGTCAAATCATGTATGTGGTGATGTATTAGTGCCTAAGTGTTGGAGTGCATCTTACATTAACTCCCAAGGCAAACAAATACAAGATTGAATTTTGACGACGCTAGGGGTACAGCTATTCTAGCCTCCTTACTTCAACTGCTTTGAAGAAACTGATTATAAAAAGAGGAAACAAAACCCCACTTCTGACACCATTGTCAAGGTCATTACCAAGGTCAGGAATGATCGAGACAAATTGTCTCCCCCAATTATCATATGAACCAAGTATACTTCAATTGTTATGACGTTATGGCCAATATAGCTTGATCTGACGAACGAAAAGTGGTAACAATGCAGTTGAAGTGTGGGATAGGATAGGCCAGAGTAGATAAGTACACGTAGTCACTTAATCACTTATAATGTACACTATATTACATGGGGAACACACAGGAATACATGATACATTGATATGCGAACATCACTGTACTGTGCATGATACTATTCAATTACTACAAGGTTGTAAGCCAATCGACTGTTATACTTTAACGCAACTTAAAAGCTATATACGAATAAACTCGGTATGTGGTATCTCAATGGTCCCGTAGTGGACAATAGTATGAATGCACAAGTACTTTGATGATCGCTAATCAAAGTGAAATAACATACAAGTATAACATGGCATAACGAACATTGGAGGACAAAATGACAATCATCTGAGCTACCCCAGTGCTGGCGTATCTCAATAGATAGTGTAACCTCCGAGTATCAAGGTCCCAAGGTCTGCCTCACCGCAATATGAGGTCTAGTCAACAATATGGCTATAATCCAACTTCAAGTGGATTAATCCATAAACAATATATGTAGTCTTACTACAATCCTTTAGCCATGATATGCCATGATAGGGGTATTACCATACACTATCAAAGTATACATATGTATTGCCTATGCAATATATTTCCAAAGTATGAATGTCAAAGTCAAAGCCGGATGTGGTTACATCACATGATAGTCAATAACGATAATGTTCCGGAAGCTGGTTCCCGGAAGTAAAGTTCCACAGGTAGTATTATCTCCGGAAATTGGTGGACCAGATGTAAAGTTCCTATGGTATCACTCGACTGTAGCAACCCGGATGTGGTAGACCGGATGTAAAGTATCCATGGTGAATCAATGGGTTGTAATACCGGAAGTGGTAGACCGGATGCAAAGTTCCGATATAATACAAAAATGGCGATTATCACGTTGGCTAAGACGCCGGGAAAAGTTTCACTTAGGTGACATTCAACTCGGTGGTAGTATAATGATATGATATGTGTGTATGGCGTTTCACTTCACTAAACTATGGCTGTGACTGTCTGCTGAACGCGAGGTAGCTATCACACACTGCTCTATACAGGCCTGTACCCGGAGCTGCTACACACACTGCGCCACACGACGTACGGACACTCGGACGACCCGATACTCTGCACTGACGGGGGTCTGCCTCAAACGAGTGGACCAAAACGTCCAATGTGGCTCGCTGGAGCGTTCTCAAGAGGCTACAAAAATGAAATGAATCTCCAATTACTGGACGAATACGCACAGACAGACAGACAGGATGCACAACAGACTAAAACGGGAATCGAGCAACGGCAAATCACAGCTGAAATAAAAATGTTCTCGGTACATACCAAAATCCTCCGTGTCACTGGTGAATACAGTACTAGTCTTCTGTAACCAGATATATGTGTCCCGCCAACACATAGCGAGACATCGCTTATATACGCACCAGTGAAACCATGCACGGAATATGGATATGCCTACCCCTCGTACGACATCTCACATAAATACTACAAAACCATGGCTTTTGCCATGTCACCCGTGGGTTATATTTGGCATACATATATGTTCCCACGCCTTAAATTCAACCAAACCAGTGTACAGCCCTCGTGGAATAAATACCATCCAACATGGTATACCCCACACTACCATAAATCTGCACACTATAGACCCAGATCTCATAATCCGAAATACTACTCGACTGGTCTCGACAATGCGAAGGTCGCTTCTTGGCCCCGCTAAACCCCTCCATAACGGTCCTACGGCTATACACTCAAATGAGAGTGTAGCACATACTAAACTCAAATATCGTGGTCATTTACGGAAATATCACGACACAAAAACATCACCATTATGGGATCTGATATATCCGTGTTGGCCAGTACCAGGCTATGATGAAACACTAACCCGTAGCATACATAACAGGGCAGACCATGGTATGGTCTGCGCTGTATACTGGCTTCACCTACAGAAGGTCCCTTATATGGTGAAACACTGACACGCGGACAAACTCGGCTGGCACGGACAGTGGACATCCGTAATACTAAAAGGTATCTTTTCCTAGCGAAACCAGCACACGCAGTCAACGAGTTCTCTACCACACACATGCATGTCTGTGGCAAATATGGCGTGACATCAGTAAAACATTGCTCAAAAAATAGACGTATATTTAAAATCCGCAAATAGGACACGCATAAAACGTATCTCCACCAATACAACATAAGCCCCCTTATTACACGCACATTGTACATGGCAAATGTACATGCCAAAAATGCCACAGGTGTGCAAAAACCACAGGTGTGTGAAACCACAGGTATGTGGAATCACAGGGATGTGAAACCAATAATACGCACAACAATACAACACAGTACCACACATCACAAATATACAATTATACGGATTTCAGAATGTACAAGAATACACGTGTCACGCGACAGTCTTTAACCCTTTACATTCTGAACATTTTCCAAATATTTCCCTTATTTTTCCCATTGAAAGTATATGTTGTGTCCACTCATTTCACCATTTCAACCGGTGGTAACAGAACATACTTTCAAGGAGAAATTACAAACAAGAGGGCCATGGTGGCCCTATTCGCTCACCTGACTCCATGAATACCAGAGGAGAATGTGACATTGAGTTCATGTTTTTTTTTTAAAAATTGCGCTATTTTTAGATGGCGGTCATCTTGGATTAGGCGATGACTCATTTTACCAAATCTGAAAATGCTTCACCCAAGTATCTTAACTTCCTATGAAGTTTGGCCAGCATCGGCCATATGGTTCCTGAGAAAATGAAGATCAAAATCTCGAATATATGGACCTTTTGGTGGCCATCATGGATGACATAATCATCCGAATCCGACAAATATTGCACCAGAGCAATCGCCTCATCGATACCTTCAAGTTGATATATGACATGAGCATATTCGGTCAAAAATAAATTTTGACTCCAATTTGACCACATGGGCCACGCCCAATTTTGACCACGGGGTCACATTTTTTAACAACTTTGAAAGCGCATTATAAATCGATCATTCCTACCAAGTTTAGTCGAAATCCGGCCAGCAGTTCATGAGAAGAAGATGTTTTAAGAATTTATGCTATTTTTAGACGGCGGCCATCTTGGATTAGTGATGACCTCCATTTTAACAAATCTGAAAAGGCTTCACACATGGACCATAACTTTTAATTTTGGCTACCATGGGCCAAGCGGTTTATGGGAAGAAGAATTTTGAAATCTCTAATAAAAGAACGACCTTTTGACATTTCGGCGGCCATCTTGGATGACATAACAATCCGATTTCGACACAAAAAAAAAATGTACCAGAGTGATCGCCTCATTGATATCTTCGATTTTGATAATAATATGACCATATTCGGTCAAAAATAAAATTTGACCCACGGGCCACGCCCATTTTTGACCCCGAGGTCACCATTTTAACAGCTTTGAAAGAGCATTGTACATCGATCATTCCTACCAAGTTTCGTCGAAATCCGGTTAGCGGTTCAATGAGAAGAAGAGTTTTTTAAGAAAATTTATGCTATTTTTTGAACGGAACGGGGCTACCTTGGATTAGCGATGACCTCCATTTTAACAAATCTAAAAAGGCTTCACACATGGACCATAACTTTTAAGTTTGGCTACCATGGGCCAAGCGGTTCATGTGAAGAAGAATTTTGAAATCTCTAATAAAAGAACAACCTTTTGACCTTTCGGCGGCCATCTTGGATGACATAACAATCCGATTTCGACAACAAATGCACCAGAGTGATCGCCTCATTGATACCTTCAAATTAGTATATGAAATGACCATATTCGGTCAAAAATAAAATTTGACCCCACGGGCCACGCCTATTTTTGACCCCGGGGTCACCATTTTAACAACTTTGAAAGAGCATTGTACATCGATCATTTCTACCAAGCTTTGTCGAAATCCGGTTGGCGGTTCTTGAGAAGAGATTTTTGAAGAATTTTTGTTATTTTTAGACGGCGGACATCTTGTATTACGTAATGACGTCATTTTAACAGTTTTGCAATACCCCTACCTAAGGACCATGGACATGAAGTTTGGGGACTATAGGCCCAATGATTACCGAGGAGAAGACGTTTGAAAATGTTCACGGACGACAACGACGACGGACGACGACGGACGACGACGGACACATTGCGGTAACAATAGCTCACATGAGCTTCGCTCAGGTGAGCTAAAAACTTAACCAAGGGAAATTAAGTAAGTAATTCAAGGTTAAATATAGGTCAATGACATATATAGGTCAGGGGTTATTGATGTACATCACTAGGAGATGAAGTTTTCCAAGTATGGTTGCTGTAGGCCCAGGAGTATTCCATATACAAGCTTGACTAAAAACCTTAACCAAGGGGAAATAACTAAGTAATCCAAGGATAAAGTAGGTCAAGGTCAAATATAGGTCAGGGATTATTGATGTACATCACTAGGAGATGAAGTTGTCCAAGTATGGCCCAGGAGTATTCCATATACAAGCTTGACTATAAACATTAACCAAGTAATTCAAGGTTAAATGTAGGTGAAGGTAAAATATAGGTCAGGGGTTACTGATGTACATCCCTATGAGAACAAGTTATCCAAGTATGGTGTCTGTATGCACATAGTATTCCATATACAACCTTAAACAAGGTTGACTAAAAACCTTAACCAAGGGGGATTAAGTAATTAATTCAAGGTTAAATGTAGGTCAAGGTGAAATATAGGTCAGGGGTTGTTGATGTACATCACTAGGAGATGAAGTTGTCCAATTATGGTTGGTGTAGGGCCAGGAGTATTCCATCTACAAGGTTGACTAAAAACCTTAACCAAAGAGAATTAACTAAGTAATTGAAGAGGAAATGTAGGTGAAGGTCAAATATAGATCAGGGGTTATTGATGTACATCCCTATGAGAAAAAGTTGTCCAGTATGGTGTCTGTATGCACAATAGTATTCCATGTACAAGCTTGAGTAAAAACCTTAACCAAGGTTGACTAAAAACCTTAACCAAGGTGACTTAAGTAAGTAATTGAAGAGGAAATATAGGTGAAGGTGAAATATATATCAGGGGTTGTTGATGTACATCACTAGGAGATGAAGTTGTCCAAGTATGGTGGGTGTAGGGCCAGGAGTATTCCATATACATGCTTGACTAAAAACCTTAACCAAGGGGAATTAACTAAGTAATTCAAGAGGAAATGTAGGTCAAGGTCAAATATAGATCAGGGGTTAGTACATCGCTATGAGAAAAGGTTGTCCAAGTATGGTGTCTGTATGCACAATAGTATTCCATGTACAAGCTTGACTAAAAACCTTAACCGAGGGGAATTAACTAGGTAATTCAAGGTTAAATGTTGGTAAAGGTCAAATATAGGTCAGGGGTTGTTGATGTACATCACTAGGAGATAAAGTTGTCCAAGTATGGTTGGTGTAGGGCCAGGAGTATTCCATCTACAAGGTTGACTAAAAACCTTAACCAAGGGGAATTAACTAAGTAATTCAAGAGGAAATGTAGGTCAAGGTCAAATATAGATCAGGGGTTATTGATGTACATCACTGTGAGAAAAGGTTGTCCAAGTATGGTGTGTATGCACAACAGTATTCCATGTAGAAAGCTTGACTAAATACCTTAACCAAGGTTGACTAAAAACCTTAACCAATGGGAATTAACTAAGTAATTCACGGTTAAATGTAGGTCAAAGTCAAATATAGGTCAGGGGTTGTTGATGTACATCACTAGGAGATAACGATTTTAATCCAAGTATGTGGTGTAGGGCCAGGAGTAATTCCATCTACAAGCTTGACTAAAAACCTTAACGAAAGAGAATTAACTAAGTAATTCAAGAGGAAATGTAGGTGAAGGTCAAATGTAGGTGAAGGTCAAATATAGATCAAGGGGTTATTGATGTACATCCCTAGGAGATGAAGTTGTCCAAGTATGGTGGGTGTAGGGCCAGGAGTATTCCATATACAAGCTCGACTAAAAACCTTAACCAAGGAGAATTAACTAAGTAATTGAAGAGGAAATGTAGGTCAAGGTCAAATATAGATCAGGGGTTATTGATGTACATCCCTATGAGAAAAGGTTGTCCAAGTATGGTGTTTGTATGCACAATAGTATTCCATGTACAAGCTTGACTAAAAACCTTAACCAAGGTTGACTAAACCTTAATAACCAAGGGGAATTAACTAGGTAATTCAAGGTTAAATGTAGGTCAAGGTCAATTATATGTCAGTGGTTGTTGATGTACATCACTAGGAGATAAAGTTGTCCAAGTATGGTTGGAGTAGGGCCAGGAGTATTCCATCTACAAGGTTGACTAAAAACCTTAACCAAAGAGAATTAACTAAGTAATTCAAGAGGAAATGTAGGTCAAGGTCAAATATAGATCAGGGGTTATTGATGTACATCCCTAGGAGATGAAGTTGTCCAAGTATGGTGGGTGTAGGGCCAGGAGTATTCCATATACAAGCTTGACTAAAAACCTTAACCAAGGGGAATTAACTAAGTAATTGAAGAGGAAATGTAGGTCAAGGCCAAAAATAGACCAGGGGTTATTGATGTACATCCCTATGAGAAAAGGTCCAAGTATGGTGTCTGTATGCACAATAGTATTCCATATACAAGCTTGACTACAAACCTTAACCAAGGTTGACTAAAAACCTTAACCAAGGGGAATTAACTAAGCAATTCAAAAGGAAATGTAGGTCAAGGTCAAATATAGATCAGGGGTTATTGATGTACATCACTAGGAGATGAAGTTGTCCAAGTATGGTGGGTGTAGCGCCAGTAGTATTCCATATACAAGCTGCTTGACTAAAAACCTTAACCAAGGCGTGACGGTGACGCCGGGGTGACAACATAAGCTCTACTTATTCTTCGAATAATCGAGCTAAAAACGTGTATAGAATTATATAATTATAGAATTGAGAAACATGTATACACTGACAAAATTAAATTTTCCGATACAAGTTATTTTCATGTAGAAAGTGAAGCAAACCTTCAATGTTCTCCACCTGGAATAACTCCGCAAGTGAAGTAACATTGAAGTGTTTGCCTCGAATATCGGCAAAATCGATACAGTCCAGTAGGATGTGTTGCACGGTAAATGCGCTGTGGCATGGAATATACGACGACGGAACGACGTCATGTAGGGCCTTCACCAGGAAATCGGTCGATTTTGGTGATCCATTCATCACTGCAAGGACGAGGAAAATGTCGAGAGAAACGATATTTGTGTTTATTTACATGTTTGGCTACAAGAGCTACCGTACACTTAGAAATCAAATTCGGCCTCGATACAGACTCATTTCTAAACGCGTTCTACAGAATGGTTAGTCGCAGAGGACTTCCTGAGGAAATGATCTCCGACAATGGGACGAATTTTAAAAGTGCCGACAAAGAATTGAAGGCATTAGTTGCTCAATTGGATAAAGACAAAATCAATCAATCGATCGAAAATAAAGGAATACAATGGATGTTCAATCCACCACTTGCACAACATTTCGGCGGGGTACATGAAACAATGATCAAGTCGGCAAAAAAGGCAATAAAAGCAATACTAGGAACTGCAGGCATCAATGATGAAGAATTGATGACTGCCATAATTGGAGCAGAATCACTGATAAACTCGAGACCATTAACATATCAGTCTGCCGATCCACAGGACGAAACGCCTTTGACCCCAAACCACTTCTTACATGGACAGATCGGGGCAGTTCGCTCCAGTGACGGTGGACGAGACGCAGTTTAATGCACGGAAAAGATAACGTCGCATTCAAGAGTTAGTGCGAAATTTCTGGCATCGATGGCTGAGAGAATGGCTGCCAGGTTTGAACGCGAGACGTAAATGGTTATCACCACAGCGGGACATCCAGATTGGCGAAGTCGTTCTCGTGATATCACCGGACACGTCACGAGGAAATTGGCCGCTTGGAAGAGTCATCGACGTATATCCAGGGAAACATGGCCATGTACGCGTAGCCAAGATTCAGGTGGGAAGAAGTACCTTGGTGCGACCTGTGACGAAGCTGTGCCCGATCGAATGTCAACCATGAACAGTTGATAGCATTTCCAACATACATTTATTAATGATATTGTATGTGTTTAAACCCCTATTTATGTGTTATCAAAATATGACAACTTGAGGAGGGGAAAATGGAGATTAGGAATTGTGGTATATTTAAATACGACGTCCGTGACGTCATCGTTGCTATTGACGTTGCTTGATAACTTGAGTTGTTGGAGATTTTTAGGATTGATAAGTTCACGACGTCGCCATTTTAGGGAATCATTTTATCACGCTTCAACAAATAAATCATATCTATCAACACATAATCGGTGTTGTATCGTAATCGACATTCCACACCACGATTGACTGAACGGTTTCAGAGGAGTTGTGTACACGAAAATATGTACCATATATAGAATTGTATACAAAATGTAGAAAAAATGGCTAAGTTAAAAATGTGATATTTTTGTTAAAAATATATGTTCGGCATAACAACAGCAAGGTGCACATCTTCAATATGTGTAGAAACCTGTGTATAGTTTCAGATCGATTGACTGAAATGTTCCAGAGGAGTTGTGTGCACAAACTATGTACCATATATAGAATTGTCTACACAAATTTAGAAAAAATGGCTAAGTTCAAAAGGTTATATTTGTGTTAACAAATATTGTTTTGCCACAAAAACAGGACGGTGCACATCTTCAATATGTGTAGAAGACGTGTGTATAGTTTCAGATCGATTGACTGAACGGTTTCAGAGGAGTTGTGTACACAAACTATGTACCCTATATAAAATTGTATACAGAAATGTAGAAACAATGGCTAAGTTAAATAGGTGATATTTTTGTGAAAACATATTTTTTTCCGGCATAAAGACACAAAGGTGAACATCTTCAATATGTGCAGAAGACGTGTGTATAGCTTCAGATCGATTGATTGAACTGTTTCAGAGGAGTTGTGTACACAAACAATGCAGTTGTTTTGCCCGCAGCCTGCCCCGCGGTAAAACATAATACGTACCGTTATTTTTTAAAACGGTCGTATAAAAAGATTAACAGGCAATATACTTCCCTGGGTCACACCCATTTCCTGTTCGTGTGGATCGGAAAGGGTTGCACCAACTCGGACTTGGACGTATCTGTCTTTCAAAACATTAGAAATAAAATCAGGGAGATGACCCTTGAGACCGAGGTCATGAATGTCCTTCATAATCCCATATATCCACAACTGTACAACATACAACTGTATGCTCATTGTTAACAAAACCGTCTCGAATGAATGCTTCTAGTCTAACCAGATTATCGGCAGTGCTTCTATGGCGACGAAATCCCCACAGAACATTCATATATCAGTCTATTGCATTCCGGAAACCAGACAAGCCTGTCATTGATCATTCATTCCATGGTTTTACAGACGCAGCTAGTAAGTGCGATGAGACGGTAACTTGATGGGTCGGTGTGATCCTTGCCCAGTTTGGGAACAGGTATGATAGTAGCTTGCCACCATGAAGGCGGAAAGACACATTGTTACCAAATTGTATCAAATATTTCAAGGAGGTTGTCTAAAGAGTGTTCATGTAAACGCTTTCGCAGTCGATAGTGGATATCATCAGGGCCCGCTGATGTATCATGTGCTTTCTCGCTGGAAGCTTTTAATTCCCTCATAGAGAAAGGAGCGTTGTAATGTTCTGAATTGTCTGAATTGAGTTTAGTTTTCTCTATTATTTATTAGATGAGGAGTTTTTGAAGAAGGTATCTGCTGAAGCGATTGCATTGTCAGCTTTGGAAGAGACTTGATTTCGTGCTTTGTTGAGATAATTGATTGAGGTCGTTTTACCTTTACCGTTTATCTTACGGATCATGTCCCACGTTGTTTTCATTTTAGATCGACAAGTTCAACTTGGAGATAAAATATCTCCAAGTATTTCTCTTGCAGCTTTCATAGTGTGTCGAACTTTCGCTCTAAAAATTATATGAGCATTCAAATTGTCTGGTGCTGCTTGTATATTGATTTGACGAATAGGCTGCTTACGAGCAGTCATTGCTTCTTTGCATTCTTCGTCAGACCATGGTTTATCGAAAATTTGGGCATTGCCGAGGTTTTTGGAATGTAATGGAATGGTGCTTAACGGCCCATCAATATAAACGAGTATCATTTAGGGCCAAGCAATTCAGATGAAGAAAATAATAGTAAAATAGTATGTTATATGGTGTAGGGTAAAAATAAAACTATGATGAACAGTATAAATTAGCAACATGTATACAATGATAAAATTAGATTGTCAGATACAAGTTGGTTTCATGGAGAAAGCTAAGCAAATATTCAATGTTCTCCACCCGGAATAACTCCGCAAGAGTAGTAAAATTGAACTGTTTGTGTCGAATATGGTAAAGTCGATACAGTCCAGTCGGATATGTTGCACGGTAATGTGGCATGGAATACACCATGGACGCGGCTCACCTTGGAGCATATATAAATGCGTCAGTCGAGTCGAGATTTTTGGTATTGTTTTTCCTGAAATATCGTGTAAAAGGGAGATATAATGTTCAAGTGGATCTTCCGTATATCGAGGTGTCCCAATCGGCTTTGTGTAATTTCCACCTCTGGAGTCTGTCAGTGGAAGGTGGTCTGTTACTCTGCAAGAAGACAGGAAAGTGGTCACTCCCACATAGGTCATCACCAACCTTCCACGTAAATTCTAAATACAGAGAAGGATGACACAGAGTTAAATCCAGAGAGGAATGGAATGGTGCTCAAAGGCCCATCAACACACAAGAGTATCATTTAGGGCAAGCAATGTAGATGAAGACTGAAACGAGTAGTAAAATAGTATGTTAGATGTGGTAGGCAGATGATTAGGGTAAAACTAGTAATATGATGAACAATATAAATGGAGATCTTTGAACATACTTCAATCACGTGCACGCAGTGGTTTGGTTGGTTACTGGAGACTGACGTCATTTCCCATTAACCAACCAAATAAGTGCGTGTCACGTGATTCGATATGTTTAAAGTTGGCAGCTAACATTCATTTTTAATCAGGAAGTGAAGGCGTTTGATTTTAAAACGCGTATTTAGTAGTAGTAAGGGAGTCAAAATGATACCACCTACCGTGATATCATTTATAACCGTCTATGATACCCCCACCACCCCCGAAAATCAAAAAATTGGTTAACGAGGAAAATTGGGTCTCCCGACAGCACATTTATGAATTTTTGGAGAAAATAATTTTGAAAAGAGGGAGTCCCAATTATATTGGTAATTGACTTTTGAAAAAAGTCGAAATCATTCATGCAAGTACAATAGTTTATATTCCTCATTTTTCTCCTCCGATATAGCTAATTTATTTCGCAGATCAGCAACTAATTCTACCAGCTCTAGTCTACCACGTTCACCTTTAGCCACCTGACAGCGTAGTTGCTTATGTCTACAAAGAGTTTGGGCACTAACGAATTTACAAGGGCATCTAGGGCATTGAAATTGTGGGGGGACAAGGAAATTTCTACGTCTCGCTAGATGCCTTCGTAGATAGTCTTTACACGTAAACGTCTTACAACAAGTCTCACACTCCTTATATATGTATATAACCTATGAAATTTATCTGTTCAATTGGACGTGAAAAAAACATTATGTAAATTTTTGACGTCCAATTGAACAGATAAATTTCATAGGTTATACAAAAGTATATATACAAAAGTATAATACAGAAAATATAAGTAACGCCAGAAACTTAGAGCAGAAATAGAAAGTTTGAGAAGAGAAGCCGAATCTCTAGGGATTACTTATAGTACACGGTTGAGAGTTAGGGGGGTTGACAAAGCTGATAAATGCCACAAAGAATGAGGCGTTTATGAAGCGGTTTACCCGCGCCTATAAAAGAGGGGCATTTACAAACTCTCACTGCGGAGGAAGTTGGTAACAGAATTCAAAAAGAAAGTATTGCGGAGTTAAGGGCTAGTGTAATAAAACCTTCAAGCACCAATAATTTGTCCCAAATTAGACACACAGGTGGCCCAATACAAAATAATAACAAAAAATCTCTCGTTCGTGCGATAGTGGAAAAAGGTGAAGAAATATTGGGGCTCACGATGAAACATTGGAAAAGGTAGAAAATGGAAGACGGTAGTTACATTATCCTTTCGTAAAAAACATTAACATTAACGAGTCTTGAACGCCATGTCCGAGAAACTCGCTCCGTATCTAACAACCAATTTTTATTTGAGATATTCATATTCTTACAAGCTAGAACATATGGAGGAAATTAAAAATAAAATGGAAAACCTGTAACTATAATAATGCACAAAAAATCTCGGTGGTAGCGAACCACTATCATCAATGAAAACCGTTAAAAAATGGCTGTCAGATAAGGAGCAAACACGAATAATGTCCGATAAAATAGACAGACCGAATACAAAGTGGAAGTTTGTAAGATGGGTAGAGGTTTTCGTAAAGCTAATACAGGGTAGTAGGGGAAAAGATTTGGGACTACAATCCAAAGAAGCAGCAGGAGGAGAACTTCCAGAATGGCTGAAGAATAAAAAAGGTATGTATTCTTTAGATAAGTATAATGACGACCTTTGTCTGTTCAGGTGTCTAGCTATGCATATGACAGATAAAAGACCCGACAGATGTACAGAAAAGGCGAAAAAGAACTTAGTAAGCAATATTTTGGTAGTAATGTGGTTTCACCAATTCCTTTTTCAGATCTGAAAAAGGTTGAAGATTTTTTTAAAATCGGTATAGAAGTATATCAACCCACCGAATGTAACGTATGGTGGTTGAAAAAGGTACCAGCGCACTATAAGGCAATAGGTAATAAACCAATGACAATAGAACTGTTTAATAATCACGCATTTCTAATAAAAAACCTTAAAAACCTATCTAAAATTTACGCCTGCGATAATTGCAAGCAGAAATTCACGAAAGCGAGTATATGAGAGACACAGACCAAAATGTATGAAAGGTGAGACAAAAGTAGTATGTGATGGTAATTATTTAGAGCGCCCGCGTTCGTCGTTCGAGAAAGCGTTCTACCCAAAAAGTTATAACAGTTATGGGGCGATCGATTGGATGTACTCTGTGGAAAAGCGCAAGGGAATTCACATTCACCACGAACAGTGTGGACACGGGGGTGAAAGATGGATTTTAGGAGCTCCAGTAGATGGATACTGTCCCAGAAACCAATACCGTATATCAATATCACGGCTGTTACTGGCACGGGTGTGAGATTCATGCAAAGCATAGAAAAAAAGAACGCGCATCCACTATGAGAAGAGATACACTTATTAGAAGAAGCAAAGAATTCAACCTAGTAGTTATGTGGGAATGCGAATTTCAAAGAACTGGTAAAGACATAAAGATCGGTTGCGACACTACTCTTTATCCATATCAGATAGTATACGATTTTGAGGCATATCTCAACCCAGAATTTGAAACTCTCGGTAATAATCTAGAGTACGAAGCCGAGCACGTTCCGGTAAGCGTTAGTATAGGAGATAATTTCTCAGGAACAGTAACTCATATTTGTGATAAAGATCCCGCAAAACTTATAGAAAAATTCGTAGAAGATTTGAAAGTCAGGGGAAAAGCTATAAGAGAAGAAGTGTGGTCAAGATATGGGTTTAATACAGAACATTTACGTAAAAACCAAATCGCCAAGATCGAACAGTGGATAGAGCAAGTACCGGTTATAGGTTTTAACAGCAGTAAATACGATATAAACTTAATAAAGAAATATTTAGTAGCAACAACAAAGAAAGTAATGGTCGGAAAACGTGCAAACGCAACAATATTTCTATTTACTCCAGAGTTTAGATTTCTTGATGGAATACTTTATCTAGGACCCGGTGTAAGTTACGATAGTTGGATAAAAGCCTACGAATGCAAAGGACAGAAAATCTTTCTTTCCTTATGAGTGGTTCGATTCTCCAGACAAACTGGATTACCCAGGACTACCGGATATAGAGAATTGGTATTCCAAACTATCTGGGAAAATGTTAATAGATGAAACAGAATTAAGTAAATGTCGTAGAATTTTCGAAGAAAATAATATGAAAACTTTCAGAGATTGGTTGAAATATTATAACGATTTAGATGTAGCACCGTTCCTAGAAGCGGTGGAAAAAATGTGTGAATTTTATAAACACAGGTGTGGATATTTTCAAAGATGCGGTAACACTACCTGGAGTAGCTATACAATATTTATTGAGAGGAACCATTAAAGAACAAAAATCTTCAAAGACGATTATACCGGAGGATGCTCTATATGCACCAAAAGAAGAAACATACGAAATGATGAAGGACGCTCTAGTTGGCGGTCCATCAATAGTATTTACACGATATGCAGAAGCTGGTGTTTCAAATATAAGAGTGGGTTCCAAACCTTGCAAGGCTGTTTTGGGGTACGACGTAAACGCGTTATATTTATCTACGTTAAATAAAGAGATGCCGTGTGGGAGAGAAACTATACACCATATAGATACCCCACATAACCCTAAATTTATTAAAAAGTTTTGTAAAAGAGTTTTATCTGGAGACTGGTTTGGGTTTGTGGAGGTGGATATAGAAGTTCCACACAATTTAAAAAGATAAGTTTTCTGAAATGTCCCCAATATTTATAAACAGAGAAGTAGAGGTTGATGAAGTTCCCACACACATGTTAAAATATTTAAAAGATACTGGCCGAACAAGAGGAGATGGAAAAAAATTGGTGGGATCTATGACAGCCACTAAAGTATTGCTGTACGCGCCACTATTGAAATGGTATTTAAAACACGGCCTAGAAATAACGGGAGTTCATCGTGTTATAGATTATATTAGCGGAAAACCATTCGAATGGTTCGCAAAAGAAGTTACAGCCGCAAGACGAACAGGTGATGTAGAACCAAATAAGAAACCAGTAGCCGACATAATGAAATTATTAGGAAACTCGTGTTGTGGAAAAATGATAGAGGCAACGGAGAGACATTTAAATACGACATATACACAAAACGAAACCTGTATTGACAAAGCATTAAGATCTGCATTCTTTGACGATTTGGAAGAGATAGGAGATGCGTACGAAATATCTTCAAGAAAACCCAGGTGTGCGGTAAAGAGACCATTCCATTGTGGAATAGCGGTTTATCAACTAGCTAAATTGAGAATGTTGGAATTTTACTACGAATTTCTAGACTAAAAAGATAGACTTTGAATTAATACAGATGGATACAGATAGTATGTATATAGGAGTTAGTAGAAAAACGATAAAGGAATTGATTAGACCTAACTTACTAGACGGGTTTGAAAAAGAAAAAAAGAAATGGTTGGCTTGGGATAAATGGAGCGAAAGAGAGCCCGGACTTTTCAAAATGGAATTTAGCGGCGATAGGGCGATAGCGTTATCTAGTAAGTGTTATTTTGTAGAAAAAATTAATTTCACTAAAGATAATTTGGAACAAATTAAAATTAATAAAAACTCTGCGAAAGGAATTTCCAAGAGAACCAACAATTTAAATTGGGATAGATATAAACGAGTACTAAGTGAAACTACAGAAGATGGAAAAGACATTATAGATGTAGCACAAAATAGAGGATTTAAAATGAAAGACGGCGTTATGAAAACGTACTGTCAACAAAAATTAGGACTCTCGGCATACTACGATAAAAGACGCGTGTTACCAGACGGAATACATACAGAACCGATTTAATTACTAATTTTGAAAAAATTAAGAAAATTAGCAATCTAAAGACTCTGACGATCCGGGGGTAGCTGGGTGTCAGAAGGCACCGCAAGAAGTTCTTCGCGAACAAACCCTCGAGATGGCCCATCATCCAAATAGTAGAGCACGGGCTCATCGGGCTTGGTATTAGATCGATCTAGATGATATACATTGAGAGACCACACGGGATCAGTCGCGCGGCGGCTGCCACCTTCGAGCTCTCCCGGTTGATAGAGGTACCGGACGTCAATATCCGATGGAAGCCGTTGCTCCTCTAAACCAACGGGTCGCCCGCGCGAGACGGCAGAGGGCTCGCTCGTCACCCTTTTAAACTTGATAGCATCTACAGGCGTCTTACCTATCAATCTGGTCACCTCTCCGTTCAGTGCGGAGACCACGGCGGGCAGTCTGGCCACCCACTCGGTCGATCGTGAATGAGGGTCTACAAGTTCTTTGGCGTATTGGTGTCCGAACAGTCTCTCAGCCAGGGTTCGATTGAAGCGCTCCACGATCCCCTGGTCCCGGTGGATGTTGACGCGGCCGCGTCTGACAGAAACGTCGTGCTTAGACAATAGATGAGAGACCGCGCCCATGAACTCGCGGCCGGGATCGACCTGGAGAAGATTCGGCCATTTGAGAGGACTCCTCTTATATATTCGGGAGAGAGCCTCGGCCACCTCCTTAGACTCTTTAGTGGCCAACGGCTCAGCCCCCTTATAACGACTCGCTACGTCAACGATTGTCAGCGCGTACTTGTACGTCTTACGACCGACGCGATCGTGAGGGAGAAACAGGAGATCCGCTTGGTGAACTTGGTTCGTACAGGCACGTCGAATTTCGGGCGCGGAATATTGTGAGGCGCGGGTAAATAGATCTGCCAGATGGACTGCTTCTTGAGCCATTCCTTGACAGCGTTTTCTGAAACCTTGGTCGCCGCCGCGAGGTTCTTGATGGCCGCGAGTCCCTTCCAGTACCCGCGGGGGCTATAGTACGCGTTCGCTAGTTTGCGCGTTAGGCGAACCGATAGTTTGGTATTAAGTTTGCGCGTGTTCATAGTATGCGATGTATTCTATATCGGACAATCTCCAACATGCCCTCGCCAGATCGTCCGGTAACTGCGTCGATAATAATAAACCTTTGTTGGAAGTACAATCGCGATTGTGGGTTAAGTTCTGAAGGAACTTGGAAAATCTAATCCCCCAGGATTGGTGAGGAATCTAACATCCGCTTTGCGAAAAGGGTGGTCGATTTTTCGTCCTCCCGCCACGTCTCGAGAGAATCTCGGGCCAGACGAATCATACCCTTTGCACCAACCATGTGGTGTTTAAGGGCAGTGTAGCCTACATCAATCATAGCAAAATAAAGTTCATCAACTGACATCGTTATATATATATATATTTATAAAAAAAGTTATTTAAAATAATTAATTAATTTCGATTGGATATAGTAGGTGGTGAGACCCACCACACCCATTCCCACGACGATGAACGCGATCTCGCGGTCTTTTTGGGGCTCTGACGGTACATAGAAATCTGAAAGTTGGGGCTCGCGATCCAACGGCGCGAGACTTTTGTGCAGATATGCCAGCGCGTACTCGCGGTTGGCTTCTTCAACGTTCTGAAAAGTTTGTGCGGCGTGATTTTCGCGGCGAAGCTCTTCATTGACCCAGTCCAGATGGGCGGTTCGTTTTTTCGACCACGCTTCCTTTGCGCTATTGAGTTGTTCTACAGCTAAATCGTGACGCTTACGCTCCTCATCCACGTTCGAGCTTTTCATTTTAGAGAATATAAAGTTGCTACCGCTGAACGCCAATGCGTTTACGAGTGCACCACCTACTATTACTGCGATTGAAGCCATTTATTTCCATATATTAACTGGTAGAATTCCAGCTTTAACTAGATAATCTCGGGTCCAAACTGCGGCCGCTACATCTAAGGTCGCGAGCCCTACGTCTCTCGCAGTAAAGTCCAATTTGGGAGCGGATCCTCCTAGGGCCATCTTTGATAGTCGAGCATACCCGATACTGAAACCCGATATCACCACGGCGTGATAAAGCGCATTCACTAACATTTTACCATCTTGTTCAGCCATTATAATTATTGCATATAAAAGGGGTCGCGATCAATGTTTAAATGGGGCTCATCCAATCGCGATTGGTGTTTCGTAACTTTCTTCTGAACACTGGCTGGTTGTTTTTTCGATAATATGGGGTATTTCCACACGCACAGGGCATCAACAACTGCCAGACCATCACCAACAACCCAACTCCAATTCACAAATTTGGGTTCAATCGGATTCGCCCAACCTCGATTGGGTGTTGAGTGTGCTTCCAATTCGTGAATTGGGGGTGTTGTTGTACTCAACTCTGTCTTCAGATGTTTTGCTGTCTCCGTCCCCGATTGCAATGACTGTTTAGCCTCTCGAAGCTCGGCGAGTATTTTATCTTGTTTAACTTTTCGGGTGGCAGAACTCCGTCACTCTCGCGGTTGTGTCTTGTGTCATCATTTATGATATTAATATTAAGGCTTATAGTTCGTGGGCATATATGTCCAAATTGACAGTGTTTACCCATGGTCAACGCGGTTGTCAGTGGAGCTAAGTACATTCCAAACTTGTGATAAATTGAGCAGCAGGCTGTTCTAAGAGTGTGACCTATAAAAGGGTCGGTCTCTAGATCGTCAATCAATCGCGCGGTGTTTGGTATAGGGAGAAGTATACTAACGGCGGTTGCGTACAAATGAATAGCCGCCGATCCGAGAGTTTTTGTCATCTCCGCACCTAACCTAGATTCGTATCGCGCATACATTTTATCGATCTCCGCATCTGACATCTTATCCACCTGAAAAACTGAGAGACGCCTACCGAGATAATGCTCCGATTGTCCCCCAGCAACCAGCGCAGCTAGCCGCTCTCGTCGCGCCGCATTTTCATTTCATTCGGAGTCGTTGCACTCAACCCAATACCAACCGCCATTGGAGTTGGAGTTGATTCCGATTGCTCTGTCGGATCATTATCTTTCAGGATGTTGGCCGTCGGAGTTGAGGTTTCTTCCATTAGTTGATCGAGAAGTTCGTTGCAGTTCATTTTTCTTAAAATTAATTTAACTATTCTAACAAGTCTCATCACTTTAACATATTGCCAAGCGCACCACCCGATACTTATGATCACCATTATGCTCGCAACAAAGCTCGCAGCGGAGCACCAAATTGTTAACATTGCTAACCATTGTTCAGCATTTGTTCAACATTTGTTAAGCATTTGTTCAGCATTGTTCAGCATTGTTCAGCAATTGCTAAGCATTGTTAAGCATTTACTCGGCAATTACTAACGAGCGTAAGTAATTGCTAATTAATTAATAATATTAATTGATAATTTCGTAAGCAGTTGGTTGATCAGTCTTTAGCAAAAGCTTGGCGTGCTTAGTTTCCGAAAGCATCTGTCGAACCTCCAGGCGCTCCTCGCGCGTTGGGATAACGTCATTCTCTCGAAGACAGTCATCGAATGAGTCTCGGTCCTTGCAGTGAAAGAGGCGACCCATTTCGTTTCCTCGCGCAGATCCTTGAGGACGGCGTTGTACTTTTGAGTGGATATCCATACGCTTTGCCTAGCATGGCGGCCAGAAAATGCGAGCTCGGAGAGCATGTCCTTCTTTTTGGTCATCGCCGCCTTGGCCGAGCAATCATCAATCACGTATAGGGTGGGCTCACCCTGGAATTTTTGGTATAAACCACGCAACCAATCGTGAAGCCTATCACCGGGGTCAATAACGTATACCTCAGGGTCGGTCCATATCCACGGGCGCCGATGATAAGTATCGTTGTGCCGCACAGTGGGACACAGAATCACAATATGACGAAAGGCATCGCGGTAGGAGCCCTCGAGCAAGTCTAGGATGAAAACCGTTTTTCCACATCCTGTCTGCCCACATATTATGGCAGAGTGGGCATTTCCAATCGTGAATTGGTATTGATTATTTAATAAATCGTTAGGTGATTTTTTTATTAAATCAGTATAAAGCTGAGACGTATCGACCATCTTCGATGTTGAGTTGTGCGTCTGTAATTATATATAAGTACACGTTCAATGGCCCGGCTCTGTCCGCCTCTTTGATTATCTGGATCGTCACACCCTCGCTAGCGTTCTCAACTTGGCGTCCGTTGCCGTGTATTTGGTCGTCGTCGCTGGCTCGCATGTCTAGCCATAACGCGTATTTGGTATTCAGGAACTCCGCGAGGGAGACGGCCGAGAGATGCAGGTCTTTGGCAACTGCTGCAACCTCCGGAGAGCGCTTAGAGCCGGCAGCAAACTGCTTTCTTACTTCGTCCCATTGCTGGTGCGCGCGAAGACCCGCGCTGTAGAGTTGATTGGGTACTCCCTCGATCGTCACCTCTACCTTTGTGATTTTGGGGTTATAGAATTTGTCGGTTTTTCTAGCACCGAACGCGAACCGAGCATCCTCGAACAACATCAGTATACCTTTCATAGAGCGGGCGGGTACGTTGACATTAATATTCCACAATGTGTCGCCTTTGTCTTTCGTCATCTTGCGATGGCGAAGAACTCGGTCGTAAAGTATGGCAACGCGCCCGGCGTACTGGGTTCTGATCAATCGCGTGAGTTCGGGCATCGTGACCATGTCGTACTCCAGCGAAACATTATTGATCGTATACGTCGATAACATATCGCTGGCTATGAGAACTCGGCCGTAGTCGTTGAACGTTAGTTCGTATTCGAGGCGGTCAGCCAAAGCGCTCTGATAGTAGGGCATGTGACTCTCCAGCAACTCAAAGTCGAGCGGGATGTAGAAGCGGTTGCCGTAAGCGCCCGCGACCGCATTGTCACTCGCGTTGTTATCTGCCTTGTTAGCAGCCCCGATTCTAAGTCTGGTTACGTTCTTATTTTTGCTGGTGTCAATACCCTGATAGACAGCGTTTTCGCGCTCTTGCGCCGTCTTCCATAGGTCGTGATAACAATGGTAGACGTCGCTGTCGTCGATCGACATCACCTCATTACCAGAAATCTTTATCATGGTCTTCATGACTATGGCGCGACCCAGGTTCTGAACGACGGTTCGGTCCTCGTCCGTCGACGTCAGCGAAATAGTGAAAGCGAGGCGAACAGTCCCCGGCACAATGACGTCGTTAGCTCCGAGGTTGGGGAAGCGGACTAACAGCTGCTGGTTCTGGTCGATCGTCGATGGGTTGTTCGTAATAACGACACTCTGTCTCACGCCTTTTGCCCCGAGGGGCTCACACAGTCTGCGGTATGGATTGAGTTTGCGACCGTATTGACTCGAAGACATAATTTAGTGAAACTATATTAAACCCGTATGGTTTTGTCTTTAATACATAAGTAATTTTAAGAAATTATAAATATGGCTGATTACGATAATGACATGTATGAAATCGGCAGAGACGATTGCGTCGATGCGGATGATGATGACATAGATGATTATAATGACGAAACGCCCTTGATACAGACTCCAGTTCCAATCCAATCGCAATCGTGGGAATTAGGTGGCGCTACCAACAGCGTTGGTCAAAGTCGGGAATTACTTGAGGGAGCTGTAAACGACTACTACAACAGTTTAGCAGAAATCGGTCTGGTCCCGTCTGTCGGTCGCGACTACTCCAAGTTCGAATTGGATATGCGTGGTAGATTGCGACTAAAATCATTAAATATCCCGATCGTCAACACGATGACCGGTAAACCCCTATCGCTAAACACCATTGCCGGAAACCGGGGCGGTGGTGAAATCATAAGGAGCGAACTAGGATTTCCAGATTGGACGCGTGGTAAAACAATTATGCCAGACCCGCGCTGTAGAGGCCCTACAGTATACCGACGAAACGATGGCGAAAACGGCCGCCGATATAGAAACTGTTGAGCTCAGCGAACTCCCTCGAGTAGCCACCGACGCTATTAACACGATGGAGACCACGTTCGGCGAAAACGAAATACTCGACGATGACCCACTGTTACCTCTTCTCGAACTCCGGGGCCTCGATAAGGTTATGCAACGGTACGGGGTCAACTGGTCCTTAACCTCTCCAAACTCTCGTCGCTGGATGAACATATCGCGCTAGAAGAAAGAAAACTGGAGGAAGCCGGTGGCGATAGAGAATCTACCGAGCGGATCACCGAACGCCTACAGTCGTTGCGTGATGAAAGAGCAGCTCGTTTGGAGGCCGCCTCGACTAACCATGAGGCTCTCCGCACCCAAATAAGTCGGATCCGCGAAACAATCTCGAGGGTCCTGCACGAGGAGACGACACTCGGTGAGCGTCTTCGCACCCTGTTCAGAGAACAGGGCATCACGATAGCAAGCATCCTTGTTGCTATCAGCATGACTATATCGACCATAGTTCTAGCTTTCACTGGTGGTGCGGCGCCACCACCCGCGCCAGCACACACACCACCACCACCCGCGCCATCCGGCGGAGCCAAGGAGTGGGTAAAAAACAACTAAAAGCCCTCGCCAGTCTCCTGGCTAAATTAGCCAAAAAGGCGGCTGCGGCACTACCTGGACTGATCGGAAGTATCGTTTCTTACTTGCTATCTATATTATCAAAAACGGCTGGATGGCTAGCCAAAAATACCTGGGCTTCCAGTACGCAAACACGTCTTATTTGGAATTAATAAATCACTGAACTACTTTCGGCAAGGGAGATAATCAATATTCCCGAAAGGGTCGGGGGTTCAAACCTCGACGTGGTATAAAAAAAATTTCTCCATATATATTATTTTTGTGATTTTAATATTTTTTAATATTTTCACAATTTTATGATTTTAATAAAAATACCTATAAATTGATAGAAACTTACCAACAATTAAAGTGTCTGTCTTTAAGTAATATATACACAGACAGTTTGTTACTGATGTTTTAAGTTTAAGTAATATATACACAGACAGTTTGTTACTGTTTTTTTAAGTTTGAGGTACTGTCTATACTGTCTATACCATATAATGTTTTACTGTCCCAAAATCTTCTTTTTTTTTGGCTGTCACAATTAATTAATTTTCGGACAGCAAACATTTTTTATGAATTTGAAATAATTATTGTCCTCCATCTGCTCACAACACTGTTCGAACTGCGCCTGTGGCTACCACGACCAGAATTCACTGGCCGCAAACACAGTAGCCATCGGCGTCTATTTATTAAATTATTATTTTGTATTTTATTTGAATTCCGCGTGAACGCTGCATTTTGTGTCAACACCATTTACAGAAAATATTGGTGATTTTCTAAACGAATATCGGAGAAATGCGGCTATATATTTTGTCAATTTTCAACACCATTTACGGAAAAAAAATTACTGATTTTTTAAAACAATATCGGCACAACTAAATACGGTGATAGAATTTTTGTCAACTTTTCAACACCATTTCCGGAAAATATTACTGATTTTCTAAAACCAATATCGGCGAAGGTGTACTGAACTACTCTTTATTTTAAATAACCAGCCGTCTAATAGATCTGTGTATAATCGAGTAGTATCGTTAATTGTCATGTTGTCTCCGACAGTGAGGTGTTGCGGCACACATCAAAACGACACGTCAATTTCAAAACATTGCCTAGGGGTCACAGCTGTGTGGTGTCATCAGATCAACACCTCGTCACACACAACTACGCATTATCGATTTTTTTTCCCCACACAAAGCGACGTGTATTTACAACTAGATCTGTGTAATGTGTCGGGTGTAGCCAAAGACCATACATAAATTCGTAATTAGTCACAGATGTAGCCTTAAAATATAATCGATTTCCTTAAATTACGTCTGCATGTTGACAGATATTTCAGAGCAGACGTCATCGTAATTTGCCGTTATTTATTTCCAAAATTAACCATATATTCTGTAAATGGCGTTGAAAGTTGACAATAAATTAAGACCAGATCAGTACGATAAATGGCTATCGACGACAACTGACGATCCGATGAGAGAGTAATACTGTTTAAGCGTATCCAATGTATACATCGTTATTTTTTTATGACTTTCGTAGTTTTTACCGAGAAATTCAAACCGTTTCCAATTATTGGGGAACATAATATCATGATTAGCACATCGTTTCACTAAGCGGGGGCTACTCAGGAAATGGGATCACACGGTCTATTGTTTACACTGGATTAATGGCGGCCTCCATGAAGTCTCAGGTAAATCTTATTTTTCAATAATACGACTGTGGTTTCTTCCTTTTAGTGATAACCATGTTCCAGCCGTTAACACTTATTTAGCAACATTACTTAATATGCAGTTAGTCTGAACATTCTGCAGAGAAATCTGAATTGGACGGAATCGAGCGTTGTTTAAACTTAGTCCGGTTCATATGCACAGGTAAAAAAAATTTGAACTGAAAATGGCGCTTTGTGTGACAGAAATCCGTACGCGGACGAATAAAAAAAATATTTTGTTATAAATATCACATACAGCGAAACAGCGGTAGCATCTACTGTTTTAATAATATGCATACATATTGTAATTAATGTTTAATAGTGATATACTTATGAATAATATACGATACTATGGTTTATACTCCAGCACTATGTTTTTAGGCTGTGTGATTTGCCTCAATATAAACTGGATTAATTAATACTTATATTCATGCGCTTCATGACAACATCATTACATTTAAAATATACAAATATTACTTAAAGGGGTACCGATATGATACATTTTAATAATATAAATATTGAAAATACACATTACAATCGCTTACAACATAAGTTATTGATTGAAAATAGTCACTGCATCGTGACCTATTTGACCGCATTACCTATTGCGCGGCAACCTCATCAAACCCCCTGTTTACATAGGTAACCGGGGGCTTGGTGAGGTAGGCTCGCTAATACAATGTTTGCGTAATGTTAATCGTGGCAATCGCCGGTCTCCTACTATTCTTCGCCAGAGAGTTCCTAAAACCAAAGCGTAAATAATCCGATTGCCACGAGGGCAACGACGAGCGCTAATTTCTCCTCCTCGTGTGTTGTGCTTCCAATCTCGATTGGTGTTTCAACATTGTTGATGGAACTCGATGGTGCATCCAATTTACGAATTGGGGGTACTGGGTTCGATTGTGTTGAGGGACGTGTATCCATTTTGTGTTTTGGGGGTTTTATGAAATGTTTTTCAAATTTATTTGAATTTACAACTCCGCGCCCGATCATGTTGGGGGTGCGCTTGATTATATCCGTGTTCACGTTACCGTTGTGACCGATTTTTTGATTGGCGGTGGCGGTTGCGATTACGATTTGATTATTGTAACCGTCAACCGGGTCGTCTCGTATCATATTGCTCGGCGCCATATAAAGACCTATTCCAAATACATAGTCCACTGGGGTGCTGGCAGTCTGCAAAACGTCTTGATAATTCTGGATCGCCTTCTCCAGGTCCACCTTAGCTGAGATGGCGTCCTCAACAAGTGCCAAGAACTGTTTTTGCGCGCCAAACGCCGTTCCGACTCCTATTATAGAACTGCGAGTTTGCTTCTGTGCGCCGAGGATGGCCCAACCGTATACGCGAATGGAGTCGTTGAGGCGGGTAACACCGGCCTGTGTAAACCCTAGACCGTCGTCCAAT
Organism: Conchocele bisecta; assembly: GCA_029237695.1. NCBI lineage: Eukaryota > Metazoa > Mollusca > Bivalvia > Lucinida > Thyasiridae > Conchocele > Conchocele bisecta. The sequence continues at coordinate 55,948,517 of CM055271.1, read as the reverse complement.
ATAAAGGTTTCTATACCCTTCTGCACGTTTTCGTCTTGTAAAATATAATCGACGTGAGCTATTTTTGGTGCATTATACCAGCAGTAATCGTAATTACACTGTCTCTTTGTACTAACTTCAGACCCGAATGTCATTTTATTTACTACATAATCGGTGGCGGTCCAATTTTTATAACCTCTAACTGGGTTCACAACACGATTTGAATAGTAGAAACCAAAGGTTACATCTGGGGTGGCATACTTCGTGCTTGCACCGTAGTCTAGACCACTGAGATAAACAGTACCTAAATCTCCGGTGTCTGAAAATGTTTTCTGTCTCCATACGGTTGTATGTGTTGGAAATGGGATTCCACCCGTCGTCTTGAGGTAGTGGAGTACCTAGTTCTTTGAGAATCCTCCTAATGGTATAATACACGCTACTGCTTAACATGCTGTTACGGTCTGCTATGTGGTCTCTGAAAGAGACGCCACACCCGGTTGTGGCACACTACACGGCAAAATTTAGTTGGTTCTGCCAGAACTGCATAGGATTGTTGTTCAAGTTTGTTATGACATCCTGTGTAATGGTATTAGGAAGTCTGTACTTTTCAAACATGTTAGTGAAATTTGTGTCGAAACCCATGCCCAAACTAGCTCTTATTGTGGGGTGCACAAGCTCACCAATGGTGTTCTTTTGAGTGTATACACCTCCGACCGCGTACTTTGCATTAGAGTTAAAGCTAAATGCTTTTGTATCCATTGAAAGATATTATTATGTTTGCTACTATCACTAATGTTCGAAAAGGGAGTTGTGAACTTCAAAAATCAATCGACAACTGCTGCGGACAACGCCGGGTAGGCCTCAGATCAATCACGTTCACGGTCGGATGGCAGAATGTGGGGAAGAGCGAAGGGTTTTACTATGTGAAGGATGGACAACAATTAGGTGTAAAGCTGCCTCACGGACTGTGGGGAATAAGACAGCTCAAAGATTTTGTCAACTCAGAGCTTGACGGTATAATCAACCTCACAGTATCGAATGCTACCGGGCTCGCAACAATGACCATCAGAGAAACGAAACTAAACGAACTAGGTGAAAAAATAACCAAATTTCGAAAAGAAGCCCGGTTGGGGATTGATAAAGTCCGAGAAGACCACCAGGCGGACCTTACGGAGGCTTATGATGCGTTGCTCTTAAAGGACACTCTCATCAGTGAAGCGACACTTACCGAACTAGACGGGGAAAATAACAAAATTTCGAAAAGACACCAGGTCGGATATTGATAAAGTCCGAGAAGACCGCCAGGCGGCCCTTACGGAGGGTTATGATACGTTGCGCTTAAAGGACTCTCTCATCAGAGAAGCGGCACTTACCGAACTAGACAAAAAAATAACCAAATTTCGAAAAGAGGCCACGTCGGGTATTGAGAAAGCCCGAGAAGACCACCAGGCGGACCTTACGGAGGCTTATGAGGTGTTGCGCTCAGAGGACTCTCTCATCAGAGAAGCGGCGGTTGCCGAACTAGATAAAAAAATAACTAAACCAAATTTCGAAAAGAGACCCGGTCGGGTATTGATAAAGTCCGAGAAGACCACCAGTCGAACCTTGCGGAGGCCCTTGCGGAGGCTTATGATGCGTTGCGCTTAGAGGACTCTCTCAACAGAGAAGCTACACTTACTGAACTAGACGGGAAAATAGCCGAATTTCTGAAAGAGACCAGGTCGGGGGTTGAGGTGATCCGAGAAGACCACAAGGAGGCCATTGCGGAGGCTTATGGGGCGTTGCGCTCAGAGGACTCTCTCAACAGAGAAGCGGCACTTACTGAACTAGACAAAAAAATAACCAAATTTCGAAAAGAGGCCCGGTTGGGGGTTGAGGGGGTCAGAACGGGTATTGAGAAAGCCCGAGAAGACCACCAGGCGGATCTTACGGAGGTTTATAGGGTGTTGCGCTCAGAGGACTCTCTTATCATAGAAGTGGTGGTTGGTGAACTAGACGGAAAAATAACCGAATTTCAAAAAGAGGCCCGGTCGGGTGTTGAGAAAGCCCTAAAAGGCCACCAGGCTACCATTACGGAGGCTTATGATGCGTTGCGTTTAGAGGACTCTCTCAGCAGAGAAGCGACACTTACCGAACTAGACGGAAAGATAACCGAAGTTTCCGATAAACTGAAACATGATCGTATAGCCGCGACCAAAGCTCTTGAGGAGGCCTCTTATAATATTCGTACTGAGGCATATTACGCAAACAGTGCGCTTGCCGGAATAGTGCGAACAATAAAAACGCTAAAACGTGCCATAACAGTTTGGGCTGAGAAACGGGGCCCATTGGTTGAGGGGCACTATGAATATTCGTTCGGTGCCAAAGCGAGTAATAAATGTGGGGGATACACTATGACAGCTGCAGGTGAAGTTATCCGAATGGCGGTCTGCTCGGTTAATGGTAGTGGTAAACCTGTGGGCGCGGTCGCGATAAATATTGTAGTAGATGGGGAAGAAAGGGGGGTTGGAGTCACTAAAATCTCTGGAGATAGTTCGACGGTGGTTTCGTTCGCCGGTGATGATCGAATTAGACTTTCCCAAGGTAGTGTTATTAACTGTGTTACGAAAATCGGTGACCCAGAGAGTTCTTCCACTATTGTCTCATTGTTAATTGAACTTATTTTGTAAATACTAATATATTGAAAATCATGAACGAATCACCGCTTCCAATTGTCAATACCACTCCATCAACACTGTGTACAATTAACGAAAGAAGTTCAGATTTTAGGTTGAATAATATCGTCGCTATGCAGGATATTTTAGTTAGAGAATATACAAACAAATAGAAAAAGAAACGCTAAAAAATATAGACGCGCGGTGAACATGGCTGAAGCATCTAGCATGGCTCTGGCGAGTGTTTCTGTGTTGTGTGGGGCGGGGACAGCTGCAACTATATCCACCATTATAACGGTTCCTGTAGCGGGGATTTTATGTGCGGTGTCGGCCGTTTCTGGGTTGTTGTGTATGGTAATCAGGGCGTCGGGTGGAAAACTCGAGAAAAAATGTAGAAAACATGATAGAATATCTGTTCTCGCCAGGTCGAAGAAAAATACCATCGACGTTATGGTGTCCAAAGCGTTGGCCGATAAGAACATATCAAATTTAGAGTTTGAATCCGTGGTGGAAGAAATGGGGAGATATGAACAATTAAAAAATGATATAAGAATCAAGGCGCGCGCCACCATGCCCAAAATTGAGTGTAACGATTGGGATAAATTTAGGGAAAAACTTGGAGATAAAGTCGGAAGAAATGTTACAGCACCATTATAAAATAATTTTTAAAAAAAAAATTATTTTCTTATATTGGTGCAGTAAACAAATTTACATACCTATACAACATGTGTTTTTCACTGAGAATTACGCCGTAATCGCATAACAAATTCAGTCGAGGATTACACTGTAATCGCCTGTGTAAATTGATACACTCGGCAATAAATAACTGTCTGTTTACCTCGGCTATCAATTTACGCATGGTTCATAACCAGTGTAATTGAAACATTGTCGTAAATCGATACTTGTACAACACAAGGTAATGTTTATCATAACAGCCTTCGTGGTCGTGTGGGTTAAGGCGATAATGTATAGAGACGAGGGTCGTGGGTTCGAGCCTCGGTGGGAGCTAAATCTTTTTATTTCTATCCCTACAAATGTGGTCGTTATGGTAAACAACTGCATGACAACGGCGTTCCTATCCGACCGCTCGAGGTTGATACAAAAATAAATTCAGATTGCCAGTTTGCATACCATCGATAAGGAAAAATACACTTGGCTATAAATTAATTTTTTTTTTTTTTTTCAATAATAATTTTTCAATATCTTTATAAGCGATATCGTAGAAATGTACATTCGTAAACGAATCGTTGGGTTTTAATTTTTTTGTATAATACACCTTAGTTTCATATCCGATACGCATTATCTGTCTTAATGTTCGTATTTGCCTCTTGTATAGTTGACATAATTGCCGGTATAATATTGGAAATGTAACGTTTTTATCGGAGCGTAATAAATTACGCTGGTATTTCATGTATTCGATATCACCTAGTGTTCTCATTTTATAGAATTTATATACAGGATTATAACCCCCGTAAGCTTCGTAAACTTCTTCAACACAGTCATTAAAAATTTCCAATTCAAATTGTATTGTATTATCCATTTTCTCTAATAATATTGGTACTTGTTTTTTCTGTTCAATTGGACGTGGAAAAAACATGATGTATTTATGACACCAATATATACTTTCAAGTCAATTACCAACATAATTGGGACTCCCTCTTTTCAAAATTATTTTCTCCAAAAATTCATAAATTTGCTGTCGGGAGACCCAATTTTCCTCGTTAACCAATTTTTTGATTTTCGGGGGTGGTGGGGGTATTATAGAGGGTTATAAATGATATCACGGTAGGTGGTATCATTTTGACTCCCTTACTACTACTTATTTAGGTTAGCGAATTTAGGTTAGTGAGACGTGTTTTTAGTGCAGTTTACACTCGAAATCTTTGAGATTTATGTCAATGTATTAGCAACTAAAATATATGCCGAAAACTACATCGCGTGGCTTTTTGTTTCAATGGTGGAGAATGGGAGTTTTATACCTTTCCAAGTACTATTATTATTACACCCGGGCGCATTTGAATTGTACATTGTTTAGAAAGGTGTTTCATGTCTATACAAACAATAATTGACCATCCAAGACACGCTAGAATCACCTGTGGTGAAATAGTGACACAATTATACACTTATTTAATTACTATAAAGAACATTGTGTGCCTACTGAGTGGGCATATACCTTTAAAATCCCAGGGTTTTTTTTGGAAATAAAATCAATATTTGATGGAATTTCATCAAATAATGTTCTGGGGGTGACTTTTTTGTTATTGATGAAAAAGTACAAACGTAATTACAATCAAAGGACTGAAAGTCCTGAAATCCTTCGCAGTTGCGACAAAAAGTATTCTCTCAAAGAGTCGTCACAGACTGGAATGCACTCCCTAGTGATTGTGTAAATTCGAACACACTAAATAGTTTCAAAAGTTCACTCAACTCCGCCTGGAAGAAGAGACCCAGCAAATTCAACAAGTGAAAATATTGTACAGACATTTTAACCATGATTTAGTTGCGCTCTCCCCTCAGTTTCAAAGACAATTATCCAATTTGACGTCGCTAAAATAGGCCAGTACAAGCCTAACTTACAAGAAACGGCCTTCAACCAAGGTAGAACCAAGGTAGGTAGAAAATAAAAAAAAAGTACTTGCCCAGGTCAAAAAGTTACTTGCCCATTTTTTTTTAAAAAATAAATTGCTATTTCCAATTGTTGTAATGTTGCATCTTATTTATAAAAAAAAAGCTTTTACATATGATCATTACCAAAACGTATGAGACATATTCACTATTATTATTATTTATATTTTAAGTATTAAATGAACATAAACAAATAGCAGCGAATTTGCTCAGAGGCTTGCACACTTCTTATTTTCTATAAGCGTTGAGTGACATAGATTTAGTTTAATTTATAGTGGCTATGTTTGCATGCGCTGCGTGCTGCCTTAATTACTAAATTCAATGGTTTCGGACCCGGCGCCGACCGTTTCGTCCCAAGCCGTTATGTTCGGCGTCTGAAATGCGCGTTAACCCAACTGTATACGAGACGATATATGTGGCCGCGTATACACTAGTCTATACTCGCAGTCCTATTATTTGTTAGCCCGGCCGCGTAAAGCCGACAAATAATCCGTGAATTAAACTTGCCCGATATGGACCGTGTTCAAAATCGCTAGCGATTCTACCCGTAACCGTGCACATAGACACTGCTTGAATCTTACTTCCCGCAAATTGACGTAACAGTTACTGTAAACAACAAATGGTCGCTGAATTAATACCATTTGTTGGCCGTTATCGATGGAATTAATTGGCAATTTCTTCCAAACAAAAAATCCTGACCAAATCGTTCACTCGTCAAACTGGGCGAGTGCCTGTAGAAAGTACTCGACCGCCACAAAAAGCACTCGCCATGGCGAGCTGGGCGAGTGAAATTTCAACCCCTGATTATTGTATCGATTCAGGTGCGCGAAATGACCTTGTCAATTTGCATAAACTGAAGCCATCACAGGCGCTCTGATTGTTCAACAAAAATAATAGAGAGTCGCATTTCATCACACTATCGGATTATTTAATGATTAGGATGCATGTTTTGTTGAACGGGTATATAATAAATAGGTTTTTGGATTTGTACGGAAATATATTTCGGCGTACTCGTTCGTTCGGCGGAACCTAAAATTATTCAAACTCTAAGACAATGTTTCCTTTGTGAAGTGTATCGTACTGCATTTTCTGTGTAACGTCATTATAGATTAGTTGATGTTTTAAGTAAAATGGACACTGATAAATAATATCGATGGCTGAAGATGATTATTTAAAGCATGCGGTATGTAACTGTCAAAAAACAATGTTTCCGTTTTAAATCATCATCATTTCGCTGTCCAATGTTGGATTTTATCGAGCCATTGACCTATGACTATGTAAACGATTCTGTAATTTGTCGGCATAAAATGGCGGAAACTACTTTTCATGATACACGAGGTTAATTGTATCATTGCGCGTGAAAAATAATATACTCAAATTAATACATGTCAGTATATATTAAATCAGATAAACATTTTGTAATATAAATGTCGTACAGAAAAATTAACAACACATGTATTACACTACACAATATAATGTTAGCTCACTATCAGAACTATTTTTCATGGCGTATAACTACGTATAAATTACATGTGGAGCGGTCGATCATTGCGCTAAAATATAACCTTCCTAACAAAATATTTATTATGAAACACGACAGTTAATATTTTATAAAATCACAAACTGTTTTTAAAAATATAACTGTAGTTGAAATAAAATGTAGCTGGCCAAAAATGTGAGTGACACGTTCATAATGCACCGCTCGCTTTGGAACTCTCTCACGTGGCGTAGCTAGAATCATGAAGCATGAAGTACGTTCGTTGGTCGACAATTACTCATTTGCATAAAACATGTGAGGTCTCAAAAACCGTATAAGGACTATATCCACGCAAATATGCTTGGATAATTAAATATTGTTGACATGTAATGTCTTTAATAGCTACATATTCATCGTCAGCAAAAAACGTGGAACCGACTGTTACGACGTGCCTAATTCGCCCATTGAAACTTAACAACGCTAACATTTTTATCGTTAGGCAAAATTGCCAAATTCTAAGCCAAAAAGGGGGAGATAATCCATGACACAGGGGTCAAATCGCGAAATAACCTTTGCGCATCCACTCATCATAAGGAAGCTACACATATACCAAGTTTCAGGTCTGTATCTATAACGGTTTAAAAGTTTTTACGAGTTACAAGGAAAAAAATGCCACCATAACCGGGGGGGGGGGGGGGGGGGGGGGGGGGGGGGGGGGGGGGGGGGGGGGGGGGGGGGGGGCGTCAAATAAATTATATGTGACTCAGAATTACAACTGTTATCCTTATTCCAGCATGGGTTAGCCCGATTTAAACTCAGATTTATGATGGGGCGACACCGTCTTTGGACACAGAGGTGAGCTGTTTAAGCTGTTTTACATTACCTTGAACAAAATGCTTGCTGCATATTCTATCACGAGGCTGTGGTTCCCCCCACAGACCATCTGAGCTAGTCTGATCTGCTGCAGGATACCCAGTGAACCATCTACGTCACCTGGACGTGATGGAGACGTTTAACTGTAACACGTGTTAAAGACGTTTCCGTCACCCCAAATGTGTTACACTTCAAGTACGTCTTTGTTTGGTGTTGGGAACGTGTCGAGGACTGCAATGAAACGTTGCATAGTCTTTAATAAGACCTGAATTGGACACGTTTTGTGGACTAGTTCAATACTTTTTCCACACTAACACGTTGTAAAGACGTGTCCGTCACCCCAAATGTGTTACACTTCAAGTACGTCTTTGTTTGGTTTTGGGAACGTGTTGGTGACTACAATAAAACCTTGAAAAATCTTTAATAAGACCTGAAATGGACACGTTTTGTGGACTCGTTCAAGATGTTTTCCACACTAACACGTTGTAAAGACGTGTCCGTCACCCCAAATGTGTTACACTTCAAGTACGTCTTTGTTTGATTTTGGGAACGTGTCGGTGACTACAATAAAACCTTGATAAATCTTTGCTAAACGCAGATGCTAAACGCAGATGGTACGCACGCACGGACGGACGGACACACGGATGCACGGACGGACGGACGGACATGGAGCACCGCTATATTCCCTTTTCGCTATCGCGAGGGGATAATAACAAATATATTGATGATTCAATCCCCTGGTCCAAGAGTTGTTTAACGAGTACTATATTAGCTTGCATGAGAATGAAAATTAATTTTCATAGGACGCAATCAATGTGTTTGTCATTATTTTAAAAGTCAATAATTCCGTTATGGAAAACTTACATCTCTGACAAACATAGAATCAGTACAATAACGTCATGGTAAAGTACATTATCTAAATAATTTGCAAATATGAGCCAGAGGGATGGATGGATTATGGTTTTTCTTGTGTCTCCATCGAGTCATGTATCCGCAAATGCGCCAGACAGAATGAAATTTCAACAACTAATACAGATATGTACATTTTCAAAAAAAACAACGAAATGTCAATGATCTTGCCATATATTCAACAACTTTTACATAACTCATACCAAAAACATAAAAATATAATAAATGTATCGTATTTCTGCAACCAATTGTCGATGATGCTGCGCAACGGCACGTGGTATCTAACAAACATAACCCAAACTATGAGCATGTAAGGTTGCTCTCATCGTGCCTCGTATTTTTATTTCACTTCCATGTTATATTTCTGAATCTGATGACCTTGGTGATTATGAAATTCTGCGCTTTTTCTGTTTGGGATCTTCATCTTCACTTGATGAAGGACTTTTGCCAGTAACAACCTGTTGGGACTTCTTAGTAACTTTGGAGGTGAATGTTGTCTTTGAAACTGACGTTGAAACACGTTTGTTGTTTTTCAGTTTGTAAGCAGCACCCCCTTTAAGACCGCTTGAGCACTTGAGCACATCACTGGCCCTGGAGCGAAGGGTACATTCATTCTCCGTTGGGTATTTCTTCCGCAGGACGCCTGTATATTGACATAAAATCGAAATACTGTGTTATTAACCCATTTCCCATTTCATGCGGGATACCACTCTATCAGTATATACATTTCAAAATATATTTTCGCTAATTCTTTCATTTTTCATCAAAAGTATATGTTGTGACCACTCATTTGAACCGTTTCAACGAGACGGTTCAAATGGTGGTCACGACATATACTTTTAAAAGTAAAATAAGAACGATATTCAATATTTTCCGAGGAGGAAATTGTGAATCATCGATCAGCATGAAATGGGTTAAAAGGGGAATCAGTAATAGAATAAAAAAAACACAGATTGCAATTATTGTTTAACCTGCTGACAGTATATACCCTGACTTGGCTGATATAGTTTTTTTCTGACCTGATTCTGATGCACATGGTGCCCCTGAAGAATTTTAATAAGATGGCCGCCAAGATGGCCGCCGCATATATTCATTTTGCATATCTTCTGAACAAATTTATTAAGAAAGGTGATCTTGGTGTCTACACATAGGTTTTCGGGGTCAGGGATGCTGTTTCTCATGTGAAATTCATGTTTCGATTTAGTTATGTGTATAGTAATCCAAAATGGCCGCCAAAATTCTGAAAAATTACATAACTTCTAAACAAATTGACTAAGGAAGGTGATCTTGGTGTCTACACATATGTTTTCGGGGTCAGGGATGCTGTTTCTCGTGTGAATTTCATGTTTCGAGTTAGTTATGTGTATAATAATCCAAGATGGCCACCAAAACGGCCGCCAAAATTCTGAAAAATGATATAACTTCTTAACAAATTGACTAAGGAAGGTGATCTTAGTGTAGAGTGTCTGTAAATGGTATATGGTGTATGGTGTCTCTACACGGAATTCCACAGATGTACATTGTGTATGGTGTCTGTTTATTGTGTAGGGTGTCTGTACATGGGGTATGGTGTCTGCACATGGTGTAGTATGTCTGTACATGGTATATAGCGTCCGTACATAGAGTTCCGCAGATGTACATTCACTACATTCTATATGGTGTCTGTTTATTGGGTAGTGTGTCTGTACATGGGGTATGGTGTCTGCACATGATGTAGTGTCTGTACATGGTATATGGTGTCTGTACATAAAGTTACGTGGATGTACATTGTGTATGGTGTCTGTTTATTGTGTAGGGTGTCTGTACATGTGGTATGGTGTCCGGATATGGCGTATGGTGTATGTATATGCTATATGGTGTCTCTACATAGGGTTCCATAGATGTACATTGTTTATGGTGTATGCTTATTGTATAGGGTGTCTGTACATGGGGCATGGGGTCTGAATGTGGTGTAGGGTGTCTACACATAGGTTTTCGGGGTCAGGGATGCTGTTTCTCGTGTGAAATTCATGTTTCGAGTTAGTTATGTGTATAGAAATCCAAAATGGCCGCCAAAACTCTGAAAAATGACTTCTAAACAAATTGACTAAGGAAGGTGATCTTGGTATATATACATAGGTTTACGGGTCAGGGATGCTGTTTCTCATGTGACTTTTTTTCAGGGTCATATATTACATTGTGTATGGTGTCTGTACATGACGTTGGTTATATATATCATGTACATGGAGTAGATATGAAAATATATGTAGATCTAGATGTGTAGTAAAATAGAATGGCATATTTGGATTTATATATAAAGGACTAAGTCGAAACAATAATCTCACATCAGAAATAGTCTAATTGGCCCCAAAAACAAGATCACCGTCTTAAGTCAACTTGTTCAGAAGTTATATAATTTTTCAGAATTGTGGCGGCCATTTTGGTGGCCATCTTAGATTATGAAACACAGTACTAACTCGAAACATAGATTTCACATGAGAAACAACATCGAATAATTTTACATCAGAAATAGTATCATTGACCCAGAAAACCTATGTCTAGCGACACCAAGATCACCTTCTTAAGTCAATTTGTTCAGAAATTATATCATTTTTCAGAAATTTGGTGGCCATTTTGGTGGCCATCTTGGATAATTATACACTGAACTAACTCTAAACATAGATTTCACATGAGAAACAGCAATCCCTGACCCGAAAACCTATGTGTAGACACCAAGATCACCTCCTTAGTCAATTTGTTCAGAAGTTATATCATTTTTCACAATATTGGCGGCCATCTTGGTGGCCATCTTGGATTATTATACACAAAACTAACTCAAACATATATTTCACATGAGAAACAGCATCCCTAACCCCGAAAACCTATGTGTAGACACCAAGATCACCTTCCTTAGTAAATTTGTTCAGAAGATATGCAAAATGACTATGCGGTGGCCATCTTGGCGGCCATCTTGAATTTTGAGAAATGCTCAATGGTAGAAACAAATAATCAGGGCTAAAATGATTCACGGATATGTTGTGCATCAGAATCAGTCGAGAAAAAAACTATATCAGCCAAGTCAGGGTTCAGGGAGATACATTTGTGAATTACACATGTAGGCCCGGTACGGGGCGCCATGAAGGACAGGTTAATTATGTGTACAAGACCAATTTTGTCCAGACACAATTGAGTTTTGTAACACTAAAAATCACAAAATCCAATTTTGTAAAATTCTGACATACAAAATTCATTTTTGTTATAAAGGATTCAATTTTGTAAGACAGAATTCAGTTTTGTGAACACAATTCAGTTTTGTAGGACAGAATTCAGTTTTGTCCACAAAAGTCAGTATCAATATTATACTTCTTTATGGACAGTTATATTGGTTATATTATGATTACAAAATATATACCTCTAGTTCTATCCAAGAATCTTATTGTGACTAATCATGTATGCGGATGCCAGGGCGGCCAAATAACAACTAGTTTATATAAACATTTTAACAATAGCATCGTTTTATTTCAAGTAACCAACATTGGGATAGCGTTATTAAATGTATGTACATAGTCAATCTATAATTACAATAAACGGTTACCATGGCAACCAATTCACAAAATGTTATTTTCCATCCAAGTTCCATCATGTTTGTTGCTGATATATTTTTATACATATTATTCTGGCCACATGTTTGTCATACTGTATCTGACCAATGGTACACCTTCTTACATGCGTGTGCCATATTTGGGCAACAGAATCGAAACGTATGCAAATACGTATACGAAACGTATGCAGAATTGAATTTTGTGACACAGAATTGAATTTTGTGACACAGAAGTGAATTTTGTGACACAGAATTGAGTTTTGCGGCACAAAAGTGAATTTTGTTGACAAAATCAGTATATATTTAATTTTGTTTTGTTTTTGTCAAGTTTGTAGGTACAAAAATGAATTTTGTTGACAAAATTGAGCCATGTCCCACTTGGCGCCCCGTACCTGGCACAACATTGAAGTTAAAACCAGTTCATTTTGTGACGACGTTTTCAACACGTTTTCATATGTCTTGGGATTTTTGTTTACAAATCGACAAAGCGAACAATACATGTAATTTATATTTTATTAATCTACAATTATTAACGTTCAATCAATCGAGTCCACGTGAAGATATCTGAGCGTCGTTGGTTGTTTTATGCCATTTCCATCGAAAACACTTGAACTTTTCATTTCAGAACTGTTTAAAGACGTTTGCAAAACGTCTCTAATACGTTTAACATTTGTAATGAGCAACCTTAATAAACTAATCCACATTTGTGTTGTACTTTAGGAAAATTACAAGCATTTTCCAGTAAGTTTGTATATTTTTCTGAAGGATTTTAGGCGACTAGTACAAAAACGTCCCACGCGACGTTCAGGACACGTATTTACTGTTAAGAACCGGGTTCAACCCACGTGCAACCCGTCTACGGCTTTCCACAATGATGCACACTATTTAGGAGATTACTAATATGCGATAATATTTCATTTCTAACTATTCCGAACGTTCAAAACATATTTTTCTGCGTTTTAACCAACATCGTGCTGAAGTGAACATGGCGGGAGTTTTCACATTTCAACTCGGATGCATGTTTATATATCGATAGACAGAACAAACAATGACCCATTCATCGTTATACGAACGTTCTCAACACATGGTAGCAAGTTCACCATTCATAAAATATAGTTATCAATCTATACTTACCTTAGTTTTCACAGAATAAATGTGCAACAACCCAACAAAATGGC
>CM055271.1:55905446-55934742 GCA_029237695.1 Conchocele bisecta | reverse complement strand
TTAACTAATGGAACGTTCGTACAACCGGGTCCTGGACGTGATGGAGACGTTTGACTGTAACACGTGTTAAAGACATTTCCGTCACCCCAAATGTGTTACACTTCAAGTACGTCTTTGTTTGGTGTTGGGAACGTGTCGAGGACTGCAATGAAACGTTGAAAAGTCTTAATAAGACCTGAATTGGACACGTTTTGTGGACTAGTTCAAGACGTTTTCCACACTAACACGTTGTAAAGACGTGTCCGTCACCCCAAATGTGTTACACTTCAAGTACGTCTTTGTTTGTTTGGTTTTTGGGAACGTGTTGGTGACTACAATAAAACCTTGAAAAATCTTTAATAAGACCTGAAATGGACACGTTTTGTGGACTCGTTCAAGACGTTTTCCACACTAATACGTTGTAAAGACGTGTCCGTCACCCCAAATGTGTTACACTTCAAGTACGTCTTTGTTTGGTTTTGGGAACGTGTCGGTGACTACAATAAAACCTTGATAAATCTTTGCTAAACGCAGATGCTAAACGCAGATGGTGCGCACGCACGGACGGACGGACGGACGGACGGACGGACATGGAGCACCGCTATATCCTCTTTTCGCTATCGCGAGGGGATAATAACAAATATATTGATGATTCAATCCCCTGGTCCAATAATTGTTTAACGAGTACTATATTAGCTTGCATGAGAATGAAAATTAATTTTCATAGGACGCAATCAATGTGTTTGTCATTATTTTAAAAGTCAATAATTCCGTTATGGAAAACTTACATCTCTGCCAAACATAGAATCAGTACAATAACGTCATGGTAAAGTACATAGGTACATTATCTAAATAATTTACAAATATGAGCCAGCGGGATGGATGGATTATGGTTTTTCTTGTGTCTCGATCGAGTCATGTATCCGCAAATGTGCCAGACAGAATGAAATTACCTTATTTCAACAACTAATACAGATATGTACATTTTCAAAAAAAATAACGAAATGTCAATGATCTTGCCATATATTCAACAACTTTTACATAACTCATACAAAAAACATAAAAATATAATAAATGTATCGTATTTCTGCAACCAATTGTCGATGATGCTTCGCAACGGCACGTGGTATCTAACAAACATAACCCAAACTATAAGCATGTAAGGTTGCTTTCATCGTGTCTCGTATTTTTATTTCACTTCCATGTTATATTTCTGAATCTGATGACCTTGGTGATGATGAAATTCTGCACTTTTTCTGTTTGGGATCTTCATCTTCACTTGATGAAGGACTTTTGCCAGTAACAACCTGTTGGGACTTCTTAGTAACTTTGGAGGTGAATGTTGTCTTTGAAACTGACGTTGAAACACGTTTGTTGTTTTTCTGTTTGTAAGCAGCACCCCCTTTAAGACCGCTTGAGCGCTTGAGCACATCACTGGCCCTGGAGCGAAGGGTACATTCATTATCCGTTGGGTATTTCTTCCACAGGACGCCTGTATATTGACATAAAATCGAAATACTGTGTTATTAACCCATTTCCCATTTCATGCGGGATACCACTCTATCAGTATATACATTTCAAAATATATTTTCGCAATTAATTCTTTCATTTTTTCATCAAAAGTATATGTTGTGACCACTCATTTGAACCGTCTCAACGAGACGGTTCAAATGGTGGTCACGACATATACTTTTAAAAGTAAAATAAGAACAATATTCAATATTTTCCGAGGAGGAAATTGTGAATCATCGATCAGCATGAAATGGGTTAAAAGGGGAATCAGTAATAGAATAAAAAAAGCACAGATTGCAATTATTGTTTAACCTGCTGACAGTATATACCCTGACTTGGCTGATATCTTTTTTTCTCACCTGATTCTGATGCACATGGTGCCCCTGAAGAATTTTAATAAGATGGCCGCCAAGATGGCCGCCGCATATATTCATTTTGCATATCTTCTGAACAAATGTATTAAGAAAGGTGATCTTGGTGTCTACACATAGGTTTTCGGGGTCAGGGATGCTGTTTCTCATGTGAAATTCATGTTTCGAGTTAGTTATGTGTATAGTAATCCAAAATGGCCGCCAAAATTCTGAAAAATGACATAACTTCTAAACAAATTGACTAAGGAAGGTGATCTTGGTGTCTACACATAGGTTTTCGGGGTCAGGGATGCTGTTTCTCGTGTGAATTTCATGTTTCGAGTTAGTTATGTGTATAATAATCCAAGATGGCCACCAAAACGGCCGCCAGAATTCTGAAAAATTATATAACTTCTTAACAAATTGACTAAGGAAGGTGATCTTAGTGTAGAGTGTCTGTAAATGGTATATGGTGTATGGTGTCTCTACACGGAATTCCATAGATGTACATTGTGTATGGTGTCTGTTTATTGTGTAGGGTGTCTGTACATGGGGTCTGGTGTCTGCACATGGTGTAGTATGTCTGTACATGGTATATAGCGTCCGTACATAGAGTTCCGTAGATGTACATTCACTACATTCTATATGGTGTCTGTTTATTGGGTAGTGTGTCTGTACATGGGGTATGGTGTCTGCACATGATGTAGTGTCTGTACATGGTATATGGTGTCTGTACATAAAGTTACGTGGATGTACATTGTGTATGGTGTCTGTTTATTGTGTAGGGTGTCTGTACATGTGGTATGGTGTCCGGATATGGCGTATGGTGTCCGGATATGATATATGTTGTCTCTACGTAGGGTTCCATAGATGTACATTGTTTATGGTGTATGCTTATTGTATAGGGTGTCTGTACATGGGGCATGGGGTCTGAATGTGGTGTAGGGTGTCTACACATAGGTTTTCGGGGTCAGGGATGCTGTTTCTCGTGTGAAATTCATGTTTCGAGTTAGTTATGTGTATATAAATCCAAAATGGCCGCCAAATCTCTGAAAAATGACTTCTAAACAAATTGACTAAGGAAGGTGATCTTGGTGTCTATACATAGGTTTACGGGTCAGGGATGCTGTTTCTCATGTGAAATTTTTTTCAGGGTCATATATTACATTGTGTATGGTGTCTGTACATGACGTTGGTTATATATATCATGTACATGGAGTAGATATGAAAATATATGTAGATCTAGATGTGTAGTAAAATAGACATTTCGCTGCCATCTTGATGGCCAATTTGGATTTATATATAAAGGACTAAGTCGAAACAATAATCTCACAGAAATAGTCTAATTGGCCCCAAAAACAAGATCACCGTCTTAAGTCAATTTGTTCAGAAGTTATATAATTTTTCAGAATTGTGGCGGCCATTTTGGTGGCCATCTTAGATTATGAAACACAGTACTAACTCGAAACATAGATTTCACATGAGAAACAACATCGAATAATTTTACATCAGAAATAGTATCATTGACCCAGAAAACCTATGTCTAGCGACACCAAGATCACCTTCTTAAGTCAATTTGTTCAGAAGTTATATCATTTTTCAGAATTTTGGCGGCCATTTTGGTGGCCATCTTGGATAATTATACACTGAACTAACTCTAAACATAGATTTCACATGAGAAACAGCATCCCTGATCCCGAAAACCTATGTGTAGACACCAAGATCACCTTCCTTAGTCAATTTGTTCAGAAGTTATATCATTTTTCAGAATATTGGCGGCCATCTTGGTGGCCATCTTGGATTATTATACACAAAACTAACTCGAAACATATATTTCACATGAGAAACAGCATCCCTAACCCCGAAAACCTATTTGTAGACACCAAGATCACCTTCCTTAGTAAATTTGTTCAGAAGATATGCAACATGACTCTAAGCGGTGGCCATCTTGGCGGCCATCTTGAATTTTTAGAAATGCTCATTGGTAGAAACAAATAATCAGGGCTAAAATGATTCAAGGATATGTTGTGCATCAGAATCAGTCGAGAAAAAAACTATATCAGCCAAGTCAGGGTTCAGGGAGATACATTTGTGAATTACACATGTAGGCCAGGTTAATTATGTGTACAAGACCAATTTTGTCCAGACAAAATTGAGTTTTGTAACACTAAAAATCACAAAATCCAATTACGTAAAATTCTGATATACAAAATTCATTTTTGTTATAAAGGATTCAATTTTGTAAGACAGAATTGAGTTTTGTGAACAAAATTCAGTTTTGTAGGACAGAATTCAGTTTTGTCCACAAAAGTCATTTTTGTCCACAAAAATTAGTTTGCGTAACTGATAGTCTATGTCATCTCTACGTTGATTGGCGAAAATATAACCCAATATATCAATATTATACTTCTTTATGGACAGTTATATTGGTTATATTATGATTACAAAATATATACCTCTAGTTCTATCCAAGAATCTTATTGTGACTAATCATGTATGCGGATGCCAGGGCGGCCAAATAACAACTAGTTTATATAAACATTTTAACAATAGCATCGTTTTATTTCAAGTAACCAACATTGGGATAGCGTTATTAAATGTATGTACACAGTCAATACATAATTACAATAAACGGTTGCCATGGCAACCAATTCACAAAATGTTATTTTCCATCCAAGTTCCATATCATTTGTTTGTTGATGATATTTTATACATATTATTCTGGCCACATTTTTGTCATACTGTATCTGACCAATGGTACACCTTCTTACATGCGTGTGCCATATTTGGGCAACAGAATCGAAACGTATGCAAATACGTATACGAAACGTACGCAGAATTGAATTTTGTGACACAGAATTGAATTTTGTGACACAGAATTGAGTTTTGTGGCACAAAAGTGAATTTTGTGACACAGAATTGAGTTTTGCGGCACAAAAGTGAATTTTGTTGACAAAATCAGTATATCTTTAATTTTGTTTTGTTTTTGCCAAGTTTATAGGTACAAAAATGAATTTTGTTGACAAAATTGAGCCATGTCCCACTTGGCGCCCCGTACCTGGCACAACACTGAAGTTAAAAAAACCCGTTCATTTTGTGACGACGTTTTCAACACGTTTTCATATGTCTTGGGATTTTTGTTTTCAAATCGACAAAGCGAACAATACATGTAATTTATATTTTATTAATCTACAATTATTAACGTTCAATCAATCGAGTCCACGTGAAGATATCTGAGCGTCGTTGGTTGTTTTATGCCATTTCCATCGAAAACACTTGAACATTTCATTTCAGAACTGTTTAAAGACGTTTGCAAAACGTCTCTAATACGTTTAACATTTGTAATGAGCAACCTTAATAAACTAATCCACATTTGTGTTGTACTTTAGGAAAATTACAAGCATTTTCCAGTAAGTTTGTATATTTTTCGGAAGGATTTTAGGCGACTAGTACAAAAACGTCCACGCGACGTTCAGGACACGTATTTACTGTGCAACCCGTCTACGGCTTTCCACAATGATGCACACTATTTAGGAGATTACTAATATGCGATAATATTTCATTTCTAACTATTCCGAACGTTCAAAGGGGTTTTATTTTGGTATGAATACTAGACAATGTCAGACTTTTTGCTCCTCGTTTTCACAAAGTCTTTCTGACGGTTCCAATTGGATACGTAATGGTTACGTCATGATCACCATTTAGAAACGTATACTATATTCTGTGCGGTAATCTTTTAGTCATGTAAGACAGCAAATAAACATAGTATTTTTACATATTTCCTTAAGCAGTCAAACAATTGACATCTTTTTTTCCAAGGTTTTCACGTAGTGTTCGTGTGGTCTTTGGAATCACGACGTTTCGAAACTGTCTTGAAGACGTCTACCGCATTCCTATTTGAACAGTTTTATAAAAATGGGCCTTGCATCTCTCGTGGCAGCACAATTTAATCAAATATTCTTTAAAAATAACATTTATGATTATAGTATTTAATTTCTCTACAATATATCAATAGTATATCATATAACAGGCACATATTGACAGAAAATAAGATAAATGAAAAGTCATGCAGAGCATGATGTTATTAGCCGATCAAATCAGGGTTCAATATATGTCCACATTTTAGTAGTTACGGAATCTCAGGGAAAAATTAAAGAGAAGTGTTGATTTCCTCCCCAACCAAATTCTCCCAGTTATATTTAGCTATCATTAATATCTAATCATAGCAATACTTATGGTAGTCAAATGTAAATGAACTAGCCACACGTTTATAAAACATTATAATGTGTTAATCATTTCTCTATATGCTGGGATATTTGAGCGAAATAAGTAGATTCCGTTATATATATTGGGCCAAGTGATGTTGGTGTGGTGAGGGAACCTGCCACCATATCAGCAAATGGTAGTTTCAGTGTTGAATGGATATTTTATATCCTCCACTGTAGCGCCGTTAAACTTAAAAACGCTAAAGATAAGAAAATAGTGTTGATGTTTTTTGTCTGTGCTGTAACCTCATCACAATTTCATATGTGTTTGTATAATACCCCGACTCTGTAATTAACAAACAACAAATATAATAATGTATTTGTATTATTCAACTTAAAAAAAAAATGAATACATAACGTCCTCATGTATTTAGGTAAGCAATCACACACTATGAGTGACGTATTTGCGACAGAATGCCATATTCGAGCGCTCCAGATAAGCAGCGGGTTATGATCTGCTTGTTCATTCTAAGGAAAACATGCATTATATGACTTATTTTGAATGTTACCGTCAATGAAATGCACAAATACCTCGATTCGTAGAGTAGTTATTTCCAAAGTTTACTAATTCAGCATACATGTTCATAATATTGATTATCTGGATTTGACTAGTGTCATCTTATAATAATCTG
Source organism: Conchocele bisecta (assembly GCA_029237695.1). Taxonomy (NCBI): domain Eukaryota; kingdom Metazoa; phylum Mollusca; class Bivalvia; order Lucinida; family Thyasiridae; genus Conchocele; species Conchocele bisecta. The sequence continues at coordinate 55,928,004 of CM055271.1, read as the reverse complement.
ATTGGGACAAGTAGTAAAAGTAGCACAACTGTAAAATCGGTGTGTCTGCAGCGGAAATAATACATATTGATAACTTTATATAGATCTATAGCGACTACTAGCAATTTTTAAACTTGGTGAAGTTGTGGTACAATCGGGTAAAGTAAGTAAGAATTGTAAGCCTCAAGTGTGGGGTTACACCATTAACAGGTGCTTTGGTGTATTAAAACGGTATTTTATGCACACAATCATTCAAGTACATATAATATGGAAAGCATTTATACATGTGTACAAGTGTTTGAATGGGATTCAGAAGAAAGCTAAATAAAGCATGTTTAACCGTTAGCCTGCTGCAAAAAGAAAACAAGCACATTTTAGAAAATGTATATACCCCGACGAACATCTTTGACCTCCAAGTGCGATCTTCATCTAGGACATATGGATCAGTTCCTTGTGTGATAGCAAACTTTGTTGTGTATTTATTTGAGCTCTGACCTCTAAGTGTGACCTTGACCTTAAGACATGGGTCTTACACCCGCATCCTCCTGTAATGATGACAAACATTTGTGTGTAGTAATTCGAAAATCCAATGACAGGTTTTGAATATATGGCCCCAGATGGAAACCTTTGACCTCTAAATGTAACATTGACCTTGGGCATAGGGACATGGGTCTTGCGCGCGCATCGTCCTCTGATGTGTGTGTAGTTATTCAAAAATCCACCTTTTGGTTTTGGATATATGGGGTCGGCCTGACGGACGGACAGGGGATAAAAATATTGTCTGCTGTTTTTAATATTTTAATGTTTTATGTATTAAACATGGCTTGGTTGTTTAAAATTGTATTATGCTTGTTATGTGTTATGGGCCTATGGCCTAATTCACTGAATAAAACGTATTGTTGGATATTAAAAATTATCTCATGTAGAGACGATTCTAATATGCTGTGAAAAGACGTCAGAAATTGATAAAATATTGACTAGAAATATGGCATATCGGCACACAAATGCCAGCTGGCAGCATGGATGGTATGTTATTTGCGGGACAATGTTTTATTTGCTAATCGGATTTGCTAAACGCAAATAATTTTGGACGTACGTATGTATGTATGGACACGAGTAACGCTATATGCCCCCTCACCATTCGTATGCGGGGCATAACAACAGCAGACGACAAATTCTGTAATCAGCAGGCTAAGGGTTAAATCTCACCAGTATGGGACCATTGCAAAAATGTTCATCAATGAATGTCAGTGGTACATATAAGGTTACACATATATAAGTTCTTAGATAATATGTGGCCTATGCAGCCAATGTAAACCCAAATAAGCAGTCTGATCAGGGCAGGGTTCGACACTAACAGTGTCCCGGGATCTCTCGAGGACGCCTTATTTGTGGGAGGAATGCCTGGAATTTCTAGAAAAGCCCATTCAATAATATGCAAATGTATGGATTTCCAGGCTGCGGAATCCCTGCTCTCTTATGTGGGTGATTGTAAGTCACTTAATTTTTGTCACCATTTAACATCGTGAAATTGACAAGTTGCATTGTTTTGCAGTACATGTAATTCAAACGATATGTTTTGAATGTGATTATTCTATATGTACATTATATACATGACTAGTTTCACACATCATAACAAACACAGTGCCCCAGATAAGCAGTGTATCCGCGTAATTTACGCAATTAAAATAGCTGGATTATAGCTCTTTCACATGTATGAAGGAGGGGAAATCCCAAAATCAGAACTCAATATTTACATCGAGATACTATATATTCAGTCCTGAAAATAGAATAACCTGACCGGGTGCCAGGTCCTTAGCACACCAGAGTCATTAAGTCCCATCCCCTAAGGTAATATGACTAACTCTAGTCTTCTTACACTTATAATGGGTATAATTTACAAAAAGGAACTAAAATATATTCATGGCAGAAATGATCACACTACTGTCAATTGACAGGTGCCTGCGATCACTTTGCCTGATCCCAAACGAGGCGGCATAACCTGATCCAACTCACATGCACTTTAAAAGTACCCGAAGGCCAAACCAGGGATATCGGGATTCCGGTATTTAAAGGAAATATTAGTCATTGCATGATCCCAATCAACATCTCTCCATTAATGCATGAGCATGGAAATGCTTAACTGTTATAGCAATAGGCAATATAAGCTGTAATTGTCAAAACAATGCATCATCAAATGAGAAGCAACATACACAAACTTTCATTACAAGGTAATGACCACAACAATGGCAATCCTACATACTTGAAAACTGATATCAATGTAAATAACCTAATGAACACAATAGCGGCATATTAAACAACATATACAAATATCATAACCTGTGAAGTTCATTATACTAGATGCACGGACGGGCGAAGTTACATTTCGGACTTACGGGGTATTTCTTTTATTTCGAAACAAAATAAATACCCCCTAAGAAACAATAGTCTTAAGAGGTGGCCTTACGGAATGAAAGGAATTATATTGTGTTAGACCACGCCTACGACCCCCCTAAGTACCCTAATGTGTGCCCGGACGCACTTACGGACGGATGCACACACGCCAATGCGGGCGCGACAAAGCGACAAAAACAGTTTTGGTCTTCCCGACAGTGGGCTATTCAGCTAGTATAATTAATGCAAGAGCATGTCCGGTAAAATGGCTGCTGGTCCGATGACAAACCGCATGTGGCTGGACCGAATGTCCGATATCATTTAAAATATCAATGTTACTGGGGTGATGCACACACAATAGCCCAAGTGCTAGTAAATTATCAGGCAGATTCTAGCAAAGCCACCGCAATCACGGTTCCTGCCTGAATGGTGAGTTTCAACCGCCTGGCAGTGGACAGCAGTTCAGCTCCATCTGTGTCATTGGAGATGTGGTACATATCAAAGGTGGCAGATATGATGGTCACACGTCCAGCCCTGCAATTAAAAATAGCCATCAGAGAGTGGCAGACACCCGCCCGAAATGTTATTCATTCACCGCTACATTGACCCACTGCTGCGTTAGCAAACTTGTAAATGTCTGTTGGAGCAGAGCGGTACGGGCGAATGCTATAACACAGCCCAGCATCTTTTCGGTCTGGGGTTAAACATCATTAAATGAACATACGCACGTATGAAACTAACTCATTAACTATAACAAGGCGATCGCCGGAGTTGGTCTCGCCTTAACTGGGGCCTTGATCTTGGAGCGGGTGCTGTTTGCAGAATGATGCGTGATGATGTTACAAATGCATCAGTGAAATATGAAAACATTCCATATGAAGGGAAACAGAAGTTATAAGTAATTATCCGCAATATTAAGTTTTTGTTTAACACAAGGTTCTAAGTGCTGTGATCATGACCTTGGGGGCAGCACTGGTGTGGTGCACAATGAAAGTATGAATGGTAACAAATGCATAAGTGAAAAATGGAAAGATTCCATGAAGGGAAACAGAAGTTATAAGTAATTATCCGCAACGTTAAGATTTCATTGTTGCCGACGACCGGGAACAACTACGACAAAACCAAAGCCCAGTTGATCAAAACATTAGCCACTGGTTTACTAACCTTTTAATGCTAATGTTGAATTTCTTCGGAACAAAGTTATATGTCTTTAATTTTAGTAGCAGCATCTAGTTTTTTTTATGTTTGTCTTAAAATCAAGGATCCTTTACCCGTTAATGTTTTGAACAACTGCGAATAGGAACGTTTATTATTTAAATGAAAAGTGCATGTAAAAGGGGAATTTAGCGTTATGTTAATGCATATCAAAATTATATTTGTTTTCCAAAATTATTTGATCAATTGGCATATTAATATACAGTTACCAGTATAATAGTGCAAATGTGAAGCGAGTATAAATGTGAAGCAAGCATCAATCAATACAAGTGGATGGCGGAATAGCTCAGTCGGTAGAGCGTTGAACTGCCACACTGGCGACCCGGCGTTCGATTCCTGGCGTGGGAGACAAAAATACTAAAGTTAAATGTATTTTCCATCTACCTAATCCACGTATACAGTGCCTGGTTCTACATTGCACATTAATAGCTGTACAACCCAGAATATACTGTGGCGTCATGGAAGGTCATGTAGCCAATTCCCAACGTTAAATATGGGCATTTACATTTTCAATCAATACAATAGCAGTTTGCGATTAGTGAGTAGGTATAGATAATACGATTTCTGAGGTATTTTGAAAATGAATGTTTATAGATGGTGTATATAAATTTGTATTTCAATAATAAAGGAAAAGTAAATCTTTATTTTATGGGGTTGTCCAAGGAATGGAATGGTGTGTAAAGGCTTATAAACACTGAAGGGTGTCATTTAGGGCGAAGGGTTGTCCAAGCACTGTAGATTGATTTGATTTGAATAGGTTTTTGCGTCCGTTCAACAGCGAGGTCATATACAGACGGGTCAACGGTGTCGAATCCCGTATTTTACCTGTATGGGTGGGGGTAAAATCCCAAAATCAGAACTCGATATTTACATGGAGATACTATATATTCAGCCCTGAAAATAGAATAACCTGACCTGGTGCCAGGTCCTAAACACACCAGAGTCACTAAGCCCCATCCCCTAAGGTAATAGGACTAGCTCAAGTCTTACTACACTTATAAGGAGTATAACCGGATTCAACTCTAAAGTACAAGGAAGCCAAAAATAAACATGTACCAGAGGGCCAAACCAGGGATATCAGGATTCCGGAAAGGAAGAACCCCATCATTAAATTACCCTTCACATGCTCCCGACCAACCACCCACTCAAGCACTGTAGAGATGTATATCTTGGGATATGCTTACTCTGTGTCATCTGTGCCATCTATGTCAACAACAACAACTTCAGTTTCACCAGCTTGGTCCGACTGATTGGCCTCCACCTGGAAAACATGAATATTGTAAATAACAAGGATATTGGTAAAACACACCGATGCGTTCCGACTGCTGGATTGAGTAGTAACTATTCTTGAGAAGTATACACTTTTGAACAAAAAGTTACGTGACCTTGACCGTGGGGATGGCATCATGGGAACAGTGTGGGCCTGGTTTAAAATGAAAATAATGTCATTTCAAAAGCTAACGTCTTCTGGGTAGAACCAATGCAGATATTACAGGCCTTCACCTACAGGGAACAGATGGTAACAAAGTTCAAAAGGTTACGGAAATATAACAATGTGGACAGAAACACGGGCAGACACATGGACAAAGCGGCGGCTATATACTCAGGGAGCACATAGAAAAGGAACCGTCACAAATATTAAGAACATTGAAGATATTGAATGAAAACTGTCAACCAACCAGACTGCAGCATGTATATTAATTGTGCACATATTTGGTTAATTAGCAAACACTAACTTCGTCTTACTAACAAGTATCTGCAAAGTTGAACTTAGATAGATAATATCCAGGGAAGCTATTGAACAGAAATTAAATATTAAATGTAAACGGCCATAACTGCTGCAAAAATTGACAAACACGGAAATCCTGACTTCATGCACATCTTCCCGTGACCATTTTGCTTTGTCATCAGAATCCAACTTTCAGTGTGGGAGAAATCCTTACTTCACGCATCTTGTTTTGTGCCAACATTCATTAAAATATACTGAACTGAATATGTGTTGGTGGAACACGGATGTCCCACCTATCGCTTGAGAAACTGTGAGCATGCGCCACCTTGTCGCTAGCCTTAGCCAGGATAGCGGGTGTTTTGCACAATGATACACACGACACATGTATACGTGTGAAATATCGAAGCATTTTGTCAAGGAAAAAATGAAACTAGATGCAATTTACGGCATGTTATGTTTACACAATGGCTGTTTATTATAAGTCCTTGAACATGATGTCAGCCTTAGCTGGGGTAGCGGGTTTGGCGCACAATGATACACAAGACCGATGTGAATGCATATGTGAAATATGAAAGCATTGCATCAACAGAAAAGAAATTAAATGAATTTTACGGCATGTTAAGTTTTCGTGATGGAGGGATGGGAGAGACAGACAAGGTTAATCTAAATGACACCTCCACTGTTGTGGTGGGGCATAATAACTGGACGGACAGTGCCATATAGTAATGTGTAATGAATAACATACCACTTCGAGTGTGGTTTCTGGGATTGAACTGACAGACATAGTCCCGTTATACAAAGAAGTGGTAACATGTTTGGCTGTGTAAGCCACATGCTTCTGAACCTCCAAATCGGTTGTGACCCCCAGAGCTTCAGCCGGATCGTCTTGTCTGTTGCGGCGTCCTGAACGGTCATGTCCCGGCGACGCAATGTTTGTGTTGGCGATTACTTCACCAGTGACACCTTCAACAGGAGGTGAAATTCTGTGATATTTATTGTTTCGGCAGACGAAAACACTGTTGGTGACATAAACAAAAAGCATAGCTGCCGACCAGTATGTGTTCACCTCGCTCGAGCATGCCGGGGAGCACACATGTGAATATACATACAAAAAGGGAAGTCTATGTTCAAGTACATACAAGGGAAGTTTGACTTTGTGTTTATAACTTTATTACAGTATGATTCCAGGTTATTTTGCCCTGCATGAGCTAGGGGTATGTGATATAATCCATTCATTACAATAAGCACAATATAACCAGTGCTTTGGTAATGGTGCATTCAGCCAACAGGTTTCAACACCATAGACCCATTAATGCGCAAGATACAGGCTGAAAGAGAAACTTGATACCGACGAGCATCCGGACGGACGAATGGACAGGGTGTTTCCCTTGTTGCGAGGGCATAACAATATACATGTACTAGTGTGCTATTATAAAATTTATGCAAATGTTAAGTATCAATGACGACAGCACCAACAACTAGAAATATTTACATCGGAAACGGATGCCCGCACTGACAGCATACATCGGACAAACGATTCATAGCAAACTCAAGTTATTGCCCGTAAATGATGCGTCTACACACAATTTCATTAGCAATATGTGTCTCGCCACGATGTTACGTATACAAATGTACATATGACGTTTCGTACAAATCGGACATGCAAAAGTAGTTATCGCATGGAAACACTAGATGGCCGCGGCCCGCAATGTCGCGCCTTGTAACGAGGGCTGGACTCTATTTTTTAAAAACTCCAACGTTGAGGTGGACGCACGCATGGACGGACGGACAGACGCCAATATCGCGCTGACCGACAAGTTGGGCGCCACAAAAAATGAAGATGGACAGACGGACAGAGAAGGCCTAAAGTGAAACATAATGCCCACCCAATAACTTGGTGAGGTTATACAAAACCAGAAATGTGGCATATGGCCACACGAATGCCCCCGCTGGCAGCACAAGTAACTTGCGAAATAACATGGTAAAAAGTAGGTGAGAGTGACATGAAGATCATGATATACGTTAGTATATGATGTATACTATACACCGAGTAAATCAGGGGCAAAAATAAAGGTCAATGTCACATGGTATACAAGGGTATGTGATGTATCATACATTGATATAGTTGTCAAAGTTTGGTGGCAGTATGTGGTATAGTTTACTAAACACATTTGCTAAGTGCCAAAGAAAGTAGGTCACAGTCGACTTTTCTTGCATTTAGTCAACCACCCGTCAGAGAGCATCCATCGGTTTTACCAATATTCTTGTTAATTCGATACCAAGTATGTTCTTACCTGTGTCACCACACCTCTAATGGACAAACGAGTCCGGTCTGGCGATGCCAATGCATCTGGAAATCTCCTCACATGAGCATTCATGAATGATTCCACGACAGCTTCGTCAATGTTAGATCTATGAAAGAGATTCAAAGGTTTCCAGTACTAGAGCTTAGCTAAATTATATAATATGTTAATATGACTATACATGTGTTCATTGTTTAGGTATAAATAAATGCATTTATAAAAAGTTGGTCACTACTATCAAGAGCCGGTATATTTAATTAGTATGTGCGGAAATCGCTAAATGTAGTCACATCCTAAAACAGATATCCAGTAAACATGTTTGTGAATGCTGATAAAACTAGATGTCAGTAAGTGAGGGCTTACGGATAAGTAATTTATCCCACCCATTGAAATCCTATAGACTTGCATGCATATTCATATAAACATGATGCTCAGTGCATACTGAGTATATTTAAATGAAATAAAAAGTATTGAAAATAACCAGTATATTTCTGCAGAATTTAGTTTTCTTGATACATATGCCTTTCAACATTTGGGATATTTTGTAATACACCGTTTCCCATTGACATCAATTGTGACATCGCACAAAAAGAACGTTACAATAATATGTAACATTTCAATACATGTATCTATTAAACTGTATGAGAACATTAATAGTCAAAACCATCATATTCTGCACAAATCTATTGGGTATTCAGCAATAATGATTTCTGTAAAATTGGTTCCAAATTTGGAAATACATGTAAGTCTAAAGGATTTTAAGTTGCGGGAAATTACGTCTGTCCACTTACTGTACCCCCGCGTTAGCCCTGACCAATTCCACAACCTTGACCTTCGGGTTAGCGGGGATTGGAACTTGTGCGCAGAATGATGCGTGATGATGTTAAAAAAATATAATGAATTGACCTTGAGCTTGCGGCTAACTTTTTTGTAGAATGATGTGCGATGATATTACAAACACTTCAGTGACATATGACGATGCTCCATAATGCCCTAGTCAGACACACACATACGGATTATGAGGATGCTACGGATGGCTCGTCCGTATCTATCCCTTCTATCCGTAATGGTCCGTATCGCATCCGCAGAGTCCGTAACTGTCCGTATCGCATCCGCAGGGTCCGCAGGGTCCGCAGGATCCGCGTCCAAATTTTGAAAAGTTTCAAAATTCAGGCGCGGACGAGTAAACCGTAATGATCCGTAACTGAAGCTAACTGAAGGCATTCATCCGCATTTATCCGTATCTAATCCGTATCTAAACCTATTATTCCGCGGTCCACCCCAAGTTGTGGACTGATACGGTTTCATGCGGATCATTACCTTTAGTTACGGTTAGTTACGGGTCTCGTTCTGCGTATTGTTACGGACTGTTACCTTCAGAAACGTTTCAATACGGACAGCTTGCGTTCCAATACTGACAGATACCTATTTGTGCGGTTCAATGCGGATAATTGCGAATAGCTAATTTCAGATACGGATAAATACGGATTTTTACGGACTCCTGCGTTCCATTAACTTCTTGTGCGACGATCTCTACCAATTTGGCAAAAAGAATGACACGTGAACCCAGATTTCTGGGAAGGTTTCTCGATCTATATATACTGGATGATCTTTTGACACAACCATTGGTGTCTTCCTATTTTCACAGCCATGGATAACGAGCCCCGTGCAGGCACCGGGGCGGGATCAACTGATCCTGAGAATAGTGCTGCAGTAGCCATTGCTTGTCGTAAAAGGCGACTAAACTGGCTTAACGATTGTGTTCATACTTTCCGGAACCCACTATACCGGATTTGGCCCTCATGTACATTTTTGGCTTTCTTGTATGTGAGAGTTGAGTCGGGCTATGCCCCGTATATAAAAGTAAGATTAGCGCTAATCGTATTACTTTTAGGGGATGGGATAAATGATGCTGGTGTGGCGAGGGCCTGGCACCAGATCAGGTTGTTCTAATTTCAGGACTGAATATATATTTTGATTGCAAATATTGAGTTCTGAAGTTGGGATTTACCCCTCTCGGACAGGTGGATACGGGACACGACCCCGTTGACCCGTCTGCGTGTAGACTCCCTGAGGCTTGTACCTCTATGTCAGAAAAGCGGACGTTAAACCCTATTCACTCACTCACTCATGGATAACGAACGCAGACTGCTCTTGCTGAGACTCAGCCAGTCCAACATGAACCTCGCACTCATCTATGCACAGCTCTTGCGCATCTGGATGGCACGCCGTCGGGAGAGGAGGTGGTGGGTCCGGTGTTGGATCACTCTCAGGCCAGAACAGGTAACGTATGACAACCTCATGATGCTCTTGAGGAACGTGGATATGGTGGCGTTCCGCATCTTCACCAGGCTCACCCCGAGATGTTCCGAGACGTGGTGGAGCGACTCACGCCGAGACTACAGAAGAAAGACAGATGGTACAGAGACTCGCAGGAGGTTTGACTGAAGGTGGCCATCACACTCAGGCACCTGGCCACAGGGGACTGCTACAAGTCGATGATGTACCTGTTCTATGTGCCGTACAACACCATCTCCCTTATAGTCCGGGACGTCTTTCATGCCATTTGGGACGAGTACGGCGACGAGGTGGTCACCAACCCGACGACAGCTGAGGGGTGGAAGGAGGTCGCTGCAGGCTACTCCAGCCGGTGGAACTTTCACCATGTGCTAGGTGCCTTGGATGGCAAGCACATACGCATCCGGTGTCCTGCCCACGGAGGGTCCCAGTTCTACAACTACAAGGGGTACCACTCCATTGTGCTCATAGCCCTCGTTGACGCGAACGAGCAGGTCTTCAACTATCGCCTTTCTCGTGCCAGACGATGTGTGGAGAATGCCTTTGGCATACTGGCCAACCGCTGGGGCTGCCTGCTGACAGCCCTCCGACAGGAGCCGCAGAACGTGGAGACCATGGTGCTGGCGTGTGTAACACTCCACAATATGCCGAGAACGGCCTGCGCAGATGATGGTGCACTTGGCGACCGTGAGAACGAGCAGCACAACCTCATCCCCGGCTCGTGGAGAGATGATGCTGTTCTGGATGATTTGGAGAGGCGGCTGTACGGCAACAACACCAGCAGGGCGGCGAAGAGACAGAGACTGTATCTAAAGCAGTACTACAACTGAGAGGCCGGGTCGGTGCCATGGCAGTGGCGTATGGTGCAGTGATGGTGCGGTACAATGCTTGTTAATTGTAACAGTGGGGTGACCATTTCATAAACTTGTTAATTGCAAAAGTTGGGTCACCATTTCATAAACTTATTTGACCTTTATTTATTTAGCTGTCCAATTAAGGACAAATAAATAAAGGTTTGGGAAATAAAGGTAAATAAATTAATGGTAAAATAAATCAATTAATATCTCTTGGACCTTTAATGTTTTAATCTTGATCCCACCTATAAATGAAGGTGAAATAAATAAATGTCCAATAAAGGTCAAAGAAATATAGGTTTAAGAAATAAATTTATATTTCTTAGACCTTTATTTATTTGACCTTTCTTTGACCTTTATTTATTTCTCCTTTTTTTTCTTAGAAATATCAGATTGAAAGATCAAAGTGAGAAAGATATATAACATATATATGAAGCCATATCAGAACACACACAAATTACTGAGTGAAATATGCATGCGCAACAGTCCGTATCTGAAGGTATCTATCCGCATATCCGCATCTAAAGTTAGCAGAAGGTAATGGAAGGTAAGTAGTCCGTATCTATCCGTATCTATCCGCATCGTGTCAATTCAAAGGGAACGTATCTAACCGCTGACATCCGCATTTATCCTCAACCATCCGTATCTATCCGCATCTATAGGTAACTTTTTCCGTAAATTCATGAAGAAAATAGGACACGCCCACAAATTCTGCGGAAGACGCGGATTTTATCCGCAACTATCCGCCCTATCCGCCATGTGTGTGTCTGACTAGTCCATTAGTGAGAAAGTTTACAGTCGATGACTTGATAAGTTCACTAAAGCGGAACTCAAAGCAGAGATGCAGGGATGTAGGAAGAAAGTGACATTGGCTGAGATCAGAAACAGTATTTCTTCATGGAAGAAACGTCTGCGTACTGTGGTAGAAGAGGTTGGGGGCCGATCGACCAGTGTGGGTAGTTACATCATGATCATGCATATAAGTTGGTACGATTAACAGCAATTTGAACTCTATCGATATTGAACATTTATACCCACCATATTGCATAATTGGTCAGTTGTAAAATGTTTGGTTTATCATGAGAATATGTATACCAGTTATCTACAACACACTGATGAACCATCATGCTAAATTTCAATTAGTTATGTTGAGTAGTGTATGTGTTATAGGGAATTAAATTTGAGAACGTTGTTTTCGACTCACCGGCTATCGGTTTATGAGTAGGGAGGGTATCATGCCGCCATTAACAGGACATTGACCTTATACCTTCATATTGTTTGTGCCATTTTGTTTGCGTCAAAAAGTTTGTACAATCTTCTTCATCATCTTCATCATGGTATAACTTTAATAACTTTAATTACTTCACGGATTGCTATAATAGTTGGACACGTGATACATGTGAGTATTTGGAACACACTCATGCCGCCATTAACATGACCTTGACCTTTTTCACCTTCATATGTTTGCGGAAACACTTAGCCATTTCTTTTTGCGTCAAAACGTTTGTACAAGCTTCGTCATATGATATCATTTTAAGATGACTTGACGGATTGCTTTAATATTTGGACACTTGGTATATGTGAACATTTGCAACACAATCATGCCGCAATTAACATGGCCTTGACATTTTTACCTCACATTTTGCGGAAACACATAGCCATTGTGTTTGCGTCAAAAAGTTTGTACAAGTTTCTTCAGCATGATATAACATTAATATTACTTGACAGATTGCGTCGATATTTGGACACTTCTTGATACATGTGAACATTTGGAACACACTCATGTCCCCATTAACATGACCATGACCTCTGGTGCCTTCACGTTTTTGCGGAAACAATTAGCCATTGTTTGTATCAAAAAGTTTGTACAAGTTTTTCATCATCGTACAATATTAATATTACTTGATGGATTGCCTCAATAGTTGGACACTTGATACATGTACGCATTTGGAACACACTCAGGCATTAACATGACCTTGACCATTTTGACCTTCACATGGTTGTGAAAACACTTGGCCATTTTTTGTTATAACAAAACATTTGTTCAACCTTGTCCTTTTTCGTATTTTAAACATGCACTTCTGTGGCGGTTTGTATTATGCTTACTTTAGCACATGCACATGATCATGTTACGGTCAAATGCCTCGGCAGGTGCGACACCGCTTCCGTGGCGGAATTCTTGTTTATTAGATTTCCATTGATTTTACATGGGGTCACAAAAAGGGTTTCCACTTGAGACATGGAATTTATGAAACTCGTCAGCAATTTATGCACACATTGTGAGCGATTCGTTTCATAAATCGATGGTCTAGTAACATAAGGTCGTAACTGCTATGCTAAAGCATAGCAGTTACGACATTATGTTACTAGACCATCGAAATGTCATATCCAATGGAAACTTGTTTGAGATCCTCTATTTATGAAACATAAATAAATAATTGTAAAATATATATGGGCCGTGCTCTGTGAAAACCAGCCTTAATGACAACGTCATGAAAGGCTGAAAATGACGTCGCAAAGATACGCATACATTTACCAACGACAACGTCACGTCGAATTTTGACACTTGAAATTGTTGCGTCATTTTAATAAGTTGTCCTATTTATAGCCTTACGCTTTACGGCTCACAACTATTTTAATGTTGGATGTGCGTGGCAGAATTGTACAGTTGTTTTCATAGTGGTTCAGTAGCCGATTTCATCAAACACTACATATATTTGATGATTAAAAGTATGCAGAATTATTATACTGAATTTATTACATTATCACAGCCAAAATGGCTGTGATAATGTAATAAATTCAGTATAATACAAATTAATATATTTATCCTTAAATTGAAAATTTCTCCCTCAAAGTATACTTTTTGCCACAGAAACAAGTAGTTGTCTTTTTTTTTTTCTTCCGTTTCCTTCAAGGAAATACGTAGTCATTTTGTCGATTATTTTTATACAAATGGGCATTTTGCATTTATGATTTTTATAATATATTATATGGGCGACTTGTGAAATGACATTTGAAACTAAATAACCATATGACCGGTATTTTTAGATAACGCATAACAAAATCAGTATTATTGTAACAATACTGCTAATATTTCTTTTAAACTTTATTTATATAACAATTACAAACAAACGCGAGAACAATTGTAGTCGGCGTAGATGGAGGCGTCTGCATGTTTCTTAATTTGGGTTGAACCCGGAATACTCAAAGAAAACAAACTTATCCTGTTTGGCGACCACCATCAGATATACATGTACTTACAACTTGAAGATCGAACCATCGAATCATTATTATTAGTAACCCTAACTTTCAGTTGAACGTGACAAGCCAGCCTTAAAGGTACATGCCCACTCAGTAGGCACAATCTGTTCTTTATAGGAATTAAATAAGTGTATAATTGTGTCACTATTCTACCAGTTCTAAAGATTACGAGTGGCCGCTATACAGGTATAGTCATTTAGTAATATTTATTTTACTGATACTGACGCGCGTTGGTATCATGTTATTTTCATATGCAAATGAGGCATGGTATAATTTAATTATTTATACTAATTAAACGCGGCACCTGAACAAAAATATATTTTTGACATCTTATAAAGTACATGTATGATCATTGCACATCAAAAAATAAATACAGAGAATAAATAGTAATGTCCGTTAATAGTTTAAGGAAACACGGTAATCGCCCCTGATATCCGTGTGGAAATCTCCGTCTAATATAAGATGTATAATAAATAATGCCAGTCAATACGTGGGGTAATGGTGAATGAATGTTTATTTTACAAGAACATGTCTCATGTGATGGTATCTGATATAAAGAACATATTGTGCCTACTGAGTGGGCATGTACCTTTAATACAATATCAAATTTCGAAATATGTAGACACACTCGGGTAAATCTGCATTCATGTATTCATGACTTAATTATGTGTTACGTAGATCTAAATATTGCATGCTCATATTTATGAAAGGTTTTGGTTTACAGATGTCGTTCTATGGAAAACGATTTAATTCGTATTGGCAATACTTCCTGCACTGTTTTTCGCAAATTTAAAACTCACGGGGAAATGTATACATACTAACAATTGTAGATACATTTAGTGCAACTTATCAGAAAAATACAGTTTACAGCAAGCACAGTCAATGCGTCTATGAACACGCATGTCTATTGTAGGCGGTTGTGTTGCATTGTACAAACGTCAGCGTTTCAATAACGTCATTTTCTCGATGACGTTACTTTTTTTTCATTGCGTGATTCACATGGTGCTACAAAAAATGAGATAAAACAAAAACTATGAAACTATTTGCATTTTCTTTTCAGAATATTGTTTGTGAAAGGTGTCCGCATCAAAAAATATAAAAAAAGTGCAAATTGAAAATTTCGTCATTAATATGGGCCGCGCTCTGTGAAAACCAGCCTTACTGACAACGTCATGAAAGCCTGAAAATGACGTCGCAAACTTATTGCTTAAATTAAATGACGCTTAAATTTACCAACGTCACGTCGGATTTTAACACTTGAAATAGTTGCGTCATTGCAATAACTTGACGTTGTTCTATTTATAACCGTACGCTTTACTATTTGTGGCTCACAAACAGTTTAATGCTGGATACGCGTAGCAGAATTTTACAGTTGTTTCCATAGTGGTTCAGACAGTTGTTTGTTTTCTCGGTTTCCTTCAAGGAAACGCGTAGTGATTTTGTCGATTATTTTTTATAATATATGGACGACTTGTGCCCTGATATTTCAAACTAAATAACCATACAACCGGTAATTTTTAGGTAACACCATGATGCATCACAAAATCAGTATTATGTAACAAATAGAACTGGGCACAGAGTTTAATTCGTTTAATTTACTGTTTCTCCTGTCGAATGTCGAAAAATAAGCGTATCACAGATGTAAAATTATGGTAGTGCCAAAATATACGCCGCTCCTGGCATATCGCATCATGGTGACACTGACTGGGCCAAACATGTTTTAGTATTTAGTGTGTTTGTATTGTGTCACAGGCATATTTACTGCGACACAATAATCATGATAATTGTAATACATAATCAAGGTGTATGATCACGTGGTGCTAACAACAACAATAAGTACTTAAATTTCCAGAATCCATCTGATTCAAAGTACGTATTATTGTATAGTGTCCTTATTACATAACGGATTTTGATCAAATATGGCGCATCAAACGCGTCTTGTTAATCTTAAGCTGCATTTGGTGGTCTCTGTATTTTCGCCCAAACTTATGTCGTTTTTGCGAAGAAGTTTTTGCAAAAACGACATAAGTCTTTGCCAAACTCCCTGGACCACCAAATGCAGCTCATGAAGACGCGTTTGCTGCACCATATTTCATCAAAATCCGTTTCATATTAAGGAAACTATCAAATAATACTTTCAATATTTCAACACTTTCAGCCACTGTTGTTGTTGTTGTAACCACGTGATCATGCACCTTGATAATTATAGCCACATAGGACGTAGTTTCTATCTGTATCTGCTACCACTTACGTGTACGGTGTCACGTAATATATAGCGATTTTCAAAAATATCACATTGAATCAGCCGTACGATTGCCGTTTGATAACAATGTAAATATTCTTTAAAATTACCACTTGTAAATATGGTTATATGAATGTATAGTAATTTTACAAGTATATTTGCAATCATTGCAGACACTGATCAGACTGCACAGATGCACAGGTCTCCAACATTTACACATTTAAGAAGTCCGACTTTGGCAGATTGTTGTTAATGTTCTTAAACTGTACTACATTGTACTAAACAATACACGTCTGCGTGCTTTGTTTGTTATCAAAGGGCCATTCTCGTCGGAGGCGTGTAAATAATATAAAGCAAATGCACACGCACACATTCAAGATTTGCAGATTAAACGCGTCTAAATTCAAATGAGCCGCTTCGAACGATAGTCGCAATAGTGGCACCGATAAGCGCCAAAGTAGTGCACTTCCGGCGGCGGTAAGCATGACATTTGGTACACAGGGGTTTTCGAGTATGCTGAAAAATGTGAGTCGAGGAGACAATCGATAAAACGCCTCCTTCCGGTTCAAAATGGCGAATTTCAAAATTGCCGCCAACAAATCTATTTTTTGTTGATGTAGTTATATACAAGTATCATTGACACTCAATTCGCGTGTTTTTGCTCTGCTGTCAGTGCCAGGAAACACATGCACATTGGAATTAACCAAATTTAGGCATTTGCCACGTAATCTTCTTGATTTTCAAAATGGCCGCCAATAAATTTGGATTTTCCACAAATCTTGACAATTGACTCGTAGAAGTTGAATTCTGTAGCCTATTTCATCAACATTGCAAAGTATACTTTACTAGCAAAGTATACTTTGAAGGAGTAATCATTTATTTTTCCTGAAATGCATTATTTCATATAGAAGTAACAAATGCATATATTTCATGATTAAAAGTATGCAGAATTATTATACTAAATTTATTACATTATCACAGCCAAATTTGCTGTGATAATTTAATAAATTCAGTATAATAAAAATTAATAAATTTATCATAAAATTGAAAATTTCTCCCTCAAAGTATACTTTGCTACTAATGTTGATGAAATAGGCTACAGATATATATTACCAATGTTGTCACGGTAAATATACAAATTGCGAACAATACTCATAATAGTAACTTATTCAGCCGATGTAACAATCTTTAGTTTCAAGATGGCCGCCCATAGAAGTTGTTTCCCCATATCTCGGCATGTGAGACTTACACAGTTTATGGTTTGGATGCATACGCCAATGCTTATCGGCCAAAAAACACAAAATAAATACAATTTATAACACTAGCTCATTTAATGGTACAGCTATCTTTATATTTCAAACGGCTGCCAATAAAAGTCACAACAACAAATATGTATGTATAGCACATGCTGCGATATGTAAAACACGTAGTTGAGCGATAAAAGGCTATGGGAGCCGCTCACTAAACTGTTCGACAATCCCGTTTGCTGAAGTAATGTATATACATGGTAGATCCCATTTGTATCAAACTTTCGAGCATTGTACTGCACATAAGCATATATGTGTACACGGGAGGCTTGCATTGGAACATTTACACCTTCCAGAGCATATTTGTGTGCAGCGACACTTTATAAGTTCGCGACATGCTTCTGATGCCTCGGGGAGAGTTGTCCATAGCGGTGACCAGCTTCCATCATTCTCTCTTGTCCAGCCCCATTCATCTGGCGAAGGCAGCGTTGCATTTGGAACAAGTGCCTGCCCCCAGACGTGACCAGCTTGGTACGCAGCTCGCCGAACATGCTGTTTCAGAGCCCATGCTGTTGGTGGAATGTTTTCCAACTTCCTATTTCCATGGGAAAAGATTTGTTGACGGGCATCATTCACTGTATTCCATGTTGCTGTCCTACTGTACAGTATCACGAAGTATCTCTCCTTTTCGGACAGAACATCATCGGATACTGTGTCAGGTGAATGTGCCATTTTCTTGAACACCTCTTCCAGATGTGGCAGAGAACGACACACGCCCCACTCCGTGGATGAAGGAGACTGTATCGCAGCAAGATACTGCATGTAAGAACAGCAATGCCCACGAACCATCGCCCCTAAATGTAATGAAATAGAATGTGCATGAATGTATCTGAACTTGGTACCATATCCGAATGCCACCCAAAGTTCACATCCTTCCAGAACACTGGCTGTGACAATAGCCGATACTAGGACGTATGTATCTATGGCCCGAATTACAATGCGTCTGTATCCTTGTGGGTACGCATGTGCTGCATGCAGCAACATCCTGCCTTCGGCTTCTTTGTGAGAACAATTGTTGATCGCCGATATATCCAGCTGGCATGGAGAAACAATGAGCTCACCGTCTGTTGAAATCATCTGCTTGTCGTCAGCGACACTGCTGGATTTAATTACACTTGCCAGGTACTTGAACAGTCCAGTTTTATTGGAGTCGACTCGCAATAAGTTTGCCCAATGTCGTGGAACCATCGTGTCGCCAGTTACCCGGAGTGCCAGGCCGTCGCCTCGAGACTGTCTTACATGAGCCTTCAAGCTGTTATATTTGTAAACATCCCACACCACATCCAGCCGCTTGGAGTTACCTAGTTCCCTGTGAATGTAAGGCAAGAATACTCGCTGGGCATAGTCACGGAATGATTTCACAGCCACGGTGGATTTCCTGGGATCTAAAGTGTGTACCAGGGCAGCGCCATACATGATTTATACATCAACGAGGGATTTTTAATTGGACGAGGAACTAGACTTTCAGGACAACCAATCAGGTCTGATTTGTTTCCTTGGTTCAGTGTGTTATCATTCGCCAATGACGGTGACCAAATGTGATTTTCATGCTGACGAAGGTTGTTAAATTTCCATCTCTGGATTGGCATGATATGTACATCCTGGAGAAGAGTTGGACGTCTGTCTTCATGTTGGTTAGTTTCGATTTTGTCTTTGATAATTTCTTGCGGCCTGTTCTGAATAGAGGTAAGTTGTTCTTGCTTATGGTGTCATAGAATGAAGTTCGCTGTTGTGTAATTCTGTTATCGACAAAGTTGTTGTATTGGAATTGTCCAACGTCTTATATAGCATGTACGCTCTTGACGACATCATTCGACATAATCACCTTCTTATCCAAGCTATATAGCTCACAGCTTTAATCAGCGAATTGATTTCCCATCTCGTCAATTACTCGGACTACATTTTTAACATCACATGCAAATGCATTTTGCCTGCTTGCTCGTTGTTCGTGATGACGGTCGTCTACAGTGTGTGCCTTTTCAGAGTTCTCATATTTGTGCAGAATTTTCGACGCCTCAGGGCCGGCTACCATCCACAGTCGCAACGCTGCTTCATTTTCCGTGATGCCAATAGCTCCTCATCTCCTTTGACCATGGAATTTAGTTGTTCATGTACGTGGTCGTGTGCAATCGCAGAAAACCTGTGTGACGTATTTTTGGTCACAAAATTTCCTTTGCTAAACTCCGCGAAAGTGCTTGGGCATGTATTCTGAAGCTGTACTGAGTCTGCGACATGCACTGTCAGCCATCTCGCATAGTGGTAACGATCTAGCCCGAACATCCATGGCAATATCTTGCATAGAGTGTCCACGTATAGCTGAAAGGTCTCATCCCGTTGCGAACGGAAACACTGCAAGAATAGTAGCCCCAGCTGCATCGTTTTGTTCCAATAACAAAATTGTGGGTGGTCACGTTCCATCTCTGTACACCAATATGGAAAAGGTAAATTAACATCCGATGATGTACCCATTGCAGCTTTGTATGAATTCATCTGCAGCATGAAAAGGGCAGCGGCTGTCACCTGGTGAGCCCATTGTGCCGTTGATGTATCAGAACCCCTCTGTAAAGTATCTGCCCATTCCTTCGGTAGTTACGTCTGCGCTTGCCAATACAGTCGTCCAACCACTTTCTTCCAGCCAGTCGCCCATGACACTCAGAATTGTCATTTCTATATGAAGGCCTCTCAATAGAAAAACGTATTTGCCTTCTCCATAAATTGAAGACCATGACCACTGAACCTTTTTTGCAAGAGCAAATAATTGCTGATCTAAAGTTATGACAGGAATTTGTCCTGGATTGATATGTTCTGTCGATTTCCTGATGAGATCCATGCCATGTTTTACCATGGCTAACGTATGAGCGCAGTCGCGGAACATGGGCAGCATACATGTGATTGCTGGGAGGCGTGGTACGGATTCCTGCACATGTGCAAAGTAAGCCGACCAAGAGATGTTGTCACGTTTGTCCAGCTTTCCTTTCTTGATGAGTTAAGCAACCGTAGTAAGCCATTGTTGCTGTGCATCATCGTCAAGTTGAGTGGTATCTGGCGTTGTGGCGCTATAAGTTATTGGCACTGGCTTCTCCACCGGAAACTGAGCTGGTGGCACATACGTGTAAGCATCTGGTAATTGTTTGATTGATTTTGATGAAGATTTTTCACCTTCTGCTACTACATCATTGTTATGGTCAATGTTATCTAGATTTCCGGTCGCATCCAGTCCATCTCTTAGTGTAGTAGGGCACACAACGTCATCACGTTCGTATTGTTCTATTACTTTATTAGCTTCTGCTGTAGATACTTGGAGTACTATTTCATATGACACAGATATTCCCTTTTCAAACATATTGTCTATCAGCTTACGCTATGTTGTGACATAGAAAACACGTCGTCTCCCATTTCCAATTTGTCTGCTTCTCAAGGAAGCAAGATTCCGTATGATGTCAATATGGGTAACACAAATAGCTAACCAACTGCAGATCAGTTTCCTGCATTCTGTTTGTCTTCTGGGCGACGAAAACGTCGTTTTTTTCTTTTCTTTTGTTGTTGTTGTTGTTGTTATCAGTAATTTCCGTCAAATATGTATGGTGGCTAATATGTGCCACGTAACTAGTATTGATCAGAATTGGCACAGCTATATAAGTAGCATCAACTGTATCGTTAATATGTGCATTTTCAATATATGACCATTAAGTAGGTTGTTTTTTTTGTTGTGGGGGGGGGAGGGGGAGGGTCGATATATTTGTTCAATATAACGGTAGATTAATGGACAATTATTACGATTCTAACACAAGAACAGAATGAATTTGTAAGTTTAACGGCCAATTTAAAATCAATTCAAGATTAGCGCAGCAGTTTAATGCCTAAATCTAGCACTATAGTTTTATATTCATTTCCCGATGATCAAAATTGGCAGTGAAAACGATAGTTCAGCACCGATGCATCTCATATTGAAAACACACTTAGTGGTGGCCATTTTGAAAGTCAATATAGCTTTATTAACTCGATATTTTGCTATTACAGTTGATGTAATATGCATTGTGTACGTCGTCCATGAAAACATGGGAATATATGTAAGAATTCATTTTTATTAGCACCTTATATTAAAATATTATAGAAACAAACGATTTGAATGGCGGTCAATTTGAAATTTAACATGGCTGTCTCGCATATATAAGCATATATAAGCAACAATTAGTATTTACAGCTCATATGGCGTTTGTTGGCGTGAAATGGTACAACAATTGAGTATCTATGAATCCAATACAAAGAGATATAGAGAAATTAAATTTACATCTCAGAAAGCGGGAAGAACATTTTCCTGTATAGCCAATATGACTGGCGGACGGGCTAATTAATGTACATGTACCCCGTACTAGCCGGTAGCAGGTCTATGGGAAAATGCAATTCCGAGAGTCGATTTTTATTTTGTTTAAAAATGCCCGGGGGTGTCCGACTACCCTCTAGACCACCCCATCGGGCGCTGAAGTCGTTGATATGTGCAGCCATAGGCCTATCCAAATTCTGGTCATTCATTTCTACAGAATATTCTACAGAATAAAAATGCATTTGTTTCAATCACCGATGCATATAATTTACAATTTCCAACATCAGGAATGCCGTTTAGTTTTTTGGTCTTTGGTGACGTATTTTCTAAATCAATAAATGACGTGCGTGATTCATATGGTGCTACAAAAAGTGAGATAAAACAAAAACTATTAAACATAATTGCAGTTTCGTTTCAGAATATTGTTTTTGAAAGGTGTCCGCATCAGAAAATGTAAAAAAGTAAAAATAAAAATTGTGTCATTAAGGCTGGTTTTCCCAGAGCGCGGCCCATATATATTATTATAATTATATTAGTAAATATATTTATTATTTCATAATAAACGAGGCTATGCCGAGTTTCTTATGACATTATTCGCCGAGTTTAATAAATACCATATAGTTATTGCATAAGCACATTATCATACATTGTT
>CM055271.1:55835921-55904946 GCA_029237695.1 Conchocele bisecta | reverse complement strand
AAGAATCGATTTCCGTGTCTCCGACACGGAAATCGATTCTTTGCAAAAACGACATAAGTCTTTGCCAAACTTCCTGGACCACCAAATGCAGCTCATGAAGACGCGTTTGCCGCACCATATTTCATCAAAATCCGTTTCATATTCAAGAAAATATCAAATAATACTTTCAATATTTCAACACTTTCAGCCACTGCTGTTGTTGTTGTAACCACGTGATCATGCACCTTGATCAGCCACATCATGCACATAGGACGTAGTTTCTATCTGTATCTGCTACCACTTACGTGTACGGTGTCACGTAATATTTAGCGATTTTCAAAAATATCACATTGAATCAGCCGTACGATTGCCGTTTGATAACAATGTAAATATTCTTTAAAATAACCACTTGTAAATATGGTTATAAAAATGTATAGTCATTTTACAAGTATATTTGCAATCATTGCAGACACTGATCAGACTGCACAGATGCACAGGTCTCCATCATTTACACATTTAAGAAGTCCGACTTTGGCAGATTGTTGTTAATGTTCTTAAACTGTACTACATTGTACTAAACAATACACGTCTGCGTGCTTTGTTTGTTATCAAAGCGCCGTTCTCGTCGGAGGCGTGTAAATAATATAAAGCAAATGCACACGCACACATTCCAGATTTGCAGATTAAACGCGTCTAAATTCAAATGAGCCGCTTCGAACAATAGTCGCAGTAGTGGCACCGATAAGCGCCAAAGTAGTGCACTTCCGGCGGCGGAAAGCATGACATTTGGTACACAGGGGTTTTCGAGTATGCTGAAAAATGTGAGTCGAGGAGACAATCGATAATCGACAATCGATAAAACGCCTCCTTCCGGTTCAAAATGGCGAATTTCAAAATTGCCGCCAACAGATCTATTTTTTTGTCGATGTAGTTATATACAAGTATCATTGACACTCAATTCGCGTGCTGTCAGTGCCAGGAAACACATGCACATTGGAATTAACCAAATTTAGGCATTTGCCACGTAATCTTCTTGATTTTCAAAATGGCCGCCAATAAATTTGGATTTTCCACAAATCTTGACAATTGACTCGTAGAAGTTGAATTCTGATATATATTACCAATGTTGTCACGGTTTATATACAAATTGCGAACAATAATCATAATAGTAACTTATTTAGCCGATGTAACAATCTTTAGTTTCAAAATGGCCGCCCATAGAAGTTGTTTCCCCATATCTCGGCATGTGAGACTTACACAGTTTATGGTTTGGATGCATATGCCAATGCTTATCGGCCAAAAAACACAAAATAAATACAATTTATAACACTAGCTCATTTAATGGTACAGCTATCTTTATATTTCAAACGGCTGCCAATAAAAGTCACAACAACAAATATGTATGCATAGCACATTCTGCGATATGTAAAACACGTAGTTGAGCGATAAAAGGCTATGGGAGCCGCTCACTAAACTGTTCGACTATCCCGTTTGCTGAAGTAATGTATATACATGGTAGATCCCATTTGTATCAAACTTTCGAACATTGTACTGCACATAAGCATATCTGTGTACCCGGGAGGCTTGCATTGGAACATTTACACCTTCCAGAGCATATTTGTGTGCAGCGACACTTTATAAGTTCGCGACATGCTTCTGATGCCTCGGGGAGAGTTGTCCATAGCGGTGACCAGCTTCCATCATTCCCTCTTGTCCAGCCCCATTCATCTGGCGAAGGCAGCGTTGCATTTGGAATAAGTGCCGCCCCCAAACGTGACCAGCTTGGTACGCAGCTCGCCGAACATGCTGTTTCAGAGCCCATGCTGTTGGTGGAATGTTTTCCAACTTCCGATTTTCATGGGCAAAGATTTGTTGACGGGCATCATTCACTGTATTCCATGTTGCTGTCCTACTGTACAGTATCACGAAGTATCTCTCCTTTTCGGACAGAACATCATCGGATACTGTGTCAGGTGAATGTGCCATTTTCTTGAACACCTCTTCCAGATGTGGCAGAGAACGACACACGCCCCACTCCGTGGATGAAGGAGACTGTATCGCAGCAAGATACTGCATGTAAGAACAGTAATGCCCACGAACCATCGGCCCCTAAATGTAATGAAATAGAATGTGCATGAATGTATCTGAACTTGGTACCATATCCGAATGCCACCCAAAGTTCACATCCTTCCAGAACACTGGCTGTGACAATAGCCGATACTAGGACGTATGTATCTATGGCCCGAATTACAATGCGTCTGTATCCTTGTGGGTACGCATGTGCTGCATGCAGCAACATCCTGCCTTCGGCTTCTTTGTGAGAACAATTGTTGATCGCCGATATATCCAGCTGGCATGGAGAAACAATGAGCTCGCCGTCTGTTGAAAGCATCTGCTTGTCGTCAGCGACATTGCTGGATTTAATTACACTTGCCAGGTACTTGAACAGTCCAGTTTTATTGGAGTCTACTCGCAATAAGTTTGCCCAATGTCGTGGAACCATCGTGTCGCCAGTTACCCGGAGTGCCAGGCCGTCGCCTCGAGACTCTTACATGAGCCTTCAAGCTGTTATATTTGTAAACATCCCACACCATATCCAGCCGCTTGGAGTTACCTAGTTCCCCGTGAATGTAAGGCAAGAATACTCGCTGGGCATCGTCACGGAATGATTTCACAGCCACGGTGGATTTCCTGGGATCTAAAGTGTGTACCAGGGCAGCGCCATACATGATTTATACATCAACGAGGGGTTTTTAATTGGACGAGGAACTAGACTTTCAGGACAACCAATCAGGTCTGATTTGTTTCCTTGGTTCAGTGTGTTATCATTCGCCAATGACGGTGACCAAATGTGATTTTCATGCTGGACGAAGGTTGTTAAATTTCCATCTCTGGATTGGCATGATATGTACATCCTGGAGAAGAGTTGGACGTCTGTCTTCATGTTGGTTAGTTTCGATTTTGTCTTTGATAATTTCTTGCGGCCTGTTCTGAATAGAGGTAAGTTGTTCTTGCTTATGGTGTCATAGAATGAAGTTCGCTGTTGTGTACTTCTGTTATCGACAAAGTTGTTGTATTGTAATTGTCGAACGTCTTATATAGCATGTACGTTCTTGACGACATCATTCGACATAATCACCTTATCCAAGCTATATAGCTCACAGCTTTAATCAGTGAATTGATTTCCCACCTCGTCAATTACTCGGACTACATTTTTAACATCACATGCAAATGCATTTTTCCTGCTTGCTCGTTGTTCGTGATGACGGTCGTCTACAGTGTGTGCCTTTTCAGAGTTCTCATATTTGTGCAGAATTTTCGACGCCTCAGTGCCGGCTACCATCCACCGTCGCAACGCTGCTTCATTTTCCGTGATACCAATAGCTCCTCGTCTCCTTTGACCATGGAATTTAGTTGTTCATGTACGTGGTCGTGGGCAATCGCAGAAAACCTGTGTGACGTATTTTGGGTCACAAAATGTCCTTTGCTAAACTCCGCGAAAGTGCTTGGGCATGTATTCTGAAGCTGTACTGAGTCTGCGACATGCACTGTCAGCCATTTCGCATAGTGGTAACCATCCAGCCCGAACATCCATGGCAATATCTTGCATAGAGTGTCCACGTATAGCTGAAAGGTCTCATCCCGTTGCGAACGGAAACACTGCAGGAATAGTAGCCCCATCTGCATCGTTTTGTTCCAATAACAAAATTGTGGGTGGTCACGTTCCATCTCTGTACACCAATATGGAAAAGGTAAATTAACATCCGATCATGTACACATTGCAGCTTTGTATGAATTCATCTGCAGCATGAAAAGGGCAGCGGCTGTCACCTGGTGAGCCCATTGTGCCGTTGATGTATCAGAAGCCCTCTGTAAATTATCTGCCCATGCCTTCGGTAGTTACGTCTGCGCTTGCCAATACATTCGTCCAACCACTTTCTTCCAGCCAGTCGCCCATGACACTCAGAATTGTCATTTCTATATGAAGGCCTCTCAATAGAAAAACGTATTTGCCTTCTCCATGAATTGAAGACCATGACCACTGAACCTTTTTTGCAAGAGCAAATAATTGCTGATCTAAAGTTATGACAGGAATTTGTCCTGAATTGATATGTTCTGTCGATTTCCTGATGAGATCCATGCCATGTTTTACCATGGCTAACGTATGAGCACAGTCGCGGAACATGGGCAGCATACATGTGATTGCTGGGAGGCGTGGTACGGATTCCTGCACATGTGCAAAGTAAGTCGACCAAGAGATGTTGTCACGTTTGTCCAGCTTTCCTTTCTTGATGAGTTAAGCAACCGTAGTAAGCCATTGTTGCTGTGCATCATCGTCAAGTTGAGTGGTATCTGGCGTTGTGGCGCTATACGTTATTGGCACTGGCTTCTCCACCGGAAACTGAGCTGGTGGCACATACGTGTAAGCATCTGGTAATTGTTTGATTGATTTTGATGAAGTTTTTTCACCTTCTGCTACTACATCATTGTTATGGTCAATGTTATCTAGATTTCTGGTCGCATCCAGTCCATCTCTTAGTGTAGTAGGGCACACAACGTCATCACGTTCGTATTGTTCTATTAATTTATTAGCTTCTGCTGTAGATACTTGGAGTACTATTTCACATGACACAGATATTCCCTTTTCAAACATATTGTCTATCAGCTTACGCTTTCTAGTTTTGTTGTGACATAGAAAACACGTCGTCTCCCATTTCCAATTTGTCTGCTTCTCAAGGAAGCAAGATTCCGTATGATGTCAATATGGGTAACACAAATAGCTAACCAACTGCAGATCAGTTTCCTGCATTCTGTTTGTCTTCTGGGCGACGAAAACGTCGTTTTTTTCTTTTCTTTTGTTGTTGTTGTTGTTGTTATCAGTAATTTCCGTCAAATATGTATGGTGGCTAATATGTGCCACGTAACTAGTATTGATCAGAATTGGCACAGCTATATAAGTAGCATCAACTGTATCGTTAATATGTGCGTTTTCAATATATGACCATTAAGTAGGTTGTGTTGTTGTGTAGGGTCGATATATTTGTTCAATATAACGGTAGATTAATGGACAATTATTACGATTCTAACACAAGAACAGAATGAATTTGTAAGTTTAACGGCCAATTTAAAATCAATTCAAGATTAGCGCAGCAGTTTAATGCCTAAATCTAGCACTATAGTTTTATATTCATTTCCCGATGATCAAAGTTGGCACTGAAAACGATAGTTCAGCACCGATGCATCTCATATTGAAAACACACTTAGTGGTGGCCATTTTGAAAGTCAATATAGCTTTATTAACTCGATATTTTGCTATTACAGTTGATGTAATATGCATTGTGTACGTCGTCCATGAAAACATGGGAATATATGTAAGAATTCATTTTTTTAGCACCTTATATTAAAATAATATAGAAACAAACGATTTGAATGGCGGCCAATTTGAAATTTAACATGGCTGTCTCGCATATATAAGCAACAATTAGTATTTACAGCTCATATGGCGTTTGTTGGCGTTAAATGGTACAACAATTGAGTATCTATGAATCCAATACAAAGAGATATTGAGAAATTAAATTTACATCTCAGAAAGCGGGAAGAACATTTTCATGTATAGCCAATATGACTGGCGGACGGGCTAATTAATGTACATGTACCCCGTACTAGCCGGTAGCAGGTCTATGGGAAAATGCAATTCCGAGAGTAGATTTTTATTTTGTTTAAAAATGCCCGGGGGTGTCCAACTACCCTCTAGACCACCCCATCGGGCGCTGAAGTCGTTGATATGTGCAGCCATAGGCCTATCCAAATTCTGGTCATTCATTTCTACAGAATAAAAATGCATTTGTTTCAATCACCGATGCATATAATTTACAATTTCCAACATCAGGAATGCCGTTTAGTATTTTGGTCTTTGGTGACGTATTTTCTAAATCAATAAATGACGTGCGTGATTCATATGGTGCTACAAAAAGTGAGATAAAACAAAAACTATTAAACATAATTGCAGTTTCGTTTCAGAATATTGTTTTTGAAAGGTGTCCGCATCAGAAAATGTAAAAAAGTAAAAATAAAAAATTGTGTCATTAAGGCTGGTTTTCCCAGAGCGCGGCCCATATATATTATTATTATTATATTAGTAAATATATTTATTATTTCATAATAAACGAGGCTATGCCGAGTTTCTTATGACATTATTCGCCGATTTTAATAAATACCATATTAAATCATCACAAATGTTAGAGTATATTTATTGCATAAGCACATTATCATACATTGTTGAAACTGTACTGGTAACCAAACCTATTTCTTTTGTGTATCCAGTTACATTGTAATTTGCATATATATTACTGTAGTGTATTATGGCTTATACAGAGTTAATGCACTGCGATCGCTCATTTTATGCAATACATAACTATACAATCAATCTGCACACGTTGAGCAGTATATGCGGTACGCGATAAGAATGACAGAGGGGCGGAGCTTACCACGTGACACGTCAGTCGTACCGGCGAATGTCCATCTGTCAACATGGGAATCAACTTGGGAGACGATTTTCCGAATTTTGAAGCGGACACCACCGAGGGGAAAATAAAATTCCACGACTGGATTGGAAAAGATGGGTGAGTGAATGCTAATATGTGTTTATCTCGACTTGTCATGCCGTGAGTGTCGTATAAATATCGTTTAAATCGGCGTGTTAACCGTTATGACGGAAACGTGTCGGACTAGGTAGTTGTACATGCATATACCTGTTACCTGTACTGCATGCTTGATGTTTGTCCTTGTATGTGTAGCGACGGTGAAACCACAGGTGATTAGACACACTGACTGGCCTTGAGTGGCTAGATGTGAAGTCGCCTTTCTACGGTGTCCTGTTACGGCTACTTTACTTTCTCGCATGCTCGACTTGTACACGAGATTGCGAGAAAGCGAGGCGTTTCGCCTCGAGATCTAGCTTAGATAATCTCGGCTATACCGGATGTCTTTTATTATGCCGAATGGCGAGGGTGGAATATAGTGTTGCCGGTGTCCGTCAAATGTTTAAATGTTGATGAAATCGGCTACTGGAAGGTCCAGGGTGTCCGGTATAGAGAGGTTCCCCTCTATTCATAAATAGCTCGGTTAATACTCGTTCAATCGTTATGCGGTAAAATGATACTATACACCTGGTACAAATGTCACATTTCTGTAACCTATTTCACCAATATTGCAAAGTATACTTATCTAGCAAAGTATACTTTGAGCGAGAAATTTTCAATTTAAGGATAAATTTATTAATTTTTATTATGCTGATTTTATTACATTATCACAGCCATTTTGGCTGTGCTAATGTAATAAATTCAGTATAATAATTATGCATACTTTTAATCATCAAATATATGCAGTTGTTTGTTCTACATGAAATAATTCATTTTGGGAAAAATAAATGATTACTCCCTCAAAGTATACTTTGCTAGATAAGTATATTTTGCAATTTTGATGAACCCCGGGTAATTGCATAATATCTCAGATAGATGTTATTAATGTCACGTGTCTGGTGTTGTCAGAGTATCAGTGTCATTGTGCTATATACGCGTCTTGACACTTGACGAGAGTTCAAAATACAAGCCGTCTCCGTATTGTATTACCGTATATAATAACATAAAGATATGCGAAGTCACGTATTGTGTGAACAAAAATGTACAATGTAGTGTAAACGTGTGTACCATGTCCAGAAGTTATGGCATAACCAATGCTAGATATGTGACCCGCCGGTTAACAAACGAGACGTTCTCTGATCATAGGTTATTCCAGGTGGAGAACATTGAATGTTTGCTGAGCTTTCTCCATGAAACCAGCTTTTTATCATTGTATACATGTTTATCATTCTATAAGTATACCCCCGCAACGAGTTGTGAGGCGTATACTGGAGTCCGTCCGTCCGTCTGTGCATATGCGTCCGTCTGTCACTAAACTTAACATCAGAGAAATACTGTTATAACTTCTATTTCCTTCATCTAAAATGTTTAATATTTCACACATGCATTCCTATAAGGCTCTACTACCATGCTGTGCCAAAGCCACGACCGTCCAACCCCCGCTGATCCCAAGGTCAAGGTCAAATACATGGTCTCTTTACAAAACTTAACATCAGAGAAATATGTTATAACTTCATCTAAGATTCTTAATATTTCATGCATGCATTTCTGTAAGGCTCTTCTATCATGCTGTGACATATCCCCGCTGATCCCAAGGTCAAGACATACTTAGTCTCTTTACAAAACTTAACATCAGAGAAATCGGTTATAACTTCTATTTCCTTGCTCGGATCTGCTTCACATTCACGTTCGTACCGCCCTCGCTAAGCCCAGAGTCAAGGTCACAAGCCCACATTTGGAAAGTTTTACATATTTAGGGGTACCTGGGCCCACGCGGGGGGTATTCCATAAGCCTCGCTTACTGGCCAATCTAGTTAAATAGGGAACAAATGATAAAAAAAACCAACACATTTAACAATTCACTTATTTGAGTCAACTTTATTACAGTATTTTCACTACTTAATTTGAAATTCAATTTATATTTTCTCATTGGTGCGAGTATTTTGTACTCCAACTTTTGATAATCAGTGCATATTCTGCGAAATATGTGCGTAAAATACGCCTATACGCACCATATCTGGATGTCTCTGTCAATATCGGACGGGTGCTTTATTGTCCCAGCCAACGGTCCATTTCACCAGCAATGTTAACCCTTACTACGCTGAATTAAATTTCGTCGTCTGCTGGAAATGTTTTATTTTCAATATTTCTCGATAAAAACCTGCTTTGACAGCGCATGAGAATCGTCTCCACTGGAGACGATTCTCATGTGCTGTAAAAACAGGTTTTTTATTCAGAATTAAGGCAAAAATGAAAAACCGCAGACGACTATTTTCGTCTCCCGCGTAGTGAGGGTTAATTTCCAGACATATCATTTAGCAGTTGGCTTGGTATTACGTTTCGCCAAACCTCAGCATGTCTAGTCAGTCAATCGCCTGCTTTTCCGAACATACGTATTGAACTTAAGCAGCACGTATGTATAATGAGTGGTCACTGTACATGTAAAATACAACATAAGTAGTGCTAATGCTCGTGTAGCCCGATAATAATGTTTTATCCCGTCAAAATATGTTTGATATCCTGTCAATACGACCTAATCACTGCGTATGAATATGTGCGGTGGCTGTGATTATTTTTTTTTGCATTTTAAAGCTATTAGGTGTTGACGGGATACATAGAACAGTAGGTTAGTGCCGTGAATGGGAAGAATATCTGGCGCGGCTTGGAAACGGGATGTGCTCGGAAGAGCCTCGCCCATCCCGTTTCCCGAGCCTTGCCAGATATGTTTTCCCATTCACGGCACTAACCTACTATTCTCTATCACGTGATCCAATTATAATGTGGACAGTACATGTATGACTCGCTCGAATATTCGGGCATATAGCTCGATTCATCTTTCTTATTAAGGACTGACTTTATAGAATATGACCCTTTGTTTCAAATGTAGTAGGATCATACATGTGACTGAATATCTATATAAAGTATGTCGGACACTGTTCCTCTTGGGGTATATTATACAGAGCATTGAGTTGCCATCTCCGCCATTTTAGTTTGTACATGCTATTGGACGGTTTCACCCCTTGGAGCATTTGACACGTACAGACAATAATATGGCAGCAAATCGAATAAGAGTTGGTGCAATACGTCCCAGATATATAGGCCGACAACGTCCTGTAAATATGATATCAGCAGACTACACACAAAGCTAGATATGTGAGCTCTTCTACCATCACTCACAAAATATACAATGGACACTTTGTTCAATGTTTAACATGTCAAACTGATGCACTGTCTATTATTAGAAGTACATCTGCCACAGGTAAAAGTCGTATTTACTCGCATAGCAGGCAGGTAGACAGTAGGTACAATACACTCAGATAACTGCTTATAATTCCAGCACAAAAATATTTACACAATTCCCTAACATTTGATTGGTCCGTAGCAAGTCTCTGTCCAAAAATTATATCCCAGTAAACTCCATGCCGAACTACTTTCCGTAACTGTCAGGCGCAGTTAAAATAATTATTAAGAAAACGGAATATAAACACATTTTCTTGATGAATTTATTTCAAATGCTTGAATTATAAGGAATGAATGGCGTTTTTGTGGAATTTATCGGGGATATAAACTTGGAAAAGTCGCGGGAATACTGGACGAGGCCTTCCGGTATTCGTCCGGTATTCCCGCTTTTCCAAGTTTATACCCCGATAAATTCCACAAAAAAGGCCATTCATTCCTATAACAAGTCACTAGATTCTATACAGTATGTATTGTAATACAGTTTTGTTTCTACAGCACAATGTATTGTTCTTACTGTTGCACAGTCTTTACTGAATTCTCAAACATATTAACAAAGGGTCAACAAACCCTTCATATATCATACTTTATATATAAATTTGATGAAAACAAGGCTCTCCCTATTATGTTGCATCAAATGTTATGCATGTGTTTGTCATATTATTAGTGGTATGTGTCAAACGCAATAAGACGTAAAACTGGGCGATGGCTGGTACACACTAAGATGGCCGACATTGCAACTCCATGCACTGTGTAGGATATAGTAAGAAGAGAATGTTCACATGTATGTTATACATATATCCCATCACATTTACGAAGCAATTATGCATGAATCATTGGATGATCACGGGCCCCACGCGTCCTTACTATTATGCACATTGCAAACACAGGGCGTGTTTCCAACGTCGTTTGTACTGCTTTATAAAGTTATGTCAAATGTGACACAAGCATGTATCATATCATATTCATTAATTGTATTAACAGTGTTGATAACATTAATGAATATGATATGATACATGCATTCTGAAATGAACACGTACAATTTCAAACAAAAGGTTTACAGTTATAGTGTAATTTAACACTAATATAAACCTTTTGTTTGAAACTGTACGTGTTCATTTGAGAGTTATCTTTATTTTTTTGCACGGACACTTTGTGGTATGAAAGACAACCCGCCGTGATACTAATAGCATGCACTGCAAAATGAAACCGCACCAGCCGATGAACACGCTCTTTTAAACCTACACCCCTAAGTAACTGGAATGGATTTTGATATGTTAATTGATATGTTAATTGATATGTTAATTGACCGACCGATCCAATTGTTACAAAATAGTTTTCAGATTAGTCCATTTATATGAAGGAGGTGCTTTTGTTCTGAACAGCATGACACTGCAAAAAGTGCAGACCCTGATGAAAAGGCTCATCTATATATACACTGTTTGCAAACGCATATGTACAAAACATGACAAATATTCAACTAAACATGTCTATCTGATATGTACACAAATTGAAACCTTTCCTTCCTTCTTTTTCTCTGCATTATCTTCCCTTACTTTACGCTCTTCTAAACATTACTTTCTAATACATTTTGTATGTAACGTGTGTAGTATAATTATATATCATTATGTTCACGTGCATACGATGTACATGATGAATTTAAAAGTGGAAATAAAACATTTAATAACAAAATAAATAAAAATCGAGTATGATTTAAAAGAGGCACACGTAAGAAACTCGTCCCTCGGTCGAAGGTCAATGTAACATTCGGAGGTCAAATATCAAAACGGGAACAGAAATATGTGTTAGGGCCATATATAGAAAACCATTTGATGTCGAATGATGGATTCGCGAATAACTACACACACATACTTATCATTATGAACAGTAATAGCGTATGCAAGACGAGCATCACTGTTCCAAAATCAAGGTCATTTGTATGATCGATTTTTTTAATAGCTGTTATAATAATTGAGCCGCGTCGATTTCCGCTGAGATTTGCACTCTGACTTCGAAGTTCAGTTGCTTGTTTCAGAACAATAGGCTACGATACTCGCTCACTGCAAGGCGAGTTGACTCTCCAAAACACATTATGCTACCGTAACACTCCCAAAACAAACACAAGGCGTTGTAAGAAGGTGATATTGCGGTAACACATGTCTGCAAACATGTTAGAGCGGGGTCGGGTCTGACCGGCCGTCGGCACTAAACCGCCCCCCCCCCCCCCCCCCCCCCCCCCCCCACCCCCCCCCCCCCCCCCCCCCCCCCCCCCCCCCCCCCCCCCCCCCCCCCCCATCTAAGTAAACACATTTAAACCCAAGTTGATATCTTATATTGTGCATGTGCCGAAAGTTCATTATAGGAATGAATGGCCTTTTTGTGGAATTTATCGGGGTATAAACTTGGAAAAGTCGCGGGAATACTGGACGAAGGCCGGAAGGCCTCGTCCAGTATTCCCGCGACTTTTCCAAGTTTATATCCCCGATAAATTCCAAAAAAAAGGCCATTCATTCCTTATAATTCCAGCATTTGAAATAAATTCATCAAGAAAATGTGTTTATTTTCCGTTTTCTTAAGAATTATTTTAACTGCGCCTGACGGTTACAGAAAGTAGTTCGGCATGGGAGTTTACTGGGATATAAATTTTGGACAGAGACTTGCTACGGACCAATCAAATGTTAGGGAATTGTGTAAATATTTTTGTGCTGGAATTATTTCCCCGTGAGTTTTAAATTTGCGACAAACAATGCAAATCATTTTCCATAGAACAACATCTGTACACCAAGACTTGCATAAAGATGATGCAATATGCATATGTACGTAACACATTGTTGTATACATGAATGCAGATCAATCTGAGTGTGTCTACATATTCAAGGTGTATGATCACGTGGTACTAACAACAACAACAAGTACTGACACTTCCAGAATCCCTCTATTTTATATTTTCATTAACGTAACGGATTTTGATTTTATATTTTCATTAACGTAACGGATTTTGATGAAATATGACGCATCAAACGCGTCTTGTAAGCTGCATTTGGTGGTCTTTGTATTTTCGCCCAAACTTCTGTCGTTTTTGCGAAGAATCGATTTCCGTGTCTACCGACATAAATCTGTGCCGGACTCCCTATACCACCAAATGCAGCTCATGAAGACGCGTTTGCTGCGCCATATTTCATCAAAATCCGTTGCATATTAAGGAAACTATCAAATAATACTTACTTTGGAGTGGGCGACGTTGTTGTTGTTGTAACCACGTGATCATGCACCTTGATATTGGATTACCGATATTGTAAGTTAAGGCTTGTCACATTCAAATGAAGGTTAGCGTGACATAGACAGCAAACATACAGGTGGCCGAGTACAGCCGACAAATCCAACCCATTTTTTTCTTTTAATTTGAATATTAAAGCGTGATGTGGTTTCAACGGTTTTCCGGAGAAAAACAATATTTGCTGATTCGTCTTACAGATTACATTCAATTACATTCTATGACACCATCGACTGTGTACTAGTTTTAATGTAATTAAAGGTACATGCCCACTCAGTATGCACAAAGTATTCGTTATAGGAATTAAATAAGTGTATAATTATAAGTATCTCGTTGTGGGGGGGGGGGGGGGTATACTGGAGTCAGGTTGTCCGTCCGTCCGTCCGTTCGTCCGTAAACATAACATCAGAGAAATAGTGTTATAACTTTTATTTCCTTCATCTAAACTGCTTAATATTTCACACATGCATTCCTGTAAGGCTCTACTACCATGATGTGCCAAATCCACGACCGTCCAACCCCCGCTGATCCCAAGGTCAATGTCAAATACTTAGTATCTTTACAAAACTTAACATCAGAGAAATATTGTTATAACTTCTACTTCCTTCATCTAAAATGCTTAATATTTCACACATGCATTCCTGTAAGGCTCTACTACCATGCTGTGCCAAATCCACGACCGTCCAAGCCCCCACTGATCACATGGTCAATGTCAAATACTTAGTCTCTTTACACAACTTAACATCAGAGAAATATTGTTATAACTTCTATTTCCTTCATCTGAAATTCTTAATATTTCACACATGCATTCCTGTAAGGCTCTACTACCATGCTGTGCCAAATCCACGACCGTCCAACTCCCACTGATCCCATTGTCAAGGTCAAATACTTAGTCTCTTTACAGTGGGTGTTTGGACGGTCGTGGATTTGGCATTTTTTCAGCGCAGTCAACTTAGCCATTTTCAATGTTAACTTTTCGCATTTACAATGTTAAGTTTTCGTGTTTAAGTCCATTTCTTTGGTACTGTACCACCTAGGACCACCAAACTTTCACAGCTTCATAACCAAGGGGTGCCCACCACATACAACTATCCAACATGTGACCATTTCTTTTACCTTGACCTATTATTTCTACGTAATTGACTTAGCCATTTTCAACGTTAACTTTTTAACGTACGTCTGGTTAAAGTTTTTTGGTTAATGTTTTTCGTTATACTATATCTCTGCAACTGCTTCGCCCATTACCTTGTAACTTCACATGGGTGTTTATCATCATTCATTCTACCCCCCAACCGTGCGGCCCCTGTGTTTAATGTCAAGGTCAAATTACTTTGATTGTTTTTGTTAAAGTTTTTTCGTGTACTATATCTCTGCAACTGCTTCACCCATTACCTTGATACTTCACATGGGTGTTTATCATCATTGTCGCAGGCCATCTAGTCTACAAAAAGTGGGTATAATTATGTTATCCAAGTGTCTATGCTTGGACAAAACCTGGCCTTCGTGGCGTTGCCTCGTTTCTTGTTTAATTATGTATACTAATTAAATGCGTCACCTGAAAAAAATAATATTTCGACAGATTATAAAGTATGATCATTACACATCAACAAATAAATACAGATAATAAATAGTAATGTCTGTTAACATTTTAAGGAAACATTATTATCGCCCCTGATATCAGTGTGGAAATTTACATCTGATATAAATTATATAGTAATGTCAATCAGTACGTGGGGTTATATGGTGAAATGAATGTTTATTTTGCCTGAAAATTTCATATCTACAGAATATACAAAACTATATATAAAGAACAGTGTGTGCCTACTGAGTGGGCATGTACCTTTAATGTTGAACGTATTGTCCTCCCCATGTACAAGTATATTCCTATCTGTATTTGCTAAACTGTCGTATAACCAATGAACCAACCAGTTAATCAATACAGAAATGACATACATGGACAGTAAATATTACTGTCTGTTTCATATATTTCTGTGGTTTTCTACAATTATAAATTATTAAAACGCTCAGTAAACAGGACGTCAAAAAGAATAAATCCGCATACCGAATCCGCCGTACACGCGAGTACACACGTTTATACCTGCTGGTACATGAACTTGCCGGTTTGTCTTTGTCGCTTTTCTCTTTCATGTATTACCAAAAAAATCAAGCTCACCCGTCTATACATTCATTATTCAATGCCAAACATGCTTCTAGTTTGTCAACTTTCAAACTGTTGTAAATGTTGGCCTAATCTATGTGTGTACCGGTAGATACGTAGATACTATAACGTCGTTTTGACGTCGTTTGACGTCGCTTTTACGTGACGTCTCATTTGCTCAAACGACCTGAATAGTGGTGTTGTATAAAATATAATATCTTAATGAATATTGCAGATATCATGATCAAATAAAAAGCATTCAATTCATCATACAAATACTATTGTCATAGTAACAAAATGTTAATTTGACCAAGAATTTCCCGAAGACAGGTTTTCTCGCGACGCGGCTCATATTATATTCTAGATTGTCAGATAATATTGTTAGAATGTTCAGTATGTGTCAGCTTATTTGCGAATAATCTTAAGATTTAATAATACTTATCATTAGAAGAATTATTCGAATATAAGCTGAAGAAATTTGGCACATACTGAATACAAGGTTCTAGCTGCATGTAGCTAGCTGCATTGTTCCGTAAACCAGGCATAACATTCTTCTTCTCAATTTAACAATTCGTTCCCACGAAATAACAATTCCTAACAATTCGTTCTCACGATATAACAATTCGTTCCCTCGAATTAACATTGTTATATCGTGGGAACGAATTGTTAAATTGAAGGAACGAATTGTCATTTCGTGGGAAAGAATTGTTTTTTCGTTGGAACGAATTGTCAATTCGAGGAAACGAATTGTTAATTCGAGGGAACGAAGTGTTAAATTGAGGGAACGAATTGTTATTTCGTGAGAACGAATTAATAAAAAAAATCCATGTCCCCTGCGGAGACAATCTGCGGTGCATAGGCCTACACCATATGTACGGAAGTGACGGAAGACTGTTCAACCAGACTAAGACAGTGTTGATTCAGTGAGCGCTGGACTTGAAACTTTCCGCAATGTAATACACAGACCGTGCATATACCAACAATAACCAATATGAATATACCATACACAAGTTGATCGATACAATTAGCAATAATTCCAGCATAAAAATATTTACACAATTCCCTAACATTTGATTGGCCCGTAGCAAGTCTCTGTCTAAAATTTATATCCCAGTAAACTCCCACGCCGAACTACTTTCCGTAACCGTGAGGCGCAGTTAAAATAATTCTTAAGAAAACGGAAAATAAACACATTTTCTAGATGAATTTATTTCAAATGCTGGAATTATAAGGAACGAATGGCCTTTTTGTTGAATTTATCGGGGATATAAAACTTGGAAAAGTCGCGGGAAGGAAGGCCTTCGTCCAGTATTCCCGCGACTTTTCCAAGTTTATACACCCGATAAATTCCACAAAAAGGCCATTAATTCCTATAATATTTACTCTGCAATCATAACGACCATTTTCATAGACACGGCCCCGCAGTCTTATTACACATTACAATAAAATGTAACCGGATATGTTAAAACGCTAGTTCTCATGCACTCTTCTTATCAAGGCCGTTGTTACGTGTAAATACAAATGTAGTGCTTATATTTCATGGAAATTTCATCATTGATTTTCCAATTTCGTCGATCTATATTTTTCGACGACAGTTACTTGTATATATTTATCATGTTATTTGCAAAGAAATAACACTGCGATTAGTGCGTTTTTCTCACATCCAGGTTTACATAACTTGAATTGTATCATATCAGGTTTTAGTTGGCGTATGACAACTGTTATATGACTGGTGAGGCCCTGGTAGAGTCCCCTTGATACCGTACACATATATGACGCACAGGTGGAAGACTCGGACCTAGGACCTGATAAATGGCTCATTTGTAAACCGTTACCCCACCCACCAATTTCCGTACAATAGACACTATAGCGTTTTCAAGATAGGAAAGAGCTTGGGAAAATGTTGTAGTTTCGGACTCGCTCAAACACCACACATTTCGATTTTTCTGCTGACTTATGTCTCTAGTAATCGATAGATGTCTTAGGTCTTCAAATATATTCACTTCAATGATCTGATGTAAGCATTTCGTTAGTTACGGGCAAATTAGCAACCACAGCCAAGGCGATAATTGTGTGTACGAAAGAATGTCACACATTTTTGTGGTCCGTGGAAGCATAAATTACGTGTAACATCTGGCTGAAATCCCATTAAAATCTCAACATATTGACGTGAATCACTGAAATAAACATCAGTAAATCCGATGTTAAAATTTGTGACTAATAAGTGTCATGCACTAACCTTGAATGATCTAAAACGTGCGTTTATTTTGATTTGCGTCCCAACATTTCGACATAAGCCTTCCGTGCACTTTACTTTTACACGCAACGGCCGTCAAAAACGATATTCATCTTTACTGATGATTTAAAATTAGAATCATTATGTTTACATAATTTAAGGTCGCGTATTGCAGTTATTGGAAATAATTTCCTTTGAAAATCTTCATACAATCTAAAGCCTCATACATTTACAAAGATTATCACAAGGACCGGGTTAATATGTTTTCTATATGTGGATATATGCACGAGCTACATAGCATGCGATAGTGTGCGACTTTAGTGGAACAAGTGGCAATTATATCCACATACAAATCAAATAACATTTTTATGATATATGTAAACCACTCACAACTAAGATGCGCCTAAACATATACAAACTATTAATGCAGTAAACAAATTACTGATGATTTAGAAGGAACTATTATACAATGTGAAAAGTAATTTTGGCACTGATCAATATGGTAAAATATTGACAATTTACTTTCCATTGTGTTTCAATGTCAAACAAATGTACATATATAATAAACATATAAGTTTTATTCTCTGATAAAATATCAAGACTATTTGTATTCCTTTCATGTGCTGGATGCAAGTAAAACGCCAGTGAATGAAATATACAGCGAATGTGCATGGTTACTTTCGGTTACTTTCGCTCTAGGCAAACGAAGAACGTTGAGTTCGTGTTTCCCGATTAACTTGTTTAGTTAAATAAAACAATTTAAAATGTTCGGCTTATTTGTTCTGTACGTGTCAAATCGCAAACTTTCAAAGGAATATTCATTGACCATCCAAATAGTTATTCCGGTCCTGATTAACGAACAACATGTATAGTTTACTTAGCACCCTGCAAGCATATTTAACGTATAACTTACTATAAAGTCTATGCTACTTACCGAATTTAATTGATGCCCTAAACGGGAACATATTTTTCTTGTTTTTATTATCATGACTACATACGTCAGGGCTTGAATCTTTACCCCGAACAATTAGCGGCAATTTGTGCTCGAAATATGGATGGGACCATTACTCAGTCCAGTGTGTCCGCAGTGTGGAGCAATGTAATTATCGCAGATTTACCGATTAGAATGCAAATTCCCTGCTCCCAGTCGGTTTGACGAGAATTAAATTGTTCTTACTGGTGAAGATACAAGTACACACATATTATAATCTAACTTGAGTAAAGGTAATTTGATTCATGATAAGTATTCATACAACATAATAATAAGTGTTATAAAGTATCTGTTCGAGCCTTCATCTGACTGTTTCGTTCTCGTGTATAAAACGTTTATGTGAAGTGTAATCCAGACATAATTATCATTTTTCGATAAAAAAGTGTACTTCAGAGTATGATAATTTGAAGGATTGTACAATTCCATAATTCCAGCACAAAAATATTTACACAATTCCCTAACATTTGATTGGCCCGTAGCAAGTCTCTGTCCAAAATTTATATCCCAGTAAACTCACACGCCAAACTACTTTCCGTAACCGTCAGGCGCAGTTAAAATAATTCTTAAGAAAACGGAAAATAAACACATTTTCTTGATGAATTTATTTCCAATGCTGGAATTATAAGGAATGAATGGCATTTTTGTTGAATTTATCGGGGATATAAACTTTGAAAAGTCGCGGTAATACTGGACGAGGCCTTCGGGCCTTCGTCCAGTATTCCCGCGACTTTTCCAAGTTGATACCCCGATAAATTCCACAAAAAGGCCATTCATTCCTATAGTAAAAGTAAAATACGCATTGAATTTGAAATCTGGGGGTATAATACTCTTTAGATACAAAACTTATCTACTATAGAATCAGTATTCCCGCGACTTTTCCAAGTGTATACCCCGATAAATTCCACAAAAATACCATTTTATCGGGGATATAAACTTTGAAAAGTCGCGGTAATACTGGACGAGGCCTTCCGGCCTTCGTCCAGTATTCCCACGACTTTTCCAAGTTTATACCCCGATAAATTCCACAAAAAGGCCATTCATTCCTATAATAACAATAATGTAAACGTCTGTATGCGCAGATAATGTGCGTATAAATGTTTCACACGTGGTGGGTGAAATTTACCTTTGACAACTTCAGGACGCTATGATGAACATTGGAATCAGAAATCGAAATATGTTACAAATTAACAGGTATTCAATACATTTATAGGAATTGTGATTTTACAGTGACACGTATAATAAATACACAGGTACATATAGTACACATGTAGACGGGACAGAGTCAACGGTATTTATTAAGCCACGTTTGTTTTACCACAGATGGAAGACTCGGACCTAGACCCGATAAATAGCTCATTTGTAAACCGTT
This sequence comes from Conchocele bisecta, assembly GCA_029237695.1. Lineage (NCBI taxonomy): Eukaryota > Metazoa > Mollusca > Bivalvia > Lucinida > Thyasiridae > Conchocele > Conchocele bisecta. The sequence goes on along the minus strand of CM055271.1, from coordinate 55,885,061 downwards.
ACACCACCCACAAATTTCCGTACAAAATACACTATTAGCATTTTCAAGGTAGGCAAGAGCTTGGACAAAATGTTTCGGACTTGCTCAAGCAACACACATTTCGATTTGTCTGCTGACTTATGTTTCTGGTAATCGATAAATGTCTTAGGTCTTCAAATATATTCACTTCAAGCATCTGCTTTTAGCATTTCGTTAGTTACGGGCAAATTAGCTACCAAAGACAAGGAGATAATTGTGTGTACGAAAGAATGTCACACATTTTTGTGGGCTGTGGAAGCATAAATTACGTGTAAAATCTGGTTGAAGTCCCATTACAGTCTCAACATATTGACGTGAATCACTGACATAAACATCAGTAAGTCCGATGTTACAATTTGTGACTAACAAGTGTCATTCACTAAACTTGAATTATCTAAAACGTGAGTTTATTTTGATTTGCATCCCAACATTTCGACATAAGTCGCATAAACTTCCGTGAACTTTACTTTCGGATTTCCTTTGCTATATTCGCAGAATGATCAATTATGACGTCACGTGAAAACCTAAACTGGAGCATTACAAATACTACAGCCAATCAGGTGGCGGTGGGTGAAGCTGAGTATGTGGTATTCTTTCGGAAAGAGAAATTTCTCTGTAACGTCGTGTAGCTAAAACGTGTGTAACTAACAATATACTAAACACAGATGTTTAAAGTGAATATATTTGGGGGCCTAATAGGAATTTATCATTTGCCAGAGGCGTAGTCAGCAGAAAAATCGAAACGTGTGGTGTTTGAGCGAGCCCAAAACTAAGCCTGTCTAGTGCATTTTTCCAAGCTCTTGCCTACCTTGAAAAGGTTATACTGTATAGTTTACGGAAACGGGTGGGTGGGATAACGTTTTTCAAATGAGACATTTATTGAGTCCTAGGTCCGAGTCTTTCACCTGTGAACTTTACATGTCGTCGGAAATATAATTTACCGGCGACGTTTACCGTTGTAACGAATTGTCATTGTTTCTTATACTATTTATAAATTATATTATAAATGTTTTGAAATATCGCTAGTATAAGTATATATAAAACCGACCGACCGACCGACCGACCGACCGACCAACCAACCAACAAACCAAACTATCCAACCAACCAACTATCCAACCGACCAATCAACCGACCGACTAACCTACAAACCGACCAACCAAAACCAACCAACCAAACTACCAACAGTAAATCAATCAACCACTGTCCTAGGTGGGCGATCCTGTTCTCGCATCCGGCCGACTACACACCCGTCTGTACGACAGAGCTGGGCCTCGCCGCCAAGATGCAGAAGAAGTTCGCCGACCGTAACGTGAAACTTATCGCGCTCTCCGTCGACGACGTTCCCAGCCACGACGGATGGACGAAGGTAATTTGTGGTGAGGGGTGTGACAAAAGTATGGTGAGCTATGGTAAATCGTGACCATCGGGAGGTAACATAATGGCTAGGCGAAGGTACGTCGTAGTGCGAATCGCACTAAAATAAGTATGCAAATGAGGCCGGTACAGAAAACATCAATGATCAGTACAGGCTTATAGAGAATAGTAGGTCAGTGCCGTAAATGGGGAAAAAACATCTGGCAAGGCTTCGGAAACGGAAAATAGAATTCTTTATTTGTCATCAGAAGTATATGTAGTGACCACCATTTGAACCGTCTCGCCGAGACGGTTCAAATGAGTGGTCACAACATATACTTTCGTTCAGAAATAAGGAAAATAGATAGAGAATAGTAGATTAGTGCCGTGAATGGGAAAAAATATCTGGCAAGGCTTAGGAAACGGGATGGGCGAGGCTCTGCCGAGCACATCCCGTTTCCGTGCCGCGCCAGATATTTTCCCCATTCACGGCACTAACCTACTATTCTATTTATCCCGTCAACATTACAAATAGCTTTAAAATGCAAAAAATAACCCCAGCCGCATCTCCAAATCGTATCGACAGGATATCAAAAATGTTTCACGGCACCGTGTTTCACGGCACATACGCACTGGGTTGACGGGATAACATGCATATACTACTGTGCTTATGCAATAACTAGAATGTAACATTTGTCTTCTATTGTAATATATTTGTGTTATATGTATTAAACTCGTGTCTTATAAAATCAGTAAACGAGTTTGATAAATATATTAAATCATCACTATTTTCAGATCTTCAATACAAGTAACCAAATGGATTTTCGAAATGTGATCATCTGAAATATGCATAAGTGTGGCTGTGACTGGAGAAATGGGGCGTATAGCTTTTGTGAGCAGTGTAGATCCAGATCAGCCTGTGCATCCACACAGTCTGATCAGGATATGCACTGTTCAGCATTAACTTAATGAAACACCCGCCAGCCATGCTTCTAACAAGCAACACTGGTAATTACCAGGGCCCAGTTGCTCAAAACCTCTGTTTGCTTAATAGCCTGTTAAATCCTTAACATTGTTAAGGATTTAACAGTCTGTTAAGCTAACAGAGGATTTGAGCAACCTGTAGCCGATTTCATCAAAATTGCAAAGTATACTTTACTAGCAAAGTACACTTTGAGGGAGTAATCATTTATTTTTCCTGAAATGCATTATTTCATATAAAACTAACAACTGCATATATTTGATGATTACAAGTATGCAGAATTATTATACTGAATGTATTACATTATCACAGCCAGAATGGCTGTGATAATGTAATAAATTAAGTATAATAAAAAATAATAAATTTATCCTAAAATTGAAAATTTCTCCCTGAAAGTATACTTTGCTAGCTAAGTATACTTTGCAATGTTGATGAAATCGGCTACTGGTCCAGACTACCGGAGTGTGCTATCTGATCAAGATCGACAATGCTCACAAATCTCATTAGCCCCATGTCCCCAGTCATAGCGACACATGGTCATTGGTGTTTGTGGACTCTTTAAAGGGGCATATCTGTAGCCTAAATTGCAAAGTATACTTATCTAGCAAAGTGTACTTTGAGGGAGTAATCATTTATTTTTCCTGAAATGCATTATTATACCCCCGCAACGTGTTGTGGGGGGGGGGTATACTGGAGTCCGGTTGTCCGTCCGTGCGTCCGTCCGTCACTAAACTTAACATCAGAGAAATATTGTTATAACTTCTATTTCCTTCATCTAAGGCTCTACTAACATGCTGTGCCAAATCCACGACCGCCCAACCCCCGCTGATCCCGAGGTCAAGGTCAAATACTTAGTCTGTTTCCAAAACTTAACATCAGAGAAATATGTTATAACTTCTATTTCCTTCGTTGCAGATTCTTAATATTTCATGCATGCATTCCTCTAAGGCTCTAATACCATGATGTGACATATTCCCGCTGATCTCAACGTCAAGGTCACATACTTAGTATCTGTACAACACAAATCGGTTATAACTTCTACTTCCTTGCTTGGATCTGCTTCACATTTCACACTCGCATTGCTCCAATGGACCTCTACCACCCTGTGACAAATTCACGTTCGTGCCGACCCCGCTAAGCCCAGAGTCAAGGTCACAAGCCCACACACTTGGAACATTTTATATATTTAGGGGTACCTGGGCCCACGCGGGGGGTATTCCGTAAGCCTCGCTTACTGACCAATCTAGTTTCATATAGAACTAACCACTGCATATATTTGATGATTAAAAGTATGCAGAATTATTATACTGAATTTATTACATTATCACAGCCAAATTGGCTGTGATAATGTAATAAATTCAGTATCATAAAAATTAATAAATTTATCCTAAAATTGAAAATTTCCCCCTCAAAGTATACTTTGCTAGAAAAGTATACTTTGCAATGTTGGTGAAATAGGCTACAGGAATTTTTTTAACAATATATTATAATTCCGCATATACCCTGAATGTTTTGTCAACTGTTGACTTCATTTCTGGAAAATGTGCTAAATGTTGTAAATGCGTCTCATGAAATAACGCAGTTGTCATAAGGTACAAAATCACACGGCGTGTCTCAATTATCGCATGATACAAAATGTACATGTACACGGATTGAATTTCGCTATTTCACGGCAAATCATAGATTTTAATAATTCACAAAATGTCACTTGTCTGATAACAAGTTGAAATATGATATATTCCCATTCACACGTCTATTGTAAACACACCCTTGTTGATGGAGAGCGATTTTACATACACCACAGGGCAAAAATTGAAAACGCTTGAGTGCGATTAAAGTACAGTGACTGCCTTTAACTCAGACAATTAGTGTGACTGTTTAACCCTTTGAACCCGAAATACCGCTATAGCGGGGTTTGTAAACTGTGCAGATCCAGATGAGCTGGCTCGTAGCGAGCTGTCTCATCCGGATCTGCAATTTTTGCAAGTAATTTTCATATTTTTTATAACAAAAACGCCCCCTTTTCATAAATGGACTGATCTGAAAATTATTTTGTGACTATTGGATTGGTCGGAAAATTAACATATCACAGTCGATTCCAGTTAAATGTACTTAGGGTTGAAAGGGTTTAACTCATTACATACATTTTGTTTGTGGAAAATCTTAAATATTTAAGGTCAGAAATATAATTCGTGACCAGCATTTGAACCGTCTCGTCACAACATATACTTTCATTGAGAAATAAGAAAAATAAAATATTAAACAAAAATCATACCCATACACTAGGTATATGATCACGTGGTACTAACAACAACAACAAGTATCGATTCAAAGTACGTATTATTTTATATTTGGAGTGGGCGACGTTGTTGTTGCTGTAACCACATGATCATGCACATTGATACAGGGTGCCGTTTCACTAAACTTCGTACGACTAAAATATTCGTAAGTGCAAATTTATGATCGTCTTAAAATCTCAATTGATGGATTTTCATTTATTGAGCATAGGCTGCATATGCAGCCTATGCTCAATAAATGTAAATCCATCAATTGTCTACAAGAACAAATTATTAATGTGAAATTTACAGACTATCATAATTTTGCTCTTACGATCATTTTAGTCAAACGTTAGTGAAACGGCCCCCAGGTGTATATCCGCATGTAGTGGGTTAATTTTGACGAGTTCACTGTAAGTTAGCACTACCGATACTGCCGGCAGTCACCTTTCTGCCACTTAACTTGAGAGCTAGGTCGTCTTAACCCTTTCATCCCTAAGAAACTGGAATGGATTTTGATATGTTAATTTTGCAACTAAACCAATCATCACAAAATGATTTTCAGACTAGTGCATTTATGAAAAGGGGTTATGTTTTTGTATTAAAAAATATACGTCTCATTTGGATCTGCACTGTTTGCATAAACCGCTATAGCGGCTTTCGGGTTCAAAGGGTTAATACGCATTGGACATGTCGGAAGTCTCATCTTAAGGAATTAGGTCATAGATAGATAAACTCGACTTCAATGATAATTGCTTCATAAGAGTGATGTGATATATGAATATAACATATGTGAATATTGTATTGTTACTGTATACTATATGGAGCATTGACTTGCCATCTCCGCCATCTTTGTATGTACAAGCCATCGTACAGTTTCACCACTTGGTGCGTTTGAGAAATACAGCAAATAATATGACGGTAAACGAAATACAATTTGGTGCAATACATAATAGGCATGTGTTGTGTGGTTGGCCATGTAAAAGTGATACACTGTGCGATTTTTTGTGTATGAGGGTATTTATAATGGTGGTTCATGTTTCTAAAAACACGGACACAAACCTGTCCAGAAAACTGACATATTTTACAGTTTGGTGTAATATAATTGATAGTGAGTCCGTTCTCCTGGCTTTTCTACATGTGAGTAGCCACATTATATCGTATGTTCTACTTCACATTTTGAATTCTTTGTCAAACGGCAGAACAGGTGAAACTGGCTTGAACACACAAAAATGGCCGACTTGGCCACTCTATGTGCCGTATAGGATACAGTAACGAGGCAGTATTCACATATATGTTATACATATATTCTATCACATTTACGAAGCAATTATCTTTTAATCAAACGATGATCATGTATAGAACGGGTCCTTAACTACACAATCGTCGCCTCCAGGCCACTTACTGATGGCCAGGACGAGCTATACTGTACGGGAAACAAGATACAAAGGACAAACTATTGTAAAAGAAACATGATACTGCCCATCACATGATGACACGTCAAGTACATGTGTTATCCCCTCGCCGATAAGCAAGAGGGGATATACAAATAACGCAGGTACGTACGCACATACATGGACCACCGCTATGTATGTGCGTACGTACCTGCGTTATTTGTTCAGATGTAATGACCTCTACATGTAGGTGAAAATGGTTAACCATGTTAATGTGTGAAGTGAATTTATAAAAATCTTCGTACGAACATTTTTATCGTACGAAATTTAGTGAAACGGCCCCCTGGAATGGATTTTGATACTTTAATTTTGCAACCAATCAAACTGTCACAAAATGAGTGATCAGCTTCTGATAACGATAATCCGTCTTGTTTATTATATACCCCGGATGCATATACTCGCCCTCTGTCCGTCCGTTCGTCTATCTGTCCGAAATTTCGGCTTTGAAAGTCGGTTTGGTAAAATTTCACATTTTGCCCTCCCATTTACGTTTACTGGTGTGAACAGAAAACGGAAAATTATAACTAACTGAAACTTTCACTAATATGAGACACGATGCCTTGCACCTTAGTACACATATTATGACGCCATGACTTGACGTCACGTACTTGTGACGTCACTGAACGTGAATACATGTTTGACGTTATGGCCATGGTGTCGTGACAAAATATTATAGCAAAGATACTTACACGAGTTCCTCGCAGCATCAATGACTTAGAAATGCTTCAGGCGCTGTGCATTGTCGCCTAACTTTCGTTCTTTGACATTGTCACTCTTTTTCTTCGGTTATCCTTATGAATTCAAAATGGTGAACGCATAATTCAACTGGCTACATATCAGCGAAGTCTTCGCTTACACTGCACCTTGAATCCTAAATAATCTTAAATGTGAACAACCTAGTGTATGCCAGCGATATTACCATCTCTTATCTTGGTAAATTGAGACACTTTTGAACAATTATATCCAGTACTTAGCGAATGATATGCCATTTAATGCCACTCATTTTATCCTAAACGGAGGTAGACACGCAGCTATATAATGACATATATATCCAGGGTTTGTATTGAATTGGGCAAAACAAATGCATCAAAATCTCTCTAATAGATTCAGAATCAGTGATTTCAATGCAGCTCCTTCATTGTTTGTGTATAAGCAATACATGATGCACAAAACACACAGTGAGGTCGGTGGAGTTTTCGAAAAGTCTTGAAATTAATTGGAAATTTGATGGTCATAAACTTGCTTTTCCCACGATTTGTAGTATCAAATAGTCAGCTTATCACTTGACTGCATAATAATGTATGTCTGAATCAGGCGATGGTAATGCGATCCTCAAGAAAGACACACGGCGACAAGTGTAAGGTATCACGCTACCTAATCTGCCCGACGTCGTGTTTTGTTACAAAGTTAATGTTATAAGCGGCCTACTTCCTGCTTTAAAATATGTCGTTGCATACGAAATGTTAAATAATGTCGCTATTATTCTCCAAAATTATTCCAGACAGCAGCAAACAACAGGGAAACGCCAACACTCTGCCTTATTTGAAAATTATTCATACGGTATTACGTTACTTGGGCCGCAATCCAAAACATGACGTTACATTAATAGCAACTGCAATAAACAGTATTTTCATACTTTGTCTTGGTCTAATGGGAAACACTTGGAAAGGCTACGAATACGCCGTTGATAAAAACGTCGTAATTTCAACGTCATTGATCTAAAACGTCATATAAGTGTTTACCACGCGTCATGAAAATACTTCTAAAATGAAAAATAATTGGGATACATTGATAATTTTGGCGGCATATGGCTTTTAAAAGATGAACAATTCAGAAAACGCGAAAAAGTAAAAACTGAAAATGTTGTCATTAAGCCCGGTTTTCGCATGGCGCGGCTCATATTCATTCTATATCACACCATTGCGTCACTTGTGTTCAAGGTCAATGCCAAATGAATTCGACAACTACGTTAAGTTGTTTGTGCGCTAAAGATTGTGAGGGGTACATCCATCAGTGTTACTGATTTTTTGTTTCAAAAAGTGGGTATAAAAATCGAATTACTGATAGAGAATACCAGGCTAGTGTCTTTTGATATCAAGTTTATCAGGCAAGGCTAGGAAACGCGTAGGAATTCCGAGGCTTGCCGAGGAATTCCTACCGTTTCCGAGCCGAGCCTGATAAAGTTGCTATCAAAAGACACTAGCCCGGTATTCTATTTATCAGGTAACGTTTTATGCTCGAAGATGACCAAATATGACGTCGTTATCTATGGACAGAACGCGGACTTGATTACGTTGCGTCATTACACTGACGTCATTCGGTAACGTCAAGTGACGTCATCCGACCAATGGAATGTCAGTTTTCACTTCGTTGTAACCCGGATGTTTGTATCAGGTCAATGCCAATGCCTGATACAACAATATGTTATCAGTCAGCACGTATTCGGTCATGTTACCTGAATATAAATATCAATAACCACTGCGGTTGCGGTCAGTGTCTCTGCAAATCTCCCTTACCGACCGTAGCATATGCAATATGCCTGCCTGCAACTATAAATACTGAATAATATTAAAACTACGCACCATACATGTTTATTATCCTCTCATCAAGAGCAAGAGGGGATATAGCGTTTGCCCATGTGCGTGCGTGCGTGCGTGCGTGCGTTAGTAAGACTTCATTTGTATATGTTATCTCCTTGAGATAGCATATTATGTCACACAAATTTCTATGGGGGCAGCCATATTGACGTGCTGCGCCTAAGTGGTGAGGACGACCAAGAAAATAGTGCCATGTGCCAACTTATCATTTGGCGTTTGGGTCTGTCTTGATTTGTATCTAAAACTCTACATTATACTATTCTCTATAGTTTTCATAGTTTTTGGCTCAGTTTATCAGTTGAATTCTGGAAAATACGAATCAAGACATTTCGTTCGTATGAATATGGCAGCTGTTCTCTTTAGTTCTCACAGTTAGGTAGCAGTGACCAGTTAGCCGCCAGTTTCGTACATTTTTTTCTGTGCGTTTCAAACAATAATTTATTCTAGAGAAAACGTATGGATGGGAATGGGTTTGCATCATCACAGTACATTTGCCTCTGTATGATGATTGAGAAAATATGCAACTGTCAGTCTCTAGTTCCGCAAGTGACCAGTTTTTGTGGAGATAACATATTTCAGTAGATCTACTTTCAGTACAGTAATTTGATTCAATACGTTATGAACTGCGTAGCCGATTTTAATAAGGAGTAAACAAAAATTTGTTTGTTTCCACTAACCCAACCGACCCTATTTTGTCCCGCCGACCCTATACTTTTGTTCGTCATATCGGTATTGTTTTTGATAAAAACAGTATATTTTCACGAACCCATAGTGGGTTAGCCCTTCCTACGCTGTTGACGGAAATTACCGTCTGCTGTTTTTCATTTTTGCTTTAATTCTTAACAAAAAACTGGTTTTGACAGCACATGAGAATCGCCTGGAGACGATTCTCATGTGCTGTCAAAACCAAGTTTTTGTCGAGAAATATTGAAAATAAAACATTTCCAGCAGACGACAACATTTAATTCAGCGTAGTAAGGGTTAACATATCCAGTACACAAAGTGTGTCGTGAATGGAAAAATAAATTCGAGAAAAAAAAGAGTTTCGCCTACCTACCTACCCTATTTGTTTCCATGTGTTAGCGGAAACAAACAAAACATTTTGTTTGGCCTAATATGTGGCCACAATATGTGTCTAGGGATCGTGCTTTGTTCTGCATACAACCTACGTCCGACCGCCCAAAGTCAAGGTTACTGAGCTGCTCACCTTGTTTGTAAGGCAGACGCTTTTTCCGTTTATTCAATAGCTAGCGAGGGGATTGGCTGAGTAATAACAATACCTTTGTCGTCTGTTGCAGGACATCCAGTGCTACATCGAGAAGCCGGCGGACAAATTCACCTTCCCGATCATCGCCGATCCCAAACGAGATCTCGCCATTAAATTGGGCATGCTCGATCCCGCGGAGAAAGACGCCGCCGGCATGCCGCTCACGTGCCGCGCCGTATGTACCCGTTACCATGGTTACATCGCCATAAACGTATACCAGCGCTCCAGATAAGCTTTGTATCTAACGAGTATTGTACCTCCATATTTCAAATTCAATGCGTATTTCAATTTTTCAAATGTATTATTGATTTTCTTCCTTATTAAATAGGGAACAAATGATCATTGAAAAACTAAAACAAATTTAAAATTTCACTTATTTGAACTATTTTGCAGATCAACTAAGTAAACATCAACTTTATTATGTGAAGTATTTACACTACTCCATTTGAAAATAAATGCGCATTTTCGCATTGGTGTGAATATTTTGTACTCACACATTTGATAATCAATGCGTATTGTGCTAAAATAAGTGTGTAAAATACGCCAATACCCGTCTTATCTGGAGCGTTGCGTATACTGTACATTTCGAGCTGAATCAGCCATGTGTGTAATCGTGGTAATTACTTAACCCTTTCAACCCTCTCATCAGGATCTGCACTGTTTGCAAGTAATTTTCATAATTTTTAAAAACAAAAACAGCCCCTTTTCATAAATGGACTAGTATGATAATCATTTTGTGATGATTGGATTGATTGCAAAATAACATTTCACATCTTGTAGCATTTGACACACACAGCTCAGAATTTGTCAGATCAACTAATAAAAGTTTGTACACTATGTTTTAAGTATTTTGAACAATGAAATTGACAAATATTGGCAAGATTAGCGCAGGCGGTAGTGTATTTTAAGTGAATCAACTACTGTCTGTTCCACGTTTTGCTGCCGACGAACTTTTGGCCATTAAACACATTAAAGTTAAGTACTTTTTCATCAATAACAAAAAAATTCACCCTCCCCAAATTTTTTTGTTTCCTGAAATTCCATCAAATATTGATTTCATTGCGAAAAAACGATTTAAAATATGTTTTTATTTGTCAACAGATTTTCAAAATCATTTTCAAGCTATCTCGCCACGTTTCGGAGTCTATTTCCAAATTTTTTTTGTTTTTTGATCCTTCAGGATCCAAAAACAAAATATTTTGGAAATTGACTCCCCATGTTAAATTTCCATAGGAAAATCGTTTTTTCGCAATACAATCAATATTTGATAGAATTTCATCAAACAAAATTTTTTGGGGAGGGTGACTTTTGTTATTGATGAAAAAGTACTTACTTTTAAATATTTTTTAGATTTAATGTGTTTACATGTAATAGCCAAAAGTTTGTCAGCAGCAAAACGTGGAACAGACAGTAATCGTGTTATGTCCATGTATCCAGGTGTTCATCATTGGCCCGGACCGCAAGCTGAAGCTATCCATGCTGTATCCAGCCACCACGGGCCGCAACTTCGAGTAAGTACATGGCGAATACCAGTCCAGTGTCTTTTGATATTAAGTTTATCAGGCAAGGCTAGGAAACACGCAGGTTCTTGAAGAACGGTTAATATTTCGGTGTTTTATGGGTTATTTCGGTATATCTGGTGGTTTGAGTGTATTGTTAACAACATACAATTTACATCACTTCCCTCGAGTTACATGTATAAGTACGCTCATTTACCTTTGTGGGTATTTTGACAGAATAAAAGTTCGGAACGGTGAATGTGTAGATAATTGACAATTTATGTCGTGTGTAATGATTGAGTATTAGTAGTTGCACAAAACTATGTAAATTACCCAAAACCAACGAAATACACCCAAATCTACCCAAATCTACCCAAAATACCCATATGGCACCAACAGAGTGACCATCTGTTCAAACACCTTTGAGGAAACATAGGAATTCTGATTCTCATGGCTATAAACTAGCCCGGACATTCTGGGGCCCGTTTCACTAAACTTCGTACCACTAAAATGTTCGTAAGTGCAAAATTATGATAGTCTGTAAATTCCACATTAACACTGTTTTCTTGTAAACAATTATTGGATTTACATTTATTGAGCAAAGGCTGCATATGCAGCCTATGCTCAATAAATGTAAATCCATCAATTGAAATTTCCAAACGATCATAAATTTGCACTTACGAACATTTTAGTCGTACGAAGTTTAGTGAAACGGGCCCCTGGTCTGTAAATATTGCGTGTTATGCATGGTACTTTTTTCCCAGCTCAACTTGTTGAGAGTACAGTCTAGAAATGGCCGTCTGTATGGAACGCCAAATCTAAATAAACTCAAATAATTAATGCTAGCCATAAATAATTAGAGCTAGCTCCAAATCATTTGAAGATCTCTCTAAATCATTTGGAGCTATCTCTAAATATTTAATGCTACCTTTAAGTATTTAGAACCTCCAATAATTATTTGAGTTTATGTAGATTTGGCGTTCCAGGAACGCCAAATCTACATAAACTCAGATAATTAATGCTAGCTCTAAGTACGTGGGTCGTATGGCACGCCGTTCTTATATTTATTCCCGAAACAAGATATCTTACTAAAAGATATGATATCTACTAAAATATATAAGATATCTACTAAACATATAAGATATCTTAATTAATTTGCATTTATATAAGATATCTTAATAAAACTTTAGTAGATATCTTGTATAATTTTAGTAGATATCTTATAAACTATATAAGATATTCATATTATATATATTATAAATTTGAGATATTACTAGTTTAGTAGATATACTTTTTTATATAAGTCTTTATAAGATATCTTTATATACTTTTTTATATAAGATATCTACTAAACTTTAAAAAAGTAGATAATCTTATATACTTTAAATGAGATATCTCATATAGTTTATAAGATATCTACTAAACTTTAGTAGATATCTTATATAAAAAAGTATATAAGATATTATAAAACTATATAAGATAACCTACTAAACTTTAGTAGATATCTCATAATATATAAGATATCAGTAAAGTAAAGTAGATATCTTGTTTCGGAATAAATATAGAACGGCGTGCCATAAGGGTCGTCCAATATATCGTGAAAGCGGCTTAGTATTGTTAGTTTAGAATAAACAATCCTAGCCACTTATCCATAATACTACAATACTCGGGATGCTTCTATACTGGTTGCTAGGCAACCGGAGGGGACACACCAACACGACATTATTAAGCTTCTCTAAGTCCTGTTACCCAAGGTGAGATACCCATTTATTAATATTGTTATTTTCGTTTAAGTCACACGAGCTTAAATCCAAAGAATGGAGAGCGTGACATGTGACGTCATAGATATATGACGTCACTAATGACGTCAACTGCATACCTTTTCAAGTTATTTTTGACAGAGTGGACACCACTGTGGACATCGATCTCTTATTCCTACATGACAATTATGAATTGCTCGAGCTGATCCATGGTGAATGCCAATGCTCTTAGGTATATGCTCACATATATATTGTCTACCAACACCAAGTAATAAGTTTTTTTATCTGTATACAAGCTGATTTTTGTCGCGCCTGATTTAGCAAAAGGCGCCGTAGGGTACACTTTCTTACATGTATGTATAACATTCAGTGAGAGTTCGGCTCATCAGCTATTTTATTTTCATCCCATCAGTATATGTGGCTGTGACTGGAGAAATGGGGATTATGGAATTTGTTACCAGTGTAGCTCCTGAACAAACAGCATGCTCCTGTAGCCTGATAACGATCTATTATGCTTTTTTAAAGCATGACGGGTGATTCATGATGGAAGGGCAAACAGTGCAGATCCTGATCAGACTGTACGGATGTACAGGCTGATCTGGATCTACACTGGTCGCAAAACCAATAAGCCCCATTTCTCTAGTCGTAGCCACATATAACAATGCTGCTGAAGGGACCGTAAACCACGAACAATGAACCAATCGAGCAAACAGACAATCAGTTAATCAGTCAATTTAATTAATCAACCAACCAAAACCAACCAATCAATCAATTAACCAACCAACTAATCAATCAATCAACCAACCAACCAATAAGCCATACAATCATTCAATGAAGAAGTACATCAATCAACCAATAAATCAACAACTGGCATCGTTAAACGAAGCGAATTCCCTCGCTGGCAGAGTTGATATTTCAAAAAAGTCCTCAGTGACCTTGACCTTGTGCGGTCAGACGTGGGTCGTATGCAAAACAAACCACCATCCCTAGACACACATCCTGGCCAGATATTACCAAAATCGGTGAAGCGGTTCATAAGTTATTGAATAAACAAAAACAAAAACACTTTAACATGTTTGCTTTACAAGTTATGTGAACATTTCTTGAACTTGGTTGTCGGACGTCGGTCGTATGCAAAACAAAGCACCATCCGTAGACACTCATTGTGGCCAAATATTATCAAAATCGGTGAAGCGGTTCATGAGTTATTGAAAAATGAAAGGTGTTACAAATGTACGTCGTACGTGGACTAACGCTATATCCCCTTTTTGGGGATAACCAACCAACCAGGGTTTCACTAAACTTCGTACGACTAAAATGTTTGTAAGTGCAAAATTATAATAGTCTGTAAATTTCACATTAGCAATGTTTTCTTGTAAACAATTATTGGATTTACATTTATTGAGCATAGGCTGCATAAATGTAAATCCATCAATTGAAATTTCCATACGATCATAAATTTGCACTTACGAACATCTTAGTTGTACGAAGTTTAGTGAAACAGGCACCAGCCATTCAATCATTCAGTAAAAAAAATACAACTGTCCAACCAACCAATATATTTTCAGTGAGATCCTGCGTGTAGTGGACTCCCTACAACTGACCATGAAATACAAGGTGGCCACTCCAGCCAACTGGAAGGTAAGATGATCAGTGTGTTGCTCGATTTAACCCTTTCACCCCTAAGTAACTGGAATGGATTTTGATTATGTTAATTTTGCAACCAATCACAAAATGATCGATTTTCAGACTTGTCCATTTATGAAAAGGGGGTATTTTAGTGTTCTCAAACATATGAGAAGCAATCTGTCCTATCGAATGCGGTCGACATCAGTCATTTGCAAACACATTTTGTTTCACATTTGGCGGTAACTGGAGAAATTGAACTTATGGATTATATGACGCACAGCTCGGGCTCAGCCAATCAAGCTGACTTCATCACCATATTCAATTATTTTGAAATAAAGAAATTCACAATATTGGACTGTGAATGTGCAGATTGATGTGTGGCTGTGCCTGGAGAAATGGTGCTTATGGGTTTTGCGACCAGTGTAGATCAAGATCAGTCTGTGTATCACTGTTCGCCATTCCATCAATGAGACACCCGTCATGCTTGTAACAAGCAATATAGATATCGTTATCAGGCTACAGGAGTGTGCTCTTTGATCAGGAGCTACACTGGTCATAAATTTGATAAGTCCCATTTCGCCAGTCACAGCCACAAATCATCAATCATGTAAGACCTACATGTACAACCGATTGCGTTATTCTTGCCCATATTATTAAGTTGAACGTTGCAGAACATCTATTGTCAATGCCAACTACAATCAAGCAGTTTTATTGTCTGAGACTGAGCTGTGCTGTGCTACAGCTCAGTCTCAGTCAATCAATCTGCTTTATTATACTCACACCCCCCCCCCCCCTCCCATCCCCCGGCATACAAAATTTTCGCCTTTCCATCCGGCCCTCCGGCCGTCCCTAACACAAACTTAACATTTTGTTATAATTTCCCTTCACAGAATGCTTTCATATTTGCCTGATGTCTTACTAACATCAACCTGCACTGGGTCACGTATTCTTTTCACCCAGTACTGCATCATTACATGTATGTGCAAAATGCTTCCAACTCTATGGCTTCATGCCCAATTTTAAGGCAAAATTATTTGGAACATATTTGGTTGTCGGACCAGGCGGTGGCGGGGAGTATCCGTGAGCCCCTGCTCACTTGCTATATAGTATTTTGAAATAATGAAATTGACAAATCGATGGTCTAGTAACATAAGGTCGTAACTGCTATGCTAAAGCATAGCAGTTACGACCTTATGTTACTAGACCATCGATTTGTTGGCAAGATCATCACTGGCGATAGTGTACGTATTATATAACCTATATAGACGGGACACTCAGGGGCCCCGATTGAGTTTAATTTAGATGGGTTTCACTTTTAATTTGTTTCACTGTCGTGTCTGTTCATGTTCATGATTGAAAATGACAAAACATGATTATGAAATGGTTAACAAAAGTGGAACCTCTCTAAAAGGGTCTATGAAAGGTCCAGGGTGTCCAGTTTAGAGAGGTTCCACTATAAATTAATACATTGGGTTACAGAGCGGTGAGAAGTGTATGGTGAATGCATTCAAATATATATATATATTAACATATATCGTATGATTGTATGCTTGGACATGCAATTATTTACATATATTCCTTGTGTTACAGAGCGGCGACAAGTGTATGGTGGTGCCCTCTGTGGCGGCTGCAGACCTGGCCACCATGTTCAAGAAGGGAGTAGAGATCAAGGATGTGCCCTCCAAGAAAAAATACCTGCGCTTCACCCCCGACCCATCGAAATAGACGGCCGCTATGTCTGCGCTTTACATCCGACCCTTTGAATTAGATGGCTGGGATGTCTGCGTTTTTCACCCTACCTGCGTGGAGTGTTTTGTGCTATCTTTTTGGTACTTTATTGCATATTCAAGGCGCATGTACGTGCTAGATCACCAACCATCAATAAACAAGGTCAACATTAATGATATCACTTTGCCAAAATGATTTCAAATTTTGAGAGACTCTCAACTCGCATCGCAGTCGAAGTTTCCGAGCGAACTGTAGCATATATGATTTCATGAATTTCAAGAGCAGTAGTACAATTGTCAATGTCATTTGTGTTGGTCTTAAAATTTGAAAATCATTTTTTGGAAACGTGGATCTTTGAAGTATTATAGCTAGAAAGACTTTGAGTGAAAATACTAATGAGACTCGCCGTGTAATTTTCTACTTCAGAACATGTGCGATATCTCAAATTTAAAAAATAAATCATGATATTACCAGTAAATGACGTTGAAAGTTCACTACATTTTCATTCTATTTCATTTCTATTATCGCACACGTTCTTAGGGACGAAATCACATGGCGGGTCTCAAATGTACATGTTGTGCCATACCGGTATTTCAACTGGGCTTATTGAATTTGCTAACAGTGTAGTCTCCTGGGCCCTGTTGCTCAAAACCTCTGTTAGCTTAACAGACTGTTAAATCCTTAGCAATGCTAAGGATTTAACAGTCTGTTAAGCTAACAGAATCTTTGAGCAACCGGGCCCAGGCAGTTTATGTATCTACCCAATCTGATCAGCGTACACGTGTTCGCAGTTTTGTCAGTGAAAGAGATCTACTGATAAACTTTGATCCTGAACCGACTATGATACTCCCTTGTTCCAATTGCATGTTCAGGATACACCGTTTTACTGATTGAAAATTGTGAATATCTTATTTATTTCTCATCAAAAGTCTATATTGTGACCACCATTTGAACCGTCTCATCGAGACAGTTCAAATGAGTGGTGAAAACATATACTTTCGATGAGAAATGAGGAAAATATTATTTTTTTCTCAAAAAGTATCAAACTACCGTGATTGTCAATCAATCAATCAATGTGTTTTGTCATTGACAGGGAGGGTATGCTGGAGTTTATCCTGAAGGACCACCCCCTGGACTGTCCCATATGTCATCTAAAAATTAAAACGCTTTTTGATATTTTTCTAAAATCTATTCGATGAGACGGTTCAAATGAGTGGTCACAACATATACTTTGACCGAGAAATAAAAATAAGAAAACCAAAACTGATAAATGTGTATTCCGAATGGGTCAAGAGCTACACTGGTCAACAACTTGATGTGTCCCATGTTGTCATTATCATTTCCACGGCCATATACATGTTATTGTATAACAACATATTCATATCTATATAGACTATGTCACTGTATATTGGTCGCTGTATATACGTCACATATACATGTTTGGCATAGTAAGTATCTAGTAACAGAATAAACTTTTAAATTTTTACTTTTCATGTGTTTTCATTTTGATAGCTATTAAGCAGAAGTTCCAGTTTCGTACGTGTACAAGATATAAAGCCCGATCAACTGGGAAATTTGACTAAACCTTGTGCATTTAGTAACTGCCTATTTATGACCATACTATATCTAAACCATAATTGGTCCGTCATTTTTGTCGCGCCTGCTTTAGTAGAAGGTGCAATATAGTTGCCGCTTTTTCCGTCGTCGTCGTCGTCCACGTCAACAAAGTTTGTACAAGTTTCTTCATCGTGATATAACTTTACTATTTATTACGGATTGCTTCAATATTTGGAAACTTTATATATGTGCGCATTTGGAACACACTTATGCCCCCATTAACATGACCTTGATATGGTTGTGGAAACACTAGGCCATTTTTTGCGTCAAAAGTTTGTACAAGTTTCTTCATCATGACGTGCATGTAACTTTAATATTTCTTTATGGATTGCTTCAATATTTTGGAAACTTGATACATGTGAGCATTTGGAACACACTTATGCCCCCATTAACATGACCTTGACCTTGACCTTTTTGACCTTGACATGGTTGTGGAAACACTTTGCCCTTTTTTTATGTCAAAAAGTTTGTACAAGTTTCTTCATCTTCATATAACTTTAATATTACATGATGGATTGTTTCAATATTTGGAAACTTGATACATGTAAACATTTGGAACACACTTATGCTCATTAGCATGACCTTTAACATTTTCGAGTCCATGATAATTTTACGCTCAAACATCTCCTCGGCATGCACGACACCAACTTCCTAAAAATATTTCAGCAAGTACATGGAATAGTGCTACACCCTCTCTTGCTATCAGGGATTGGATAAAAGGCACATACCTGGCCGCTGGGACATTAAATGTATGGATGAACATTGCAATGTCAATACTTTATGGTGGATGTACATTTATTGTGACCACAGACATAACAAGTACAGACATAAAATATAATAATAGTCTGATAAAATACCAGTCTCCGATAGTGGGTGGCAGGTGGGAGCATGTGATGGGTAATTTAACGATCGGGGTTCATCCTTACCATAATCCCGACTGGAGACCTGGTTTGGCCCTCACATACGTCTTTGGCATTTTGTATGTGACAGTTGAATCTGGTTATACCCCTTATGTGAGTATTACGATATTCTTATCCTATTTTAGGGGAAGGGGCCAAGTGACTTGGTGTGGTATGGACCTGGCACCAGGTCAGGTTATTCTAATTTCAGGGCTGAATATATTTGTTCTCGATGTAAATATGCCGTTCTGATTTTGGGATTTTCCCCCCAATGCAGCAGGTTAAAATGGGATCGAACCCGTTTGCCCGGCCTTACATGACCTTAGCTTTTGATAGGCCGTTAAACACCAATAAACAAACAAAACCAGTCTCCGATCATTTGTGGGTGCGACAGGTGAAATGGGTCTTATGGGTTTTGCGACCAGTGTAGATCCGTATCGGCATGTGCATCCGCACAGTCTGATCCTGATCTGCACTGTTCGCCATCCCATCACTGAAACAACAGGCATGCTTCTAACAAGCAATATAGATCATTATTAGGCTACATGAGTGTGGTATTTGACCAAGAGCTATACTGGTCATACATCCCATAAGCCCCATTTCTCCAGTCACAGCCACATTTCAGAACAGTGTAGTATTTGATCAGCTGCCAGTCAGTTAACGTATAACTGTGGTCAGAGAATTTGGGTCCTGTATGACCAGCCTAGCCCTGGTAAGGACCTATACTGTTTGTTAGTACAACAGGAAATTCACCGACAGCATGTCAAACAAAGCACCATGATCAGTAGCCGATTTCATCAAAATTGCAAAGTATACTTATCAAGCAAAGTATACTTTGAGGGAGTAATCATTTATTTTTCCCGAAATGCATTTTTTCTTATAGAACTAACGACTGCATATATTTGATGATTAACAGTATGCAGAATTATTATACTGAATGTATTACATTATCACAGCCAAAATGGCTGTGATAATGTAATAAATTCAGTAAAATAAAAAATAATTAAAAAATTAAATTAATTTTCGTTAAAATTGAAAATTTCTCCCTCAAAGTATACTTTGCTAGAAAAGTATACTTTGCAATTTTGATGAAGTCGGCTACACGTGACGCAAATCTGCAGACTGAGCTTGGTCTACTCTGGTCGCACTGGCCATTAGCCATATTGTCTTTACCCCTTCCACTACTAAATAACTGGAATAGATTTTGATATGATTGGATTTAATTTAATGGTGTTTAAACAGCTATGGTCATGTTAGACCCGGTTAACAGGGTAAAATCCCGTATTTCACCTGTTTTGTTTGTTTATTAGTGTGTAACAGCCTATCAACAGCTAAGGTAATGTAAGGCCGGGCAAACAGGTTTGATCCACTTTTAACCTGCTGCATTGGGGGGGTGGGGGGGGGGGCTGCCAGGTCCATACCACACCAAAGTCACATGGCCCCTTCCCCTAAAATAGGATAACCAGATTCAATTGTCGAATACAAAATACCAAAGACGTATGCGAGGGCCCCGGAATTCTGTTAAGGACGGACGAACCCTGATCGTTAAATTACCCATTGCATTCTCCCACCTGCCACCCACTCATGCTAAACAGGGTCTACACTGGTCGCCATAAGCCCCAGTCTTCCAGTCACTTATGGAGCTTATTGTATTTGTGACCAGCATGACCAGTGTAGCTGCTGACCTAACACACTCCTGCAGCTAAATTGCGGCTGTGACTGGAGAAATTGGGCTTATGGGATTTGTGACGAGTGTAGCTCCTGATCAAATAACACACTCATGTAGTCTGATAAAGATCTATATATTGCTTGCCAGAAGCATGGCGGTTATTTCATTGATGGAATGACAAACAGTGCAGATCCTGATCAGACTGTGCGGATGCACAGGCTGATCTGGATCTACACTGGTCGCAAAACCCATAAGACCTATTTCACCTGTCAAGTCACATATCACCATGCTGTTGAATGGATACAAACACAACAACAATCAATATAACTGGGACAGTTCTATCTCATCCTAGCAGTGGGTGGCAGGTGGGAGACGATAGGTAATTTAGCGATCGGGGTTCATCCTTACCGGAATCCCGACTGGAAACCCGTTTGGCCCTCACATACATCTTTTTGTATGTGACAGTTGAATCTGGTTATACCCATTATGTGAGTATTACGATTATTCGTAATCCTATTATTTTTAGAAGATTTGTTTGTTTGTTTGTTGGGGTTTAAAGGCCTATCAACAGCTAAGGTCATTTAAGGCCGGGTCAATGGGTTTAGTACTAAATCCCATATATTACCTGTACAAGTACATAATATGTACATGTTCAAGTACATGTACAAAAGGGAGGGGAATCCCAAAATCAGAACTGAATATTTACAATAACAAAACTATATATTCAGCCCTGAAATCAGAATAATCCTGATCTGATGCCATGTCCTCGCCACACCAGAATCACTTGGCCCCACCCAAAAGCAGTAGGTTCAGTAATAATCTTACTACTTTTATAATGGGCAATAACCCAATTCAACTCCCAGGTAACAAAAGAGCCAAATATAAAAACATACCTGAGGGCCAAACCAGCCAAATCGTAATTTTAGAAGAAGGGGCCAAGTGACTGGTGTGGAATGGACGGTTGTTCTAATTTCAGGGCTGAATAATCGTTTATCTCGATGTAAATATTCTGTTCTGATTTTGGGATATCCCGCCAATACAGCAGGTTAAATGCGGTATTGAACCTGTTGGCCCAGCCTTAAATGACCTTAGCTGTTGATAGACCGTTAAACACCAATAAACAAACAAAGAAACACTCCTGTAGTCTGGGCCCGGTTGTTCAAAAGCTCTGTTAGCTTAACAGACTGTTTAGGATTTAACAATCTGTCCAGCTGACAGATGTTTTGAGCAACCGGGCCCTGGTAAGGACCTATACTGTTTGTTAGTACAACAGTTAACCCCACCCCATACAAGTAATAGGATGATCACTAATTGTCCTACTCTTATTTATAACCAGATTAAAGGGGCATATCAGGAATTTTTGAAAACAATACTATAAAAAATAAAAACATGTATTCATCATGGCTCTGTGCTGTGTAAAATGGTTTAATTGAAGATACATGTTTATCCTGTCAACACAGTGAGTATGTGCCGTGAAACACGGTGCCGTGAAACATTTTTGATATCCAGATATTTTTACATTTTACAGCCGTTTGTAGGTGTTGAGGGGATAAATAGAATAGTAGGTTAGTGCCGTGAATGGGAAAAAATATCTGGCGCGGCACGGAAACGGGATGTGCTCGGCAGAGCCTCGCCCATCCCGTTTCCTGAGCCTTGCCAGATATTTTTTCCCATTCACGGCACTAACCTACTATTCTCTATATATGAATATACTAGGACCGCTAGGGTAATTGTTTCTATTTTCACCCATATAGGTACATAAATATCAGATTTCCCATCTTGTATATTTTTTCCCATTCACGGCACTAACCTAATATTCTATTTATCCCGTCAACACATACAAATGGCTTTAAAATGCAAAGAAATAATCCCAGCAACCGCACATAAAGATACACAGTGAGTAGGTCGTATTGACAGGATATCAAAAATGTTTCACGGCACCGTGTTTCACGGCACATACGCACTGTGTTGACGGGATAAATCAGATTTCCTATCTTGTTGCGTTCAAATTTGATACTCATGTACCGATATCGTTGAAAATTGAAATAACCCAGCAGTTGTCAGATAATTAAAAAGCACAGGTACGGAAATGTACACCTAGAACAAAACAAGAGCAGATTATGACTGGAATCTGATGAGCAAATATCTTGACGACATCAGAGCTCCAGATAAGCTGCGTATTTGCGTAAATATCCAATTAAAATGGCCAAAAACCAATTGAAATCAGAATTAGCGAGTATCCAAAAGCAATGAGAACAATTATAGTACTTTTATCATGCTGCAGAAAACAATAAACAGACCACAAATATAGCATATTTTTCTTATTTTTCCATGAAAACACATCTTGGTATTTCATTAGAATTGTCTCCAAGGAGACAATTCTAATGAAATGCCAAGACATGTTTTCATTTCGAAACAAACTATTCAATAATTGCTTTCTGTTGATGTGTAAACATTAGTGTGATTTTATTTTACCCAATTAAAATTTTGAAATACCCAATTGCTTCAGAAATGATGGAGCAACAATACTCAATTACTAATTCCTTATCTGGAGCCCTGCGACATGAACGTGGCCGTGACTGGAGAAGTGGGCTTTATGAGGTTTGTGACCAGTGTAGCTTCTGATTAAATAGCAAGTACTGAAACTTCGAGAAGCCCTCCGATTCAAAGTACGTATTCTTTTATTTTGTCCTTATTATGAAACAGATTTTTATGAAATATGGCGCATCAAACGCGTCTTGTTAAGCTGCATTTGGTTGTCTCAGTACTTTGGCCGAAACCTGTCACTGACACGGAAATCGATTCTTCGCAAAAACGACATAAGTATGTGCCGAAATCCCGGGACAAACAAATGTAGCGGGATAACGATTTATATTATAGGAATGAATGGCCTTTTTGTGGAATTTATTGGGGTATAAACTTGGAAAAGTCGCGGGAATACTGGACGAAGGCCGGAAGGCCTCGTCTAGTATTCCCGCGACTTTTCCAAGTTTATATCCCCGATAAATTCCACAAAAAGGCCATTCATTCCTTATAATTCCAGCATTTGAAATAAATTCATCAACAAAATGTGTTCATTTTCCGTTTTCTTAAGAATTAT
This sequence comes from Conchocele bisecta, assembly GCA_029237695.1. NCBI lineage: Eukaryota > Metazoa > Mollusca > Bivalvia > Lucinida > Thyasiridae > Conchocele > Conchocele bisecta. Next base: position 55,861,213 of record CM055271.1, on the reverse strand, counting down.
TTTAACTGCGCCTCACAGTTACGGAAAGTAGTTCGGCGTGGGAGTTTACTGGGATATAAATTTTGGACAGAGACTTGCTACGGGCCAATCAAATGTTAGGGAATTGTGTAAATATTTTTGTCCTGGAATTATTACTTGTTAGAAGCAGGACAAATTTTTAATTGTTGGAATAGCGATCAGTGCAGATCCTGATCACACTATGAGGATTCACAGGCTGATCTGGATCTACACTGGTAACAAAACCCATTTCTCCAGTCACATCGACAAATGAAGGGGGCAGTGGACGAGACTAACATTATGAGGGAGTTAGCCCCCTTCTTCAGTGAAACCTCTCTATACCGAACACCCTGGGAGGTCCTTAGAGAGGTTTCACTGTAAATCAGACATTTGATCATTCTGAGCCATAGTTGTGTGCTATGCGATCGCAAACAGATATTATAACCTGAGATAAATGACCAAGAAACTCATAAAAAATAAAATCATATGTGTTTTCTTGATGTCCGGTTTAGAGAGGTTCCACTATATGTATATTTCCAATGGCGTAGCCAGGGGTGGGGTGCGAACACACCCCTAAAATTTAGCCAGGTGTGTATTTTTAAATTAACTTAACGTCCTTCTGAGGGAAATAACTAACATTTATAGGGAAAGTATAGCTTTAAAAATATAGAAATCAATATTTTTTCTGGGGAAGGTAGTTTCGGGCAATTGCAGACCGTACTGGGGCCCGTTTCACTAAACTTTGTACGACTAAAATGTTTGTAAGTGCAAAATTATGATAGTCTGTAAATTTTACATTAACACTGTTTCTTGTAAACAATGATCGAATTTACATTTATTGAGCATAGGCTGCATATGCAGCCTATGCGCAATAAATGTAAATCCATCAATTGAATTTTCCAGACGATCCTAAATGTGCACTTCGGAACATTTTAGTCGTACAAAGTTTAGTGAAACGGGCCCCTGGAGTTTTGCAGAATGACTGGCCGCAACTATAAGGGATACGGGAGCATCCTTACCCACACACGATCCACAATTATCACTCCCTTTGACAAGAACCTGGCTACACCACTGATTTCCAAGAGACGGCAATGCAAAACCTCTCGAAACCCTTAGAATGCGGAAACCGAAAATAGTCGTCTGCTGATAATTCATATTTTGTCTTTTCTCTCAGTAAAAACATGGTTTGGCAGCATTTTAGAATCATTTCCATTGGAAATGATTCTAAAGTGCTGCCAAACCAAGTTTTTGATGAGAAAATGGAAAAATAAAAAATATTCAGCAGACGACACAAATTAATTCAGCATTGTAAGGGCTAAACCGAATACTAAGAAAACACTTATGATCTTATTTTTGATGCGTTTCTGTCATTTATCTCCGGTGATAATGTCAGTTAGTGATCGCATAGCACACAACTATGGGTCAGATTCATCAAATGCTCGATTTACCGTGAAACCTCTCTCAGACGGACACCCTGGGGACTCCCAGGGTGTCCGGTTTTCAGAGGTTTCACTGTACAATGCTTTACAGCAAATGAAAAGTTAATGTTAATCAATTTTTGTCACGCCCGCTTGTGTACAGCGCGATATAGTCGGCACATTGGCGTACATGCGTACATACGTACATACATGCGTCCAGTTAAAGTGTTTGGCGGGCACGACATGTGGGCCACGGCCATCTAGTAAAGAATCTTTTTTACATAAATGATGATAAAATAATAACTTTTACAGTGAATACTTGATTAACTTGATTAGAATGATCAGTAAAATGTCGCCATTTGAAATCTATATCAATTTAAAAATCCAATAATGCCCAGGGAGGCCAACGCTGACTACGTATACACACAGGTGGAAGACTCGGACCTATGACACCAAAACAATGCCTATTAAAAAAATTCCCATTACCCCACCCACTTATATATATATATATGATATAGCGTATAGTACTGTACGAGACCAAGTGGGTGGGGTAATGGGAATTTTTTTAATAGGCATTTTTTTGGTGTCATAGGTCCGAGTCTTCCACCTGTGTGTATACAGTGCTGAAATTGACAACTTGAAATGCCAATTTTCAGTGCTCCAGATAAGGTGTGTATTGGCGTATTTTACGCTCTTATTTTAGCAGAATACGCGTTGATCATCAAAAGTGGGAGTACAAAATACAGCAATGTAAAAATAGGCATTGATTTTCAAATCGAGTAGTGAAAATACTGCAATAAAGTTGAAAATGTACTTAGTTGACCTGCAAACAGCACACTGTGTTTGCATTTTGCATCTCAAGTAAGTGAATTTTTTAATTTGTTTTATTTATCATTTGTTCCCTATTTAATAAGAAAATTAATAATATTGTTCTAAAAGTAAATTATGATTTGAATTTCAAATCTGGGGGTATAATACTCTTCAGATACAACTTATCTGGAGCACGGAATTTTGTAATTGACGAGTGTCAATGGTGTATATTTAGCATCTCTAGAGCAGATTAGCCATTTCTACATAATATACAATTACATTGTAAAATCAGTTGCTTATGTTTAGTTTTATTTGTGTATTGGTGTTTAACGGCCTATCAACAGCTAAGGTCATGTAAGGCCGGGCAAATGGGTTCGATCCCATTTTAACCTGCTGCATTGGGGGGAAAATCCCAAAATCAGAACGGAATATTTACATCGAGAAAAAATATATTCAGCCCTGAAATTAGAATAACCTGACCTGGTGCCAGGTCCATACCACACCAAAGTCACTTGTCCCCTGTCCCGAAATTAGGATTATGAATAATCGTAATACTCATATAAAGGGTATAACCAGATTCAACTGTCACATACAAAATTCCAAAGACGTATGTGAGGGCCAAACCAGTAGCCGATTTCACCAAAATTGCAAAGCATACTTATCTAGCAAAGTAAATGGAGTAATCATTTATGTTTCCCGAAATGAATTATGTCATATAGAACTAACCACTGCATATATTTGATGATTAAATGTATGTAGAATTATTATACTGAATTTATTACATCATTTTGGCTGTGATAATGTAATAAATTCAGTATAATAAAAATTAATAAATTTTTCTTTAAATTGAAAATTTCTCCCTCAAAGTATACTTTGCGAGATAAATATACTTTGTAATGCTGGTGAAATAGGCCACTGGTCTCCAATCGAAAGTTTTGTTTAGTAGTTCACTTATAAATGGGTTGAAAATAAACACATGTTTTGCATGCAAGTCTGTGGGAAGCAAAACTTTTATTCCCAATGTGTAGCTGTCACTGAAGAAATGGGGCTTATGGGTTTTGCGACCAGTGTAGACCCAGTGTAGACACTATATGATTGTTATCAGGCTACACGAGTGTGTTATTTGATCAGTAGCCTATTTCATCAACATTGCAAAGTATACTTATCTAGCAAAGTATACTTTGAGGGAGAAATTTTCAATTTAAAGATAAATTTATTAATTTTTATTATACTGAATTTATTACATTATCACAGCCATTTTGGCTGTGATAATGTAATAAAATCAGTATAATAATTCTGCATACTTTTAATCATCAAATATATGCAATCGTTAGTTCTGCATGAAATAATGCATTTCTGAAAAATCAATGATTACTCCCTCAAAGTATACTTTGCTAGTAAAGTATACTTTGCAATGTTGATGAAATAGGCTACTGGAGCGACACTGGGCACAAAACCAATAAGCCCATTCCTCCAGTCACAGCCAAAGTTATGGTGCATGGGTGACTAGTAGCAAATTAACTAATAATTAGACTAAATAGATGAACGTTTGTTTGTTGGGGTTTAATGGCCTATCAACAGCTAAGGTCATTTAAGGCCAGGTCAATGGGTTTAGTTCTAAATCCCATATATTACCTGTACAAGTACATGTACATGTTCAAGTACATGTACAAATGATTGACCTAATTAACATTGCAGTGTGCACTGGCTAATAGGTCCTCACACATGGGGCCATTTCACTAAAGTTTGTAGCACTAAATATTCATAAACGGATTTACATTTGTTGAGCCTATGCTGTACAAAGTTTAGTGAAACGCTCCCCCAACCCCCCGTTGTGGTGATTTTGATGAAAACTAATCGTGAACATGTACACACATCACTGGTGCTGCACTCCGTGCCAGCATAAAATATTTCACGTCGAAAAATGCACCATTGTACCAACGAGAAATTCTTCAGCCCTACTTAAAGCATTTTTGTCTAGTAACTGGTTCAATTTTATTGCGCAGGTTCGTAGATGAAAAAATGTTTTGCAGTATCTTCTGAATGTAGCAGAATGGGATATTGTCAGCAATGCAGCATCTATTTGAGTATTTCGAAGTGAAACATTTTTCGCCAGCGCAGAGTGCAGCCCCAATACATATAGCACATAGGTATCCATAGCTCCAGATAAGTTTTGTATCTAAAGATTATCACACCCCCATATTTCAAATTGAATGTGTGTTTTACTTTTACAAATGTATTATTGATTTTATTCCTTATTAAATAGGGAACAAATGATAAAAAATAAAACACATTTAAAAACTCACTTATTTGAGCTGCAAAAAAGCAAACCTTGTTTGCTTTTTGCAGCTCAACTAAGTAAATTTTCAACTTTATTACAGTATTTTCACTACACAATTTGAAAATCCATGTGTATTTTCACATGGCTGTGAGTATTTTGTACTCACACTTTTGATAATCAATGCATATTATGCTGAAATAAGTGTAAAAAATACGCCAATACGCACCTTATCTGGAGCTCTGAGTAGCTGAGATTGATTGAGCTAATTAATATTATATAAGAGTGAATCTGTAGCCGATTTCTTCAAAATTGCAAAGTATACTTATCTAGCAAAGTATACTTTGAGGGAGTAATCATTTATTTTCGACGATATGCATTATGTCATATAGAACTAACGACTGCATGTATTTGATGATTAAAAGTATGCAAAATTATTATACTGAATGTATTACATTATCACAGCCAAAATGGCTGTGATAATGTAATAAATTCAGTATAATAAAAATTAATAAAGTTATCCTTAAATTGAAAATTTCTTCCTCAAAGTATAGTTTGCTAGATAAGTATACTTTGAAATGTTGGTGAAATAGGCTACTGAACATGTAATTCAGTTTAGTCACTGACAAGCGTGTAATCAAATAAACCTAAAGCTAGCCTCAACAAATCTTATGAACAATAAAATATATCTAGGATTGTATTAGTTGAAACTCATTGCGGACGAGTGGAATCTTATGATCAATAAAATATATATATGATTGTATTAGTTGAAATTCATTGTGGACGAGTGGAAAATTATGAACAATAAAATATATATAGGATTGTATTAGTTGAAACTCATTGTGGACGAGTGGAAAATTATGCATTTATCAACCACTAAAGTACACTGTAAAGTTAAGTTGTGAAAGATATATGCCAAATTAATACATGATTTGACAAATTCAGACATTCTGCCTTTGTAACTAGTGATGACCGATGGCAGCATATAAGTACGTCTTCCATGACAGTGTGGTACACAAAGAACAAACAGGAAAATGTGGCCTCTCGGCACACAAAAGCCGCCGGTGGCAGATTGGATAAACCAGCAAACTTGCACACACGGACACACAGACGGACACACAATTCAAACACTATATGCCTCCCGGCTGTACCAAGATCAGTGGCATAAAAACAAACTTAGTACTGTAAACATGGATATTTCCGCTGGTTTCAATTTCGGCCGAAACGTTATAAAAACCATGTGTGTGCCATTTTTCGCTAATTGATAATTGAATTTTTTTTCTTCAAATTTCCGCGTGTTTACATCATGCCATATGCTCGCGTGTTTACATCGAATGCGAGTGAAATAATTGAAAGTCGCCGTAAAAATGGAACAACACAGAACATAATATATGTAACATCGTGCATTATTTTTCAGAACCAAGGCGATCAGACACGTTTGTTGTTAGAATCTGGTTACCATGGGTATAAAAACGGCTGATTCGCATTGTTCGCAGAAAACAGCAAAAACACTGAGGGAAAAACTGAACAAATTTGTCAGTTTTATCTTTGTCTTTGCCTCTAGGATAAAACGCTTCATCAGACAACCTACCCTGTATTGACCGAATACGTACTGACTGATAACATATTGTTGTATCAGGCATTGACCTGATACAAACATCCGGATTACAACGAAGTGAAAACTGATGTTCCATTGGTCGGATGACGTCACGTTACGTTACCGAATGACGTCAGTGTCATGACGCAACGTAAACAAGTCCGCGTTCTGTCCATAGATAACGACGTCATCTGTGGTCATTGTCGAGTATAAATAGAATACCAGGCTACTGTCTTTTGATATCAAGTTTATCAGGCTCGGCTCGGAAACGGTAGGAATTCCTCGGCGAGCCTCGGAATTCCTCCGCGTTTCTTAGCCAAGCCTGATAAACTTGATATCAAAAGACACTAGCATATTCTGTATGAATGTGGCTGCACCCCTGCCTGCAGTGTGATCAGGGTGCACCATAGTACACTGCCGATTACAGCTAGTATACAGTTATTTCATGGTCCTTCAGGGAACAGTTAAAACAATTGCCCCCGAGGTGCTGTGGATGACCCGAGGCACTATTGCCCTAGGCCGAAGGCCGAGGGCAATAGTGCATCGGGTTGTCCACAGCACCGAGGCACAATGTTTTGAAATGACCATGAAATAACTGTTTTATTACCCAACCAGTAATATATTGTATGTGATACAATGAACGTGAATTTGGCGTGGGGCGCGTCGAATGACCAATCTAAATTACATGGAATTTTATGACGTAACATTCGACAAAAAAATCATAACGTCATGAGTTTCACCGGTGAAATAGTTTTGACTATTGACCGGGCACACAGAACTATTGACCGGGCATGCGGAACTATTGACCGGGCATGTCTAAATCCTGGGAATTAGTCACAACCATGGACTATCAACTTATATAGGGAGGTGGGTAATAATAGGATCTATACTGGTCACAAATGAAATTAGCCAAGTTTTGTATGATAGTCATATGGGGCTTATGGCATTTTTATCCCGTCAACAGAGCGCGTATATGCCGTGAAACACGGTGCCGTGAAACATTTTTGATATCCAGTCAATACCATTTTTGCATTTCACAGCCATTTGTAGTGTTGACGGGATAAATAGAATAGTAGGTTAGTGCCGTGAATGGGAAAAAATATCTGGCGCGGCACGGAAACGGGATGTGCTCGGCAGAGCCTCGCCCATCCCATTTCCTGAGCCTTGCCAGATATTTTTTCCCATTCACGGCACTAACCTACTATTCTCTATATAACCATTGTAGGCCCTGATCAGCCTATGCAGATGCACATGCTGATCAGGGTCTGTAATGTTCCCCATTCAGTCAGTACAATACCTGTCATGCATTATACAAACAACAGCTAACAGATAAGGAACAAAACCGACCACATTTTGCATAAGCCCCTTTTCTCCAGCTACAGCCACAAAACAGTCTGTCAAACAGTGGTTCAAAATGCAGCCACTGGGCAAAATAAAATCATTTACATCAGAACAAAAGAAATAACCTAACAAAATGATGATTTATAAACAACAATAAACACATAGATCTAAAAACAGTTTGTCATAACTGTAGCCTATTTCATCAACATTGCAAAGTATACTTTACTAGCAAAGTATACTTTGAGGGAGTAATCATTTATTTTTCCTGAAATGCATTATTTCATATAGAACTAACAAATGCATATATTTCATGATTAAAAGTATGCAGAATTATTATACTGAATTTATTACATTATCACAGCCATTAAATGGCTGTGATAATGTAATAAATTCAGTATAATAAAAATTAATAAATTTTTCAAAAAATTGAAAATTTCTCCCTCAAAGTATACTTTGCTACTAAAGTATACTTTGCAATGTTGATGAAATGGGCTACAGGTATGACAGACAACCACATACATTACATGTATTGGACCTAAATTCATTTTCAGGAAAATAACAATATAAATAACAACATAAAACACGACTGTCTGTTTCACGAAAGCTGCCCAAGTTTTACGGCCATATAAACAATGCAAAAACAGTATTTTTTTTGATAATATTAAATTTTATCAAAATTTAAGAATGAGCCTTCTCTTTATTTCGTGAAATTTGGTCAAATTTTGATTTTATTACGAAAAATTGATTTGTCTATGGGAATTTAACATGGAGGAAAAGGAGCTGTAGAGGAAAACGAAAACATTTGGAAATTTACTCCGAAACCTGGCTAGATAGCTTGGAAATGATCTAACTAAGAAAACAAAAATTAAATTTGGAAAATCGGTCCAGTATTTCTGAAATTCAAAAAAATATTTTTTCGCAATAAAATCAATAATTGACCAAATTTCACGAAATAAAAAGAAGGCTCATTCTTAAATTTACAAAATATTGTTTTTGACTTGTTTATATAGCTGTAAAGTTTGGGCAGCTTTCGTGAAACAGACAGTAGAGAAAGTGAGCAGGGGCTCACGCATACCTGGCAACTGCCTGGACCGACAAATAAAAAGTTTAATGCAAATATTTAAACCAGATGGCTGCGGCCCGCATGTCGACCCCACCGAGACATTTAACGGTCTCAGAGCGCATTCATTTGAAATTTGAATTAAGGGTTGTGGATATACATAAGGTATTTAAAAGCTTTAACACACGCAGAGTTTAAATTCATTTGACCTTGATATTGGGCATGTGGGCCGCATGGGTGGGCTATAGAATGAAAATATGGATGATAATTAAGAATTACTTGAAGTTTGAAAGTAAATCGGAGTAAGTGTTGTGGAGATATGAGGTATGTAAAAACTTTAACACAAATTTCAAAGTCATTTGACCTTGACCTTGGGACACAGCATGAGTGGGACACAGAATGAACATATGGATGATGACTAATAAGCATTTGAAGTTTCAAGTCAATGTGACTTAGGACTGCAGAGATATAAGGTATTTAAAAACTTTAACGCAGATTTCGGATGGACGGACGGACGGACACCCGGACTTCATTGTGATCACTATGTTTCGCTTTCCGCAAGCAGGCTCGACAAAAACTAAGTAATTTGACCTTCAACATGAAGGCCGTATAGGTGTGGTATGGAATGAAAATATGAATGATGATAAGGAAGTATATGAAGTTTGAAGATAATCCGACTTAACGTTGTAGAGATAATGGGTACCCGAAAACGTTGACACAAATCTTACGGACGCAAATTTCTAAGTAATTTGACATTGACCTTGGACATGAAGTCCGTCTGGGTGTGGTATGGAATGACAATATGGATGATGATAAGGAAGCATTTCAGTACTTTTTTCACATGGATCTCTGCATAGAATTATGTAACTTGCCGTCTGCGTATGTGCAAATTATACGAAGTTTCTTTCAGGTGTACTGCTGATTACATAATATAGGAATGAATGGCCTTTTTGTGGAATTTATCGGGGTATAAACTTGGAAAAGTCGCGGGAATACTGGACGAAGGCCGGAAGGCCTCGTCCAGTATTCCCGCGACTTTTCCAAGTTTATATCCCCGATAAATTCCACAAAAAGGCCATTCATTCCTTATAATTCCAGCATTTGAAATAAATTCATCAAGAAAATGTGTTTATTTTCCGTTTTCTTAGGAATTATTTTAACTGCGCCTCACAGTTACGGAAAGTAGTTCAGCGTGGGAGTTTACTGGGATATAAATTTTGGACAGAGACTTGCTACGGGCCAATCAAATGTTAGAGAATTGTGTAAATATTGTTGTGCTGGAATTATACTGAAATAATTAATGCTGGCCCTAAGTAGTTAGAGCTAGCATTAACTACTTAGAGCTAGCTCCAAATCATTTGAAGAGCTCTCTTAATCATTTGGAGCTACCTCTAAATAGTTAATGCTAGCAACAACTATTTGAGTTCATGTAGATTTGGAGTTCCAGGACGCCAAATCTACATAAACTCAAATAATTAATGCTAGCTCTAACTACTTAATGCTAGCTCTGATTATTAAATAATAGCAATAATTATTTGAGCTGATGCAGATTTGACGTTCCATATATCTTACATGACTGATGTTTTAACAAAGAAGATTGTGCCAAGTTACTTTAATATGAAACAAGGCAAACAAGTGTCTCATCCACAAAGGTCAAGATTACCATGATCAAGGTCACCTAACTAACACTGGGAGGATGTAAGGAAGCTATTGAATGATGACCTTTGTATAACAATCCCACAAATGAATCTGTAGCCTATTTCATCAACATTGCAAAGTATACTTTAATAGTAGCAAAGTATACTTTGAGGGAGAAATTTTCAATTTTATGATAAATTTATTAATTTTTATTATACTGAATTTATTACATTATCACAGCCAATTTGGGGGGGAGAATTTGGCTGTGATAATGTAATAAACTCAGTATAATAATTCTGCATACTTTTAATCATGAAATATATGCATTTGTTAGTTATATATGAAATAATGCATTTCAGGTAAAATAAATGATTACTCCCTCAAAGTATACGGTACTTTGCTAGTAAAGTATACTTTGCAATGTTAATGAAATAGGCTACAGGAGATATTAAACATTTGGACACAATTATTGACACCTACGACAATGCCTATACTGTCTGTTCCACGAAACTTGCCCAAATTTTACGGATATATCCACAATTAAGTAAAAACAATATATTTGTTTCATAACATTAAATTTTAGCAGCAAAATTTAATAAAGAGCCTTCTTTTTATTTCGTAAAATTTTCATAATGTAAATTTTAGCAAAATTTAAGAATGAGATTTCTTTTTATTTCGTAAAATTTGGTCAAATATTGATTTTATCACAAAAATTTGATTTGTCTATGGGAATTTAACATGGGGGAAGAGGAGGTGGAGGAGCTGGTGGAGTAGTGGAAAAACTAAAACATTTGAAACTTGGCTACGTAGATCGGAAATGATTTTGAAAATCGGTCCACTATTTCTGAAATTATAAAAAATTCCCCATGTAAATCCCCATAGACATCTTCACTCTGTGTAGATGTCTCTGGGGATTTAACATAAGGAAATTGCTTTTCCGTAATAAAATAAATTTTGGGCAGGTTTCATGAAACAGACAGTACAGTGAAACCTCTCTAAACCGGACACCCTGGGGGGTCCGGCTTAGAGAGGTTTCACTGTAAATCAGGCACTTGATCATTCTGAGCCATAGCTGTGTGCTATGCGATAACAAACGGGCATTATCACCTTTGATAATTCTGAGCCATACCTGTGTGCTATGTATGCGATAACAAGCAGGCATTATCACCTGAGATAAATGACCAAGAAACTCCTCAAAAATAAGATCACAGGTGTTTTCTTGGTGTGCGGTTTAGAGAGGTTCCACTGTACGTGATCTACACCGAAATTGGAACTGCTATGTCTCGGTTTACCCTGACATGGGTGAGAAAAACATTGTGTTATTGAGGCATTTACTCGTGTCAGATTGACAGAATGGCGACCAGGGTAGACCCTGATCAATCAGACTGCACATCTGCACACATGAGACAAGCCATGTGAGGATGATGTGTGATATCGGATGAAAAATATTTACAATTCGAAATTCAAAATATTTTCTGTATATATGACGTTTAAATTTTGTGAAATTTGCCAATTCCACATTTGCTATAAAAGTGTTGTCAACTTTCAACATCATTTACAGAAAATATCACCATTTCTGTAATATTTTTCATGAACAATCGCATATCTACTTAGATAGGTAAGTACAAAATCACATGGCTTGTCTTATAATAACGTGATTAACTCTTTGCATGCTGGGAAATTTGGGGGCTATACATAGTTCAAAAATATGATACGACAATTCACTGTATTTTCTTTTAATATCATAAATATGTTTTGGAATTTCATTAGAATGGAGTCCACTGGACTCAATTCTAATGAAATTCCAAGACATATTTACAGAGAGAAATAAGAAACATACTCATAAGTTGTTGGATGTTATTTTCACCGCTACCATGCAAAGAGTTAAGATCTGCAGCCGATTTCACCAACATTGCAAAGTATACTTTTCTAGCAAAGTATACTTTGAGGGAGTAATCATTTATTTTTCCCGAAATGCATTATTTCATATAGAACTAACGACTGCACATATTTGATGATTACAAGTATGCAGAATTATTATACTGAATTTATTACATTATTACAGCCAAAATGGCTGTGATAATGTAATAAATTCAGTATAATAAAAATTAATAAATTTATCCTAAAATTGAAAATTTCTCCCTCAAAGTATACTTTGCTAGAATACTTTGCAATGTTGGTGAAATAGGCTACTGCTCACTCTGCCGACAGCACATTAAGCCACCATGTGGCAACAGGGACATGCATGGTTGTGTTGTATCACAGATAGGTAAAACGGTGTGTGGCGTCGTATTATCCCTTCTTCTTCACAGCGTCTCGGCAAATTGGGCAAGTGGCGTTCCTCTGGAAAGTGAAATAAACGTTTCCATTATTATGTAACTCAGACTGCAGAGCTGCAGGTAAGTTTATATCTAAAATAATTCCAGCACACAAATATTTACACAATTCCCTAACATTTGATTGGTCCGTAGCAAGTCTCTGTCCAAAATTTATATCCCAATAAACTCCCATGCCGAACTACTTTCCGTAACCGTCAGGCGCAGTTAAAATAATTCTTAAGAAAACGGAAAATAAACACATTTTCTTGATGAATTTATTTCAAATGCTGGAATTATAAGGAATGAATGGCCTTTTTGTTGAATTTATCGGGGATATAAACTTGGAAAAGTCGCGGGAATACTGGACGAGGCCTTCCGGCCTTCGTCCAGTATTCCCGCGACTTTTCCAAGTTTATACCCCGATAAATTCCACAAAAAGGCCATTCATTCCTATAGAGAGTATCCACAGATTTCAAATTCAATGCGTATTTTACTGTTACCAATGTATTATTGATTAGCTTCCATATTAATTAGTGAACACCTGATAAAAAAAGAAAACAAATTTAAAAATTCACTGATTTGAGCTTCAAAAAGCTTTTTGCAGCTCAATTAAGTAAATTTTCAACTGTATTACAGTATTTTCACTACTCAATTTGAAAGTCAATGCATATTTTCACATTGCTGCGAGTATTTTGTACTCCCACTTTTGACAATCAATGTGTATTCTGCTAAAAAAGTCCATAAAATACGCCAATACACACCTTATCTGGAGCTCTGAAACTGTTTCTGTTCTGCTAGTTAATACAGTAATATTAGTGCTGACTAAAACGTTTCCTAGTTAACTGAATAATATTAGTGGTGACCATATACAGAAACAGGTAACTCGCTATATATAAGGTATTACTTGATTATGTTGACCCGGGTGTGACTTTAAATTCAAGCGAGACACTGGGACAATTGTTCACCATCGTGCAGCCAATCGCGGCAAAACTTGCACCAGAGTTCTCACGCTACTAGTTTTTATCCCATCGAGCAGCGAAAATGAGATATCAGGATGCAAAAGTTGTCCTTTCTGTCCTTGATGTTTTCCATTCTGCAATAACGTTTTCTTTCAAATTTCATATTCACTAGATTTTCACATTCAGTAGATGCGTGCGGGTTTCTCCATTCTGCATTAACTTCTTTAGTGTACGACTGATTGGCTTCAAACTTCATGTACATGTTTATTACCATCCATACATTCATTCCCCACCCCGCCCATGCTCGCCCATGCCCAAGGTCAAGGTCAAATAACTTTTAAAATTTTACATTCAGTAGATGTGTGCACATGTTTCTCTATCCCACTATAACTTCTTTATTGTACGAGCCATTAACTTGAAACTTCATGTGCATGTTTCTCATCATTCATATTTTCTCATCATTCATATTTTGATTCCCACCCCACCCATATTCCCTCGCAAGTTGGAAATTTCACATTCCTTAGAGTGCGTGTTTCTCCATTTCACTATAACTTCTTTCTTTACTGTATGAGCCATTGGCTTGGAACTTCATGTGCATGTTTCTCATCATGCATAATTAGGTTAATTCCCCACCAGACCCATGCTCCCCACATTCCCCACCAGACTCATGCTCCACACATTCCCTACCAGACCCATGCTCCCCACATTCCCCACCAGACCCATGCTCCCCGAATTCACCACCACACATCCCCTCCCATCACATTACCCCACCAGACCATGCTCCCCCACATTCCCCACCAGACCCATGCTCCCCCCATTCCCCACCAACATTCCAGACCACATGCTCCCCACATTCCCCACCAGACCCATGCTCTCCACATTCCCCCACCACCCCATTCTTCCCAACGTCAGGTCAAATAACTTTGAAATTTCACATTCAGTAGATGCGTATGAGGTTCACAATTCTCCTGTAACTTCTTTAGTGTATGAGCGATCGGCTTTAAACTTCATGTGCATGTTTCTCATCATTCATATTTTCATTCCCCGCCCCACCTATGCTCCCTCCATGCCCAAAGTCAAGTCAAATAACTTTGAAATTTCACATTCAATTATAGATGCATGTTCGTTTCTCCATTCTCCTATAACTTCTACACTGTATGAGCCATAATGGCTTAAAATTGAATGTGCATGTTTATGATCCAACCACCACAGCGATGGGATACATGCCGTTGGCAGTGCTCTTGTTTATTTCTTGCTATATTTGGATGATTTATTTTGTAATAACAAGATTAACTATTTCTTGATATGATAGACTACTTTCAAGCAAGAAACATGTACCTTTTCTGTGTCATATCCTTAATATTATAACACTGTGAGATAGGCATGAAAAGCAAGCGGCTGAAATAACCAACAATAATGGCTGCCTCCTTGGGATAAGCATGGTTGACGCCCGCCGATTGTTTAACTGTTTGTCCTGTTGTATATGCATTGTATACACGATAAAGTATATTCTACACTGGTGGCAGCGGTGGGATTCATTCACTGGAAACAGTTCGCTTGTTTGAAGAAGTTGAAGGAATATTCATATCGTGAAGCTATAACCAATAGTTGGCACGTACCGTTCACTGATAATGTACCCACGGAAATGTATTGAAAGCCAATAGTCGTGACGTATTTGTTACTGTACTGTACCCAAAGTAATATTAACAGAATATATAGACATTAAAGTGTCCGAAATTCGTTGACGTACATGGAATTTGCCAGATCATGCCAAGCTATTGTAGTCGGTGATTCATGGTTGAATAATTTTGAGAAGTACCAACAACCCGATGACTTTTCAATCCGATATGTTATTAAAAGTGGAGCGGTTATCAGTGACTTAGTTAAACCGACATTGGACCTTATAAATTCTATTGATCAAAAGTGCACTTTCATTTTTGTCAAAATCTGCTGTGGGATCAATGAGTTAACTCGAAAAATTAAACACAATGACGGAACTGAGTTAGAATATTCCAGTGTGATCGAAAGTGATGTTTTTGATAAGTTTCGCCAGTTTAAGGCCAACATTAAGGCCAACATTAAGGACTGCCGCCCAAACATTCTAGTGAGTGTTTTGCGGTGTCGATGGCAAGGAAAATAGCAAGGAGATATCGGTGATGTGTAATGATCCAAAAGTAGATGTGAGCGATTATGGTGGAGGATCTATGTTGGTGCAGCATGTGGCAGCCCAGCTAAGGCATTCTCTATCCAATCGGAAAACAACTTGATAGAATCATTTGATTTTGCGGACTCGGGTCTGAATGGAACAGAAATAACCAATCTACAACGGCTGATAGTGGAGCATAGAGATGTTTTTTCTGCCGGTCCTGATGATCTGGGTAGAACATCTTGGGTTAAACGTGAAATCCGTACAGGAGATGCAGTACTGATCAGGCAGGCACCGAGGCGGGTATACCCATCCATAAACAAGAGGCCCCGGAAAAAACTTTGGAAGGAGGCCGGAAAAACGTTGAAGAAATGATCAGACATGACATCATACGCCAATCTAGCAGCCCATGGGCATCTCCAATAGTACTTGTGGCCAAGAAGGATGGTACTACGAGGTTTTGCGTCGACTACAGAAAGGTAAATGCAATTTCCAAGAAAGATTAATGGGGGCAGTGTTATCTGGGTTACAATGGGAGATATGCCTGGTATACCTGGACAATGTGATCGTATTCAGTCAAAATTTTCGAAGAACATGTTAACCCTTTCAACCCTAAGGAACTGGAATGGACTGTGATATGTTAATGTTCCGACCAATCCAATGGTCACAAAATGATTTTCAGATTCGTCCATTTATGAAAAGGGGATATTTGTTGTTCTCAAAAATATGAAAATTACTTTCAAACAGTGCAGATCCTGATGAGACGGCTCGTTACAAGCCGGCTCATCTGGATCTGCACTGTTTGCATAAACCGATATAGCGGCCTTTCGGGTTCAAAGGGTTAAGCGACTACGATAAATTTTCCAATGCTTCAGGAAGGCCAACTTGAAAATGAAACCGAAAAAGTGCCACCTAGCAAAGCGAAAGGTACGGTGTCTAGGCCACATTGTATCAGAGACGGGAATAGCCACTGACCCAGAGAAAACACAGGCAGTTGCAGAATGGCCCCGTCCACACAATGTTAGTGAACTGAGACAGTTTTTGGGATTGGCATCTTATTATCGAAGGTACATTAGGGACTTTGCAGAATTAGCAACACCCCTACACAAGTTGCTTCAGAAGCAGAGCAGGTTCCAATGGAATGATGTATGTGAACAGTCATTCTCACAAGTTAAGAACCGCTTGACCAACTCCCCAATATTATCATATCCAAAGGCGGAAGGATAATATGTGTCGTGGATGAGTTTATATGTGGATATGGAGTTCCTAACTGTATCCATAGCGATCAAGGCAGAGATTTCGAATCTCCAGTGTTTAGAGAAATATGTATCATTCTAAACATGAGAAAAACCAGGACAACTGCCTACCATCCCCAGTCCGACGGGCAGGTAGAAAGGTTTAACAGAACACTTGAGGACATGCTCAGCAAACGGGTGAATGATGATCACTAAAGTATATTCTACAACACCATTAATATTGTATTTTAGCTGTCTTCGATAAACAAATAGCCAGTCACTGTTAAATTGCGACAGAGTTCTCACGCTATTAGTTTTTAATTCTGGCTATATTTAGGTGATTTATTTTGTAATAACAAGATTACGGTAACCATTTCCTGATAGGAAGAAATATTAAAAATTTCTGTTTCATATCTCAATATTAATACATCAGTAATATTGCATTTTAGTCATTTGTTAGTAATCGTGCAAGGTATGGGGGTTATATAATTAAACAAATATGGATGGTGATAAAGAGGTATGTGAACTTTCAAGTCAATCAGACTGTGGAGATATTGAGGGTACTTAAAAACTTTAACGCAAACGCACGCCAACAGCGGCGACTATATCACGCCAACCGCAAGCGGGCATGATATAAAGATGAAAATTTGTTACGATACAACGTGGTATACGACCTAAGCTGAAACTCATGTATAGTTTAACAAGAGTGCCGCAGTCACAAAATACGCCCGTCAAGGGATTGATTAACAGAAAGCTGTTGGAGGAGTTTATGGCACAAACTGTATACCATATACAGAATTGTATACAAAAGTCTATGCTCTCTACAAGCTAAGTTGAAAAGCCGTATTTTTGTAAAAACATCCTTCATCGTAAAAAACCCACAGTGGTGCACACGTTCAAAATGTGTAGAAGATACATGTATGTGTAAAGTTCAGATCGATTGACAGAAAACTGATTATTACACAAACTCTATACCCTGTACAGGATATATTGTACGCAAAAGTGTACGCAAAAGTGTAGAAAAAATGGCTGGCCAAAATGCCGTAAGTTTTGTGAAAAAATAGTTTTTGTCATAAAAGCAACATGGTGCACATATTCAATATATGCACAAGACGTGTGTAAAGTTTCAGATCCATTGACAGAAAGCTGGAGGATTTAATTACACAAAATATGCAGTACAATGTGAAATTAATCTATTTTTAGCACTGATGATATTGACATTGGGCAACAGGTGTGTTAGCCCAATAGATATCAACATACCTGTGAAGTATCATGAAGATTATCTGATATTCCAATCAGATTTTTACTTATTCTCCAAGCAAAGATGTTCTGCCTGCCCACCAAACGGTAAAACATAATACGTCCCGATAAAACATGTACGCAATCCCTATAAAGCAAGCAATCAAATGCTTATTTGAGATAGAAATCTGGTATAAGTCCAATGATCCCCCCCAACCAATCCACCTGAAATGACACCCTACCTTTAACCATTCCTTGAGCAGTCCTGGTGATATTCTGACTACGCAACTTCTCACCTCTCCGGTCTTGAAGTCGGACGACGACGCGACCTCGGTGGTCTGTCATGATCCCCCCCGCCGTAGTAAGCAATCCATGAAAGCGAACAAGCCAAATGCCACTGGTATTTGAGATCAGAAACTCTGGTATGGAAGTCCAATGATCCACCCCTAGACAACCAAGCCTGTATGGACTACCCTACCTTTAACCATTCCTTGATGCAGTCCTGGTGATATTCGTGACTACACGGCAACTTCTGCACCTTGTCTCCGGTCTTGAAGTCGGACAGACAGACGCGACACTCGGTGGTCTGGTCATGATCCCCCGGCCGCCGCCGGTATGTGTGTGTCGGCAGCTGAGATATGTCATCATCTTTCATTCCCCGGTTCCTCACCTCTCCCAGTCTCTCCGCCAGATTCCACAGCTCCTATATAACATAGATTTCACAGCTCCTATAACATATAATATATAAATTCCACTGCTCCTATAACATATATTCAACAGCTCCTATAACATATAATATATAAATTTCACTGCTCCTATAACATATATTCAACAGCTCCTATAACATATAATATATAAATTCCACTGCTCCTATAACATATATTCAACAGCTCCTATAACATATCATATAAATTTCACTGCTCCTATAACATATATTCAACAGCTCCTATAACATATAATATATAAATTTCACAGCTCATATAACATATATTCAACAGCTCCTATAACATATTATAAATTTCACTGCTCCTATAACATATATTCAACAGCTCCTAACATATAATATATAAACTCTCCTATAACATATATTCAACAGCTCCTATAACATATAATATATAAATTTCACTGCTCCTATAACATATATTCAACAGCTCCTATAACATATAATATATAAATTTCACAGCTCATATAACATATATTCAACAGTTCCTATAACATATAATAAATTCCACAGCTCATATAAAATAAATTCCAGAGCTCCTATAACATATAATATATTCCACAGCTCCTATAACATATATTACACAGTTCATATAACATATAATATATATATTTCACAGCTCCTATAACATATATTATACAGCTCCTATAACATATACTATATTACACAGCTCCTATAACATATATTTCACAGCTCCTATAACATATACTATATTCCACAGCACATATAACATATATTCCACAACTCCTATACAATATAGTTCACAGCTCTTGTAACATATATAGATTTCACAGCTCCTATAACATATATTCAACAGCTCCAATAACATATATTCCACAGCTCATATAACATATATTCAACAGCTCCTATAACATATAATATATTCCACAGCTCCTACAACATATATTACACAGCTCCTATAACATATAATATATTCCACAGCTCATATAACATATTCCACAGTTCCTATAACATATATATTCCACAGCTCCTGTAACATACATTACATAGTTCCTATAACATATACTATATTCCACAGCTCCTACAACATATATTACACAGCTCCTATAACATATAATATATTCCACAGCTCCTATAACATATATTACACAGCTCCTATAACATATAATATATTCCACAGCTCCTATAACATATATTTCACAGCTCATATAACATATAATATATTCCACAGCTCCTGTAACATACATTACATAGTTCCTATAACATATACTATATTCCACAGCACCTATAACATATATTCCACAACTCCTATAAAATATAGTTCACATCTCTTGTAACATATATAGATTCCACAGCTCCTATAACATATATTCAACAGCTCCTATAACATATAATAATATATTTCACAGCTCATATAACATATATTCAACAGCTCCTATAACATATAATATATTCCACAGCTCCTATAACATATAATATATTCCACAGCTCCTATAACATATATTTCACAGCTCCTATAACATATAATAATATATTTCACAGCTCATATAACATATATTCAACAGCTCCTATAACATATAATATATTCCACAGCTCCTATAACATATAATATATTCCACAGCTCCTATAACATATATTTCACAGCTCCTATAACATATAATATATTTCACAGCTCATATAACATATATTCAACAGCTCCTATAACATATAATATATTCCACAGCTCCTATAACATATATTTCACAGCTCCTATAACATATAATATATTCCACAGCTCAAATAACATATCTTCCACAGTTCCTATAACATATAATATATTCCACAGCTCCTATAACATATATTCCACAACTCCTATAAAATATAGTTCACAGCTCTTGTAACATATATAGATTCCACAGCTCCTATAACATATATTCAACAGCTCCTATAACATATACTATATTCCACAGCTCCTATAACATATAATATATTATACAGCTCCTATAACATATAATATATTATACAGCTCCTATAACATATACTATATTCCACAGTCTACCTATAACATATAATATATTATACAGCTCCTATAACATATAATATATTATACAGCTCCTATAACATATATTCCACAACTCCAATACAATATATTTCACAGCTCTTGTAACATATATAGATTCCACAGCTCCTATAACATATATTCAACAGCTCATATAACATATAATATATATATTCCACAGCTCCTATAACATATAAGATATATATTTCACAGCTCCTATAACATATATTCTACAGCTACAGCATATAATATATTCCACAGCTCCTATAACATATATTCCACAGCTCCTATAACATATATTCAACAGCTCATATAACATATAATATATATATTCCACAGCTCCTATAACATATATTATACAGCTCCTATAACATATAATATATATATTCCACAGCTCCTATAACATATATCCACAGCTCCTATAACATATATTCCACAGCTCCTATAACATATATTCAACAGCTCATATAACATATAATATATATATTCCACAGCTCCTATAACATATATTATACAGCTCCTATAACATATAATATATATATTCCACAGCTCCTATGACATATATCCACAGCTCCTATAACATATATCCACAGCTCCTATAACATATACTATATTCCACAGCTCCTATAACATATATTCCACAGTTCCTATAACATATAATATATTCCACAGCTCCTATAACATATATTCCACAACTCCTATAAAATATAGTTCACAGCTCTTGTAACATATATAGATTCCACAGCTCCTATAACATAAATCCAGTCAAATTTTATATTTTTTAATAATTTTCTACAGCGGCCATCTTGGATAAGCGATGACGTCCATTTTAACAAATCTGAAAAGGAGTAACACATAGACAATCACTGTGAAGTTCGGTCAACATCGGCCAAGCGGTTCAGAAGAAGAAGAGGTTGGAAAAGTATTGACGAATGACGGACGGACGAAAAGCGGTACCAATAGTTCACTTGAGCCTTTGGTGAAAAAAACGCAAACACTCAAATCAGTGAATTTTCAACTTTATCACAGAACTCATGTATTCCCTATATTACATTGGGAAAAACGTGATAAATTTAGTAATACACTTGCAAAAATAAAATATTCAATGAATTTGAAATAAAGGGGTATAATTGCAGCACAAAAATATTTACACAATTCCCTAACATTTGATTGGTCCGTAGCAAGTCTCTGTCCAAAATTTATATCCCAGTAAACTCCCATGCCAAACTACTTTCCGTAACCGTCAGGCGCAGTTAAAATAATTCTTAAGAAAACGGAAAATAAACACATTTTCTAGTTTTAAGTTTTTTATTTCCATACATAGTCATATACAAACAATAAATGAGTTACAAGCAGTTTAACAACATGCATTTATAGGTTACACTCCTTGTTTACAATCAACTATGAGTACATGTATTGTAAATAATTATAGATTATAACGTATTGTTCATACATGGTTAGGTTGGATTTATTTAAGAATGTTATTTAATTGAGCAACACATCACGATACAATACTATTACGGTATATGCTGTTATACCTAACTGTAATATTTGTATGTATAATCAGAAGGTTCGTGTATCTCTAAATGAGTGTTAGTCTAATTGGATAACATTCCATTTTTGTTCATGAACTATGAGCTTATTTCTATTCATTGCGATTTCTTTTTCAATATTTTGTGTTGCCTTTAGGTAAGACATAAACTCTGGAAATTTAGGTTCCGTGTTTCGTAATTTACATGTATATAAAAAGTATTTTCCTAGTATGATACAAAAGTTGAAAAACTTGTTGTCTTGCTCATATTGCCCGAAGCAAACAGTGTGCCAATCAAAATTACATACACTATTATTATTGTTTAAAAATGTATTCAGCTGTGACCAAAAATGTTGGCTTATAGTGCATTCCCAAAAAAGGTGCTTATTTGTTTCTGGAGCCATGGCGCAAAAATCACACAAATTGGAGCTGACAATGTTACACTTAAGTAAATAATCGTTTGTAGCAACAATTCTCATCAAAAATTTGTACTGAAAATTCCTAAGTTAATTAATTTCAAATGCTGGAATTATAAGGAATGAATGGCCTTTTTGTTGAATTTATCGGGGGATATAAACTTGAAAAAGTCGCGGGAATACTGGACGAGGCCTTCCGGCCTTCGTCCAGTATTCCCGCGACTTTTCCAAGTTTATACCCCGATAAATTCCACAAAAAGGCCATTCATTCCACAACAAGAAGCCCAAATGGGCCTGTATCGCTCACCTAAAAGCCTCCATAGTGGTCATCTTGATTTCACAAAGACTCTTCACTTACAACTTCAAATGTTCCACAGAATTTGTTGGTACCTTCTGATCTAACATATATTGCGAATTTGCATGTGATTTACTGCTATACCTTCGATTTGATATATAAAATGACCATATTCGGTCAAAAATAAAATTTGACCCCTATTTGACCCCTCGGGCCATGACCATTTTTGACCCAGAGGCCACCATATGAACAAATCTGAATCAGCGTTAACTATCCATCATTCATACAAAGTTTCGTCGAAATCGGCCTGGCGGTTTGTGAGAAGATTTTTTGACAATTTGACCTACTTTTCAACGGCGGACATCTTGGATTTGGTGATGACCTCCATTTTAACAAAATTGAACAGGCTTCAACCACAGACCATTACAGTTAAGTTTGGCCAATATCGGCCAAGCAGTTTACAAGAAGAAGACGTTTGAAATCTTTAGTAAAAGAATGACCATTTGAACTATCGGTGGCCATCTTGGATGACGTAATCATATGATTTAGACAAAAAATGCTCCAGAGTGATAGACTAGTCGATACCTTCGATTTGATATATTATATAACCATATTCGGGCAAAAATATAATTTGACCCCTAGTTGACCCCTCGGGCCACGCCCATTTTTGACCCAGGGGCCACCATATGAACAAATCTGAAACAGCGTTAACTATCAATCATTCACACCAAGTTTCGTCGAAATCGGCCTGGAGGTTTGTGAGAAGAAGATTTTTTGACAATTTGACCTACTTCTCAACGGCGGCCATCTTGGATTTGGTGATGACCTCCATTTTAACAAAATTGAACAGGCTTCAACCACAGACCATTACAGTTAAGTTTGGCCAATATCGGCCAAGCAGTTTACAAGAAGAAGACGTTTGAAATCTTTAGTAAAAGAATGACCATTTGAACTATCGGTGGCCATCTTGGATGACGTAATCATATGATTTAGACAAAAAATGTTCCAGAGTGATTGTCTCGTCGATACCTTCGATTTGATATATTACATGACTATATTCGGTTAAAAATAAAATTTGACCCCATTTGACCCCTCGGGCGACGCCCATTTTTGACCCACGGGCCACCATATGAACAAATCTGAAACAGCGCTAACTATCGATCATTCATACCAAGTATCGTCGAAATGGCCTGGCGGTTCGTGAGAAGAAGATTTTTTAAGAATTTGACCTACATTTTCCATGGCAGCCATCTTGGATTGTCGATGACCTCCATTTTAACAAATCTGAAATGGCATCACCCATATATCATCCCTGTGAAGTTTGACCAATATCAGCTCAGCAGTTCGGGAGAAGAAGATGATTGAAAAGTTCACGGACGACGGACGCCGGACGACGGACGACGGACGAGACGGACGACGGACACTTTGCCATAACAATAGCTCACATGAGCTTTGCTCAGGTGAGCTAAAAAGGCCATTCATTCCTATATTAGATAGTAAGCTTATCTCGAGCTCTGTTTATTGATCACCCCTCAGTAGTAACCAAGTTGGATAACTTTTGTACTGTACCTCGTAATCGGAGAGGTCAACATCGTCTGGCACGAGGAAGTTAGGGTCGCGACCCATCAGCAGTAGCATGAGCAGGAATGGATCTCGCTACAAATAGACATTGGCCCAGATTATATATGGCTGTGACTGCAGAAATGTGGCTTATGTGATCTGTGACCAGTGTAGCTCTTGATCAAATAGCACACTCATGTAGCCCGATAATCATCTACATTCCTTGCTAGATGCACGACACAGCGGTGGCGTAGCGGTGAATAAAATAATGCCACGGCGGACTATTGAGTGTGGGGGGGGGGGGGGAATTCAATATATACCCTCAAAATAGTGTGTCCTGCGTTCTGGAGCCAAAATAGTGCCACTGCACGCCGTGGCTGCCGTGGTGGTGTCTACGGCCATGATGAAAGGTGTTTCATTGATGGAATGGTGAACAGACTGCAGATGCACAGGCTGATCTGGATCTACACTGGTCACAACCCATAAGCCCCATTTCTCCAGTCACAGCCACATATGTCACTCGCTACACATATACATTGGCCTAGATTATATGTGACTGTGAATACAAATAGACATTGGCCCATATTATATGTGACTGTGAATACATAGAGGATATAACATCGTATAACTATGTATTTCATGGGTAGGTATATAATAACAAGAGGGCCATGATGGCCCTAATTGGTCTCACCTGACTACATGAACACCAGAGGAGAATGTGACATTGAGTTCAT
>CM055271.1:55812454-55835421 GCA_029237695.1 Conchocele bisecta | reverse complement strand
CATTGAGTTCATATGTGTCTTAAAAACATTGTGCTATTTTTAGATGGCGGTCATCTTGGATTAAGCGATGACTCTCATTTTACCAAATCTGGAAATGCTTCACCCCAAGGATCTTAACTTACTATGAAGATTGGCCAGCATCGGCCAGCATCGGCCAGTATCGGCCATGTGGATTCCCGAGAAAAAGACGTTCAAAATCTTGATATGGATCTTTTGGTGGCCATCATGGATGACAATTAATCATCTGATTCCAACAAATATTGTACCAGAGCAATACTCATCGATACCTTCAATTTTTATATATGACATGAGCATATTCGGTCAAAAATAAAATTTGACCCCATGGGCCACGCCATTTTTGACCTCAGGGTCACCATTTTAACACCTTTGAAAGAGATTCTACAATCGATCATTCTACCCAAGTTTCGTCGAATTCCGGATGGCGGTTCATGAGAAGAATTTTTTTTAAGAATTTGCGCTATTTTTAATAACTGTGAAGTTTGGCCACCATGGGCCAAGCGGTTCGTGTGAAGAAGAATTTTGAAATCTCTTAATAATAAAAAGAACGACCTTTTGACCTTTCGGCGGCCATCTTGGATGACATGACCATCCAATTTCGACAAAAAATGTACCAGAGCGATCACCTCTTTGATACCTTCGATCTGATATAGACATGACCATATTCGGTCAAAAATAAAATTTTACCCCACAGGCCACGCCCATTTTTGACCCCGGGGTCACCATTTTAACAACTTTGAAAGAGCATTGTACATCGATCATTCCTACCAAGTTTCGTCGAAATCCGGCTGGCGGTTCATGAGAAGATTTTATAAGAATTTATGCTATTTTTAGACGGCGGCCATCTTGCTTTAGCGATGACCTCCATTTTAACAAATCTGAAAAGGCTTCACCCATAGACCATAACTTTTAAGTTTGGCTACCATGGGCCAAGCGGTTCATGTGAAGAAGAATTTTTAAATCTCTAATAAAACTAGATGGCCGCGGCCTGCATGTCACGCCTTCTGGCGAGGCATGGACACTAAAAAAAGAGATATAGTATAACGAAAAACTTTAACCAAAAAACTTAACCAAAAAACTTAACCAAAAACTTTAACCGGACACACGTACGTATGTACGCCAAAGTGCCGACTATATCGCGCTTACCGCAAGTGGGCGCGACAAAAACTTAACCAAAAAACTTAACCAAAAACTTTAACCAAAAAACTTAACAACAAGAAATGAGGCAAAGCCACGAAGGCCAGGTTTTTTCCAAGCATAGACACTTGGATAACATAATTATACCCACTTTTTGTAGACTAGATGGCCGTGGCCTGCATGTCGCGCCTTGGGGCGAGGCATGGACACTAACAAAATAGATATAGTAGATGGAAAAACTTTAACCAAAAAACTTTAACCGGACACACGGACGAACGGACGGACGTATGCCAAAATGCTGACGATATCGCGCTTTCCGCAAGCAGGTGTGACAATGATGATAAACACCCATGTGAAGTATCAAGGTATTGGGTGAAGCAGTTGCAGAGATATAGTACACGAAAAAACTTTAACACAAAAATTCAAAGTAATTTGAACTTGACATAGGGCACAGGATCGCGCTTTCCGCAAGCAGGTGCGACAATGATGATAAACACCCATGTGAAGTATCAAGGTATTGGGTGAAGCAGTTGCAGAGATATAGTACAACGGAAAAACTTAACAAAAAAATTCAAAGTAATTTGACCTTCACATTGGGCACAGGATCGCGCTTTCCACAAGCAGGTGCAACAATGATGATAAACACCCATGTGAAGTATTAAGGTATTGGGTGAAGCAGTTGCAGAGATATAGTACACGAAAAAACCTTAACAAAAAAATTCAAAGTAATTTGACCTTGACATTGGGCACAGGATCGCGCTTTCCGCAAGCAGGTGCGACAATGATGATAAGCACCCATGTGAAGTATCAAGGTATTGGGTGAAGCAGTTGCAGAGATATAGTACACGAAAAAACTTTAACAAAAAAATTCAAAGTAATTTGACCTTGACATTGGGTACAGGATCGCGCTTTCCGCAAGCAGGTGCGACAATGATGATAAACACCCATGTGAAGTATCAAGGTATTGGGTGAAGCACTTGCAGAGATATAGTACACGAAAAAACTTTAACAAAAAAATTCAAAGTAATTTGACCTTGACATTGGGCACAGGATCGCTCTTTCCGCAAGCAGGTGCGACAATGATGATAAACACATGTGAAGTATCAAGGTATTGGGTGAAGCAGTTGCAGAGATATAGTACACGAAAAAACTTTAACAAAAAAATTCAAAGTAATTTGACCTTGTCATTGGGCACAGGATCGCGCTTTCCGCAAGCAGGTGCAACAATGATGATAAACACCCATGTGAAGTATCAAGGTATTGGGTGAAGCAGTTGCAGATATAGTACACGAAAAAAACTTTAACAAAAAAATTCAAAGTAATTTGACCTTGACATTGGGCACAGGATCGCGCTTTCCGCAAGCAGGTGCGACAATGATGATAAACACCCATGTGAAGTATCAAGGTATTGGGTGAAGCAGTTGCAGAGATATAGTACACGAAAAAAAACTTTAACAAAAAAATTCAAAGTAATTTGACCTTGTCATTGGGCACAGGATCGCGCTTTCCGCAAGCAGGTGCAACAATGATGATAAACACCCATGTGAAGTATCAAGGTATTGGGTGAAGCAGTTGCAGAGATATAGTACACGAAAAAACTTTAACAAAAAAATTCAAAGATATAATTTGACCTTGACATTGGGCACAGGATCGCGCTTTCCGCAAGCAGGTGCGACAATGATGATAAACACCCATGTGAAGTATCAAGGTATTGGGTGAAGCAGTTGCAGAGATATAGTACACGAAAAAACATTAACAAAAAAATTCAAATGTAATTTGACCTTGACATTGGGCACAGGATCGCGCTTTCCGCAAGCAGGTGCGACAATGATGATAAACACCCATGTGAAGTATCAAGGTATTGGGTGAAGCAGTTGCAGAGATATAGTACACGAAAAAACTTTAACAAAAAAAATTCAAAGTAATTTGACCTTGACATTGGGCACAGGGGCTGCACGGTTGGGGGTTAGAATGAAAATATGGATGATGATAAACACCCATGTGAAGTTTCAAGGTAATGGGCGAAGCAGTTGCAGAGATATAGTATAACAAAAAAGTTTTAACCAAAAAACTCTAACCAGACGTACGTTAAAAAGTTAACGTTGAAAATGGCTAAGTCAATTACGTAGAAATAATAGGTGAAGGTAAAAAAATGGTCACATGTTGGATAGTTGTATGTGGTAGGCTACTTGGTTATGAAGCTGTGAAAGTTTGGTGGTCCTAGGTGGTACAGTACCAAAGAAATGGACTTAAACACGAAAACTTACATTGTAAACGCGAAAACTTAACATTGAAAATGGCTAAGTCGACTGCGCGGAAAAAATGGGTGAAGTTAAAAAAAAAAGTAACATGTTGGATAGTGATATGTGGTGGGTACCCCTTGATTATGAAGCTGTGAAAGTTTGGTGGTCCTAGGTGGTACAGTACGAAAGAAATGGACTTAAACACGAAAACTTAACATTGTAAACGCGAAAACTTAACATTGAAAATGGCTAAGTCGACTACGCGGAAAAAATGGGTCAAGTTAAAAAAAAAGTAACATGTTGGATAGTGATATGTGTGGGCACCCCTTGATTATGAAGCTGTGAAAGTTTGGTGGTCCTAGGTGGTACAGTAACAAAGAAATGGACTCAAACACGAAAACTTAACATTGATTGTGGACGCGCCCGCCGCCGACCCGCCCGCCGCCCGGCTTTCGCCAATCCAATAGCCTGGATTTTTTTTCAAAAAACCTGGCTAAAAAACTTAAAAGTAATTTGACCTTGACATTGGGCACAGGGGCCGCACGGGAGGGGGGTAGAATGAAAATATAGATGATGATAAACACCCATGTGAAGTTTCAAGGTAATGGGCAAAACAGTTGCAGAGATATAGTATAACGAAAAACTTTAACCAAAAAACTTAACCAAAAACTTTAACCAAAAAACTTAACCAAAATCTTTAACCAAAAAACTTAACCAATCAACTTAACCAAAAACATTAACCAGACACACGTACGCACGTACGTACGTACGCCAAAGTGCCGACTATATCTGCATAGATTATATGTGACTGTGAATACAAATAGACATTGGCACAAATTATATGCGAGTGTGACTACAGCTAGACATTTACCCAGATTATATGTGAGTGTGACTACACATAGACATTGGCCCAGATTATATTTCACTGTGACTACACATATACATTGGCCCAGATTATATGTGACATTGACTACAAATAGACATTGGCACAGATTATATGTGACATTGACCACAAATAGACATTGGTCCAGATTATATTTGTACATTATAAATGTACATTGGCCCAGACTCTATGTGTCTTGACTAGAAATAGACATTGAATGTGTCTACAAATAGACATTGACCCAGATTATATGTGACTGTGAATACCAATAGACATTGACCCAGATTATATGTGACTGTGAATACCAATAGACATTGACCCAGATTATATGCGACTGTGAATACCAATAGACATTGACCCAGATTATATGTTATATTATGGCTGGTTTGTGACATTATATGGGCTAAAAAAGTGAGATACATGTAATATCAGGCTCATATCTGAGGGTTTCATTGAAAACATGCACATTTAAAACATTCATATCCCCCGACGAATGAAATTGAAAGTCGGTTTTGTGATGGTAAGCCTTTGTGTGTAGTAATTCGAGAATGCATCAAATGGTTTTGTATATATATATACCTAATAGCCATTGTTGTTGCCGTTTCTCAACCCACATTCCACAAAGAAGCTATCCACCATGATATTGACCATGAGCTTCCCTTGCCTGTTCTGACATCCATATATATGTACCTAATAGCCATTATTGTTGCCGTTTCTCAACCCACATTCCACAAACAAGCTACCCACCATGATAGTGATGAAGTTATCTTCCCTTGCCCATTCTGACATCCACCCACATTCCACAAACAAGCCACCCACCATGATATTGATGAATGTTATCTTCCCTTGCCCGTTCTGACATCCACCCACATTCCACAAACAAGCTACCCACCATGATAGTGATGAAGTTATCTTCCCTTGCCCATTCTGACATCCACCCACATTCCACAAACAAGCCACCCACCATGATATTGATGAATGTTATCTTCCCTTGCCCGTTCTGACATCCACCCACATTCCACAAACAAGCTACCACCATGATAGTGATGAAGTTATCTTCCCTTGCCCATTCTGACATCCACCCACATTCCACAAACAAGCTACCCACCATGATATTGATGAAGTTATCTTCTCTTGCCCGTTCTGACGAGGGGTCATCCAGTACCATGAGGTCAGGGTCGTATTCACCCTCAGGGAGGGACGCAGGCTCCAATGATACCGACGGCAGTGTTCCTGAAACAGCAACGTGATATTGATTGATTTATTGGTTGGTTGATTGATTGGTTGATCAATAGCTTTGTTCAGTTGTGAACAGTGCAGATCCAGATCAGACAGCACAAATGTGCAGGCTTGTCTGGAACTCCACCTGTGGCAAAGCCAGCTGCAGTGGGTGATTGACTGATTAATTGATTGAGTGGTTGGTTGATTGATTGGTTGATCAATTGCTTTGTTCAGTTGTGAACAATGCAGATCCAGATCAGACTGCACAGATGTGCAGGCTGGTCTGGAACTCCACCTGTGGCAGTGTTCCTGAAACAGCAATCTGTACGACTAAACTGTTCGTAAGTGTAAATATAGGATCGTCTTGAAATTCCATTTGATGGATTTACATTTATTGAGCATAGGCTACATGTGCTCAATAAATGTAAATTCAATAATTGCTTACAAGAAAACAGTGTAATTGTGCAATTTACAGACTATCATAATTTTGCACTTATGAACATTTTAGTCGTACGAAGTATAGTGAAACGGGCCCCAGGTTCCTCACTGCTCACAAAGCCAGCCCCAGTGTGTGATGTTTGATTGATATATATATGTGTAGATTGAGTCATTGAGGGATGGATCAATTGCTTTGTTGACCGATTAAATGATACATACAAGAATTCCGCCACGGAAGCGGTATCGAGCCTGCCGAGGAATTTGACCGTGAACATTACAAGTAAATAAATGACCTTGACCTTGAGAATTTGGATGTGGGGGTGTGCGTAATGAAGCATCATCCCTAGACAAAGATTGATGTGAAATATTATCAAAGTGTGGCAAGGGGTTAAAGAGATATTGTGAAAAAATATTAACTTTAACGAATTTGCCTTACAAAAAAACGGACGACGCGGACGACGACGTGGACGACGGCGACGGAAAAAGCGCCGACTATAGTCGCGCCTGTGCTAAAGCAGGCGCGACAAAAAACTACCAATGTAACACACAGAGACTGAATGGTGAATAGTGCGGACCAAGATCAGACTTCGCGTATATGCATGCTGGTCTGGATCTACACTTGTCACAAAGGCAGCTCCAGTGTGTGCTTAATTGATTGATTGATATGTGTTGGTTGATTGATTGATTGATTTATTGATTGTATGTTGCCATTGTAACCTGAACGGCGAACAGTGCAGACCCAGATCAGACTGATGGGGTTTTAACAGCAAGGTCATATACAGGCTAGAATGCACCTGTATGGATAATTGATTGATTGGGGGTTACATGTAACATCTGTTTAACAGCAAAGGTCATATACAGATGAAAATGCACCTGTATAGGGCAATTTATTGAATGGGGACAAGCATCGGTTTAACAGCAAGGTCATATATAGACTGATATGCATCTGTATGGGTGATTGATTGAATGACTGATTGCTTGGGGTCGTACGTCTGTTCAACAGTAAGGCCATACACAGGTGATAATGCATATGTATTGGTGATTGATTGGGGTTTACCGTCCGTTCAACAGTCAGGTCATATATACATATATACAGTTATATACAGATATACAGGTCATATATACATATATACAGATATACATATATACAGATATACAGATATACAGATATACAGATATACAGATATACAGGTCATATATACAGATTGGAATGCACCTGCATGGGGAGCAGTGAAATTACAATATAAATATGTTCAGCAAGGATTAATTTATTGGTGTTCAATGGCCTGTCAACAGCTAATGCGTTTGATCCCATATTTAACCTGTTACATTGGGGGGAGGAATACCAAAATCAGAACGGAATCTTTACATCGAAAAAGATAGCTAGAGAATCATCCCTGAAATTAGAATAACCGGACATGTTGCCAGGTCCATAACACACCAAAGTCACTTGACCCTTTCCCCTATAAGTAATACAGTATTACTCTTATAAGTGTATAACCAGATTCAACTCTCACATACAAAAATTCTAAAGACGTACCTGAGGGCCAGCCAGGTGTCCGGCCGGGATTCCCGCGACGAAGAATCCCGATCATTAAAGGTACAAGCCCACTCAGTAGGCACAAAATGTTCAATATATCAGAGACATCATCTAAGACATTTTCTGGCAAAATAAACATTCATTCACCATTATCCCATGTATCGATTGGCATTATTATACATTTTATATCAGACGTAAATTTTCACACTGATATCAGGGGTGATAACCGTGTTTCCTTAAAATGTTAACGGACATTGCTATTTATTCTCTGTATTTACTTTTTGATGCGAAATGATCATACTTTATAATCTGTTGAATATATTATTTTTCAGGTGGCGCATTTAATTAGTATAATTAAAAAAATATCTTGCCTTATTTGCATATGAAAATAGCCTGATACAACCGCGCGTCACTGTCAGTAAAATAAATATTACTAAATGATTATATCTTATAGCGGGCACTCGTAATTTTTAGAACTGGTGGAATAATTACACAATAATACACTTATTTAATTCCCATAAAGAACAGTTTGTGCCTTCTGAGTAGCCATGTACCTTTAAATTACCCATCACATGCTCCCAAGCATCCACCACCTCAGTGTCCTGATCCAGGGCCAGGCACCTTTACTACACCGGATCACTTTGACCCAGGTGCGGCTCCAAGTAGTGTTCACAGTTAACCCTTTCAACACTATAGACCTCAATTGCGGTATTTGCAAACAGTGTCGATCCAGATGAGCCGGCTCATCTCATCAGGATCTGCACTTTTTGCAAGAAATTTCACATATTTTATAATAACCAGAGGCATTTGATGGTATTTTTAAAAACTTTAACACAGATTTCGGACAGACGGACGGACGCACACACGGATGCACACACGGACACACACACGGACGTTCCTACAAATGGATACTTATGTGACTAACCTAACCTTTTCCTTTGTTCATCCCTATTGTTCTGTAGCCACATAAACCCATTTTTAGCCACATAAAATCAAACAATAGAATATTACATAACCTATTGTTCTCCTAGCCACATATGTATCCATTTGTAAGCTCGGACGGACGGACGGACGCACGGACACCCGGACGTCATTGTGATCACTATGTCCCGCTTTCCGCAAGCGGGCTCGACAAAAACCACCCCATTTTCATAAATGGACTAGTCTGAAAATCTTTTTGTGATGATTGGATTGGATTCGTTGCAAAATTAACATATCAAACTCCAAGTTACTGAGGGGTGAAATGAGATACATATATAATATATGCTTACTGTAATAACCCTAAATATTGGGATAAAACGACACATTTCACCAATTTCGAAGCGGATGATGCACTGCAGGATGGCAACAGAATTTTGGAAAACAAATTCCTTCATATTTCCCCCATTTTTCACCGATTCTACAGAATTTTCCCTGATTTTATTATGTTCTTACATTTCAGCCAGTAATTTACAGAAATATATCAGTGAATTACACCACTCAGCAGCAGTAGTTTACACCACTCTCGCGCTTGCCATATATGGAGATATGATGTCAGTAACATCACACTGACATGTTTCCTTCGACCAATCAAGTCATGTTCTCGGACACACCCTCTCAACCGCGAGCCAGTCGCCGTCACTACGCCCGCCTCCAGAAATTAATTTGCAGATCATTTGGCCATATTTTATGTTTAATTCGCTTTGTTTTTATGAAGAATCATGTGTGAAATGTAAGAAAATGTTTATGTAACCAAGTGATATGATTATCTTGAAATAATGCCCGTGTGATAGGGTCCTAGAGCTAAACAAACTCGGATCGCTACACTCACTCGTTTATTGAGCGTAAGGACCCAATAACTTGGGCATTATTTCATGATAATCAGTTCACCTTGTTAAATAAACAGTATCTGACTGGCAAACAGAAATTAAAGGTGATTTGAGAAACTCATACAAAAACTTTCAAAAAATAAATGGATGGACGGACAGACAGACGGGGCGAAACCTAACGACAGCAGATGACTGTTAACATGTCCTGCATTTTAATGTTTATTTTTGCAAATTCCAGGGGCCTATTTCATCAACATTGCAAAGTATACTTTACTAGCAAAGTATACTTTGAGGGAGTAATCATTTATTTTTCCTGAAATGCATTATTTCACATAGAACTAACAAATGCATTTCATGATTAAAAGTATGCAGAATTATTATACTGAATTTATTACATTATCACAGCCATTAAATGGCTGTGATAATGTAATAAATTCAGTAATAAAAATAATTAATCATTTTTTTCAAAAAATTGAAAATTTCTCCCTCAAAGTATACTTTGCTACTAAAGTATACTTTGCAATGTTGATGAAATAGGCTACAGGTTTGCCATTATCCAGCGTCTGTGGCAACCACCCTGCCTGAGAAGTTGCTCCAAGGGAAGTTACTCATGAAGTTCCAAGTTTGGTAACCAAAGACTGGTCTACAGCTGCACTGTCGGCTGCGGTAATCTTGCCAATATGTATTTATTTCTTTATTGCAAAGTACTTGGATATTGTGCTAGAAATCAAGCAACTTGATTGTCTGAGCCTGAGCTGCAGCACAGCTCAGGCTCAGACAATCACACTGCTTGACTGTGTGCTGGCATTGCCAATAGATATTCAGAAACCTTGATAGGTTGTGGAGAAGATCAACGCAGTAGATACGATGTGTGTAGTGTCTACCTTGCCTAGGCCCGAGCCCCGGCCTATTGAGTACAGCCATGGGTCTGATATGCGGCTGTGTAGTTTCCATGTCCTCTGGCTCCACAGTCTGTGGTATGTTGCTGCCGAACATGAGTCTATGTAGGGGGCGGTGCCGGCTATGGAAAGGGTTTAGTCGGACACCCGGGAGGCTGTCTAGGGGGTCGGTCCCTGTACCTATGGAGGCGCCTGACGACGTGCGGGTGTTGGAATGAATGGCTCGGTCTCTAGCAGCCCGCTCTGGTGATCTGGAAAATACAAGGCTAGTGTTGTGATATGTG
Organism: Conchocele bisecta; assembly: GCA_029237695.1. Lineage (NCBI taxonomy): Eukaryota > Metazoa > Mollusca > Bivalvia > Lucinida > Thyasiridae > Conchocele > Conchocele bisecta. The sequence goes on along the minus strand of CM055271.1, from coordinate 55,824,950 downwards.
GCTGTGACTGGAGAAACGGTGCTTATGGGATTTGTTTGTGACCAGTGTAGCTCTTGATCAAATACCACACTCCTGTGCAGGGCTTCTAAAATTTTCAGTCTTCCGATTCTGGACCGATTTTTGAAAACTAGTCTTAAAAATCGGTCCGAGAAAATTGCCAGTCGGCTGCTATTTCGCTATAAACCTTGTAAACTTACCGGTTTTGACCACCAAGTAATGTCCATTTTATGACACATATCCGTGGGCCATATCCATGTTAAACCAGTGTGCAGCTCGCTGTGTATTCAGTTTCTCCTAGTATCGATTTTTCTTAACACGCGCGGGGGACAAGTGTAAAGCAGATTAATGACTTAAATAGACTGGCTTCAGCGTAAAGATACGAGAGTTCCTAGTCTCGCCATTTCTGATGATGTCAAAATAAAATAAAGAAACCATGCACTGTGTTTATCTGTGTTCGTAATATTTAACCACAGTAACTAACACGGACTATCGGCCCGGGCTATTCCATATTAAGTTAGGAACCTTTACATAATTACGCTGTATTAGGGGTCATTTTTGTGTATATAAAATGTACATGTACGTAGGAATGCCACAGATCCTGATGAGCCGGCTCACGTGATCTACAATTCGCAAACCTTTTGATAAACGACATGGTACGTCTGTCGTGTTAAAAGCGTGACTCATTAGGGATTAGGGATCAATTGAAGTGCTAAATCACACCGCCGATGTACTTTGAACTCGATCTGAGGGTTATATAAACACCGAATGTTAATTCAATTGTACAGGCCGACAATTAATTTTGAAGTCGGTGTGAACAGTGATAATAGCATAATTAGCAATGAATTACGAGTGGGTATATAACGCATTTTTTTTCCTATGTTGTCCGTCATTCGATTATTATTGAAATGGCACAACAAACTATTTTGTCGTTATTCACAAAGACAACTTACCGGCTTGGCAACCCGACAGAGGAATAAATAAAAAACGAAACAAGACACAGATCTGTAAAATTTTAATTTATTTTAGTCTACCGAAAGTTTACCTGCAAATCAATCGGCATCATGATTCATCTCTGTCGTTTCGCATTTCTTCCGTCATTGCGCTATTTAGGCACACCACGTGACCCGGTGCATACATAATATGTTGTCCACTTTTGTTGTTTATAAACACGATTTATTTATCCCAATACAACATTTATCCCATTATTTCTAGTACTTTGTTTGAACTTCGAAATTTCAGTTACAGTTTTTAATAGTGGGGGGGGGCTCCGACAATGGCCGACAGTGTTACGTCTGGACTCTGGACCGAATTGGCATTCTGAAATTTTAGAAGCCCTGCTCCTGTGTGATAACTGGCGACCTTACCTGTTCCTCATGTTGCCCGGTGATCTGTGGTGGCCGCGCCCCTTCGCAACCGGTCGCCCGGGCAATGACAGCCCCGTGGCCCCTGGGGATGCGGGGCTCATCGCGGGGGCACTGTTAGTCTCATCCCCATCTGGCTCTTCTAACTACAAGATAAATCACAGGCATTTAGCATTCAATCTGTTTCGCCTTTCTTCGGTATTGTTATACATGGGTGTGATTGGAAACATGTGGCTTATGGGTTTTGTGGCCAGGGGGCCGTTTCACTAAACTTCTTACGACCAAAATATTTGTAAGTGCAAATTTAGAATCGTCTGGAAATTTCAATTGATGGATTTACATTTATTGAGCATAGGCTGCATATGCAGCCTATGCTCAATAAATGTAAATCCAATAATTGTTTACAAGACGACATTGTTAATGTGATATTTACAGACTATCATAATTTTGCACTTACGAACATTTTAGTCATACGAAGTTTAGTGAAACGGCCCCCTGAGTAACTGCTGATCAAATAGCACACTCCTGTAGATGGATAATGGTATATATTCCTTGTTAGAAGCATGATGAGTGTGTTATTGATGGAATGGCGAATAGTGCAGATGCTGAATCAGATCTGAATCTGCACAGGTCGCAAAACCCATAATCCCCATTTCTCCAGTCATAGCCACATACATGAACAACAACGCTTTTACCTCCGGTATGACACGACCTCATATTGTAACATACAGTAATTTTAATTACATAATAACGCTAATGTAGCTATTTTGTCGGAAAGTTCACATGTTCATTTGAGAAGTACTATTATCTTGCTGTAATAGACAACTTAAATGTAGATCACATTATGCAAATAAGATAGTGATCGACTTATACCAGATACACGCCACAGGGGACTGTTTCACTAAAGTTCGTACAACTAAAATGTTTGTACGTGCAAAATTGTGATAGTCAGTATATATCACATTACCACTGTTTTCTTGTAAACAATTACTGGATTTACATTTATTGAGCATAGACTGCAGCCTATGCTCAATAAATGTAAATCCATCAATAGAAATTTCCAGACGATCCTAAATTGGCACTTATGAACATTTTAGTCGTACGAAGTTAAGTGAAACGGCCCCCAGGTGCTTTTAATATGTCTTGGATGGTCAATTATTGCTTGTGCATGTAGAAACATATGCATATTGTTAATACACTAGGACGCATTTGAATTGTTTTGTACATTATTTAGAAAGGTGCTTCATCCGTGAACATACAATAATTGTCCATCCAAGACATGCTAAAAGCACCTGTGATATATGTAGGTCGAACATAACCTTGTATTGCAACATAGGTAGCAGACGCATAGCTGTATTAAGGCCCTGCAGGCCCGGGGGGAGGGGGCACACTATTCTACTTAAATTCAGTTTTATTACTGGCTGTAGGGAGTATGTATTTATCTTGCCATAAATAGTGATTTTTAACACCTACAACATTTTTCAAAATGTGCCAAAGTGTTGGGAGGGGGGGGGGGAGGGGGTGCGGGGTGGAAAAGGGGAGACATGTGCCCTGACCTGACTTCTGACTCCTAATTTTGGCCAAATGACTCCAAAAAATGCAGATAGATGAGTCAAATGACCCCTGGCATAAACTTGTTACAGGGAGCCCTGCCATCTCACATACAGTCTCGTATCCCGTCAACACAGTGCATATGTGCCGTGAAACACGCCGTGAAACATGATGCCGTGAAACATTTTTTGATATCCTGTCAATACCGTGACGACCTAATCACTGCGTATGAATATGTGCGGTTGTCATACTAGTCAATTCTCCGATTTTGAGGATGCGGCTGGGGTTATTTTTGCATTTTAAAGTTATTTGTAGGTGTTGACGAGATAAATAGAATAGTAGGTTAGTGCCGTAAATGGGAAAAAAATATCTGGCGCGGAACGGAAACGGGATGGGCTTGGCAGAATCTCGCCCATCACGTTTCCTAAGCCTTGCCAGATATTTGTTTCCGATTCACAGCACTAACCTACTATTCTCTATATACCTCTTCCAATCTGGCCCTGATGCCAAACAGTGATTCAAACAGGTTCTGTATTGGTGTGGCACTCATTGGTCGACCGCCCGTCCTGGGGGGCATCACCATGGTAACCTGACAACGGAATAAATTACACAAGAAATGGCATCACTAAATACAATAATAGCAAACCACCAATTTTCATGATACATTAACTTCATAACTAACTCTGCTAGCAGAGTTAGTTATGAAGTTAATGTATCATGAGCTAAATTGGCCAGAAAATTGGTGTTGAATTAATTATGTATCAGCTCTCATTATTTTGTTAAAGGTACATGCCCACTCAGTATCACAGGTGGAAGACTGCACCGATGACACCAAAAAAGTGCCTATTAAAAAAATCCCATTACCCCACCCACTTGGTCTCGTACATTACCATCTTCTATTTATATATATAAATAGAATATGGTACTGTACGAGACCAAGTGGGTGGGGTGATGGGATTTTTTTAGTATGCATTTTTTTGTGTCGTAGGTCCGAGTCTTCCACCTGTGCTCAGTATAGGCACAAAATGTTTGTTATGGGAATTAAATAAGTGTATAATTGTATCACTGTCCCACCAGCTATAAAACTTACGAGTGCCCGCTATAAGATATAATCATTTAGTAATATTTATTTTACTGATAGTGACGTGCGGTGGTATCAGGCTATTTTCAGATGCAAATGAGGCAAGCTATTTTTTTAATTATTTATACTAATTAAATGCGTCGCCTGAAAAAAATAATATTTTCAACAGATTATAAAGTATTATCATTGCACATAAAAAAGTAAATACAGAGAATAAATAGTAATATACGTTAACATTTTAAGGAAACACGCTTGTCGCCCCTGACATTTACATCTGATATGAAATGTATAAAAATGCCAATCAATACGTGGGGTAATTGGGGTAATGGTGAATGAGTGTTTATTTTGCCAGCAAATGTCTCAGGTGATGTCCCTGATATAAAGAACATGTTGTGCCTACTGAGTGGGCATGTACCTTTAATTTTTGACATATTCAATTTTTTTTAAAAATCACCATGCTCCAGATACGTTTTGCATCTAAAGAGCATTATAAACCCAGATTTCAATTTCAATGCATTTTTTATTTTTACAGCCATATTATTGATTTTCTTCCTTATTAAAAAGAAAACAAATGATAAAAAATAAAACAATTTTAAGAATTCACTTATTTGAGGAGCAAAAAGCAAAGCAAACGCTTTTGATAATCAATGTTTATTATATACCTACCCATGAAATACATTGTTATACAATGTAAATAAAAGTCATATGTTCTCATCGATGAAATAAACAACTTCCAGTGAAAATACGACTACTTCCGCTATCTATATTCATAACGCGCATCTGCAGTGCTGGACTACAAATATGCTGCAAATACACATTCATTACCGTATACAGTCTAAAAAAACTTGTAATTTCCATGGAGCGGTATATAATAAATAGAATATTCCTATTTTTGCAACCAATATGACTTAACGGCACAAGTGAAATATGGACATTTCACACCACAAGATGAACATATATGTCATATTTGTTGCAAACATATGAGTATCCTCTATGTATTCTGCTAAAATAAGTGCGTAAAATATGCCAATACGCACCTTATCAGGAGCTCTGAATCACTATCAGTGAACTATGACATATGTACATGTATCACTTATTTCACTGATACCAATCTAAAAAATATATATTTTGCTGTTTTTCACTGATATTGATTTTTACAAAGATTCTGTAAACAATGTAAAAAAAATTAAAAATAAGAAAATATTGATTTTTTAAACAATATTAGTGAAATATGACCATATCGATATAAATCACCGATATTGATCTAAAAACGATTAAAAAAAATCTCTACATTATCATGATTATATAAAAACATTACAAAGCAACCCAATCAGTATCAGTAAAATACAACAAAAACTCTGCTGGTATTTTTGCAATTTTTTAAGTCATTTATGACAAATCTTGTATTTTTTTAAATGAATATCAGCGATATATAGCGATATGTAACACCATAATTCACTGTTATTCATTTTAAAATTAATATCAATTAGTGAAATTTAGCTATGACTGGAGAAAATGGGGCTTAATGTGTTTTGCAACCAGTGTAGATTCAGATCCGCACAGTCTGATCAGGATCTGCACCATTTATCAATGTAAGCACCCCTGTCATGATTCTGACAAGCAATATATATCGCTACAGGATACAGGAATGTGCTATTTAATCAGGAGCTACACTGGTCACAAATCCCATAAGCCCCATTTCTCAGGCACATCCACATCATCATACGACGACAAGACAAGGGAGGGTAACTCACTCGCTGTTTTCCCTGCTCCTCGTCGTTGAGTCTCCGAGCAAGTTCTGCATCCTGGTTTCTCTTGTTCCTTCCAGATTTCCTCCTGCAGCCGCCGAGCGTACTCCCTCATCGCTCGTGTTAACGTCCTCCCCGCAGTAAATTTCCTCGCCCACAGCCTCGTCCTTGACAAACGCTGTATGGCCTCGCCGGCCCGGACGACTTCACCTTCGGTTTTCACTGCAGGCTGCTTGACATTTCTTTTACAACTTACAACAAACTATGTTATTCTAGAAGTCGGGGGACTGCATGTTATAATTAATCTCCCCTGTCGAGGTGCGCAGGGGAAATCTGACCATTTGCGATATAATTTTAATAACTTTTCTTTTGAATGCTTCAAACAACTAAATTCTAATCGCTAAATCAAATTTAAAAGCAGATTTATTATATTTAAAGGTCATTAAAAAATATTCTTATCACCATTTTGGTAGTTCTAAATATGAAATATTCTGGATAAAAAAATGATGTATTTTAGAGCGAAAAGTATCGAGTAACCCCCCCCAAACATAATCGGATCACGTGAATAAACATGCCGACTTTCAACTTCAGAATGTGACTTTGTACATAAGCAGATGTGCGAGTAAGAACGACACCCATTAAACACGGGTTCACACCACACAACTTAAAAAGTTTAAAAAAAGATTATACGGGTGTGAATATGGCAGAAGCAATGATGTGGTTAAATGTAAACATCTTGGCAAGTATAACTGTCATTTCGGCTAATTCTGCGCATCGGCATTATTCAGAACATAGTCAAAATGTGTAAAATCCTCAGACCCTGCTGATGGAATAGCTGTCTTATTTACTAAATTAACTGTTCAACTAAGAAACTAATTTAACCTGTCATAATGTCACTGGATAGTTCTGCTTCAAGTTTAATACCAATTTTGCTTTGTTCTGAGTACAAAACTCTAATTGCATTTCATTACATTGCACTACATAAAAGTTATGGAGATTTGTTATTTCCAAATTTGCATTTTAAGGCAAGTCAAAATAATGGTGTTTTTATATGTATGGTCGGCAAATTATATATCTATCATTGTCTATAGTGAACTATGTTTAGACTTTATAAGACATATACCATGTGACGAAGTATAATTCATAACCAGATGGCCGCGGCCCGCATGTCGAGCCCGCCGAGGCATTTGATGGTCTCAGAGTGTATTTATTTGAAGTTTGAATTAAGGGTTGTGGAGATATAAGGTATGCAAAAGCTTTAACGCAAATTTTATGTCATTTGACCTTGATCTTATGCATGTGGGCCGCATAGGTGGGCTATAGAATGAAAATATGGATGATGATAAAGAACTATTTGAAGTTTGAAGTAAATCAGAGTGTTGTGGAGATATAAGGTATGTAAAAACTTTAACACAAATTCAAAGTCATTTGACCTTGGCATGTGGACCACATGGGCAGGCTTATAGCATGAAAATATGGAATGATGAATAAGAAGTATTGGATGTTGGAAGTAAATCGAGTAGTGTTGTGGAGATATAAAGGTATTGTAAAAACTTTAACACAAATTTCAAAAACATTTGAGTTGACCTTCGCATGTGGAATGAAAATATGGATGATGAAAAGTATTGGAAGTTGGAAGTAAATTGAGTCACAATTGTGGAGATATAAAGATATGTAAAAACTTTAACGCAGATTTTATAATAACGCAAACTTCTAAGTCATTTGGCCTTGACCTTGGGGCACAGGGGCCGCATGAGTGGGACACAGATGTTATATGATGATGCCCAATAAGCATACAAAGTTTCAAGCAAATCTGACTTACGGTTACAGAGATAGTGGGTATGTGAAAACTTTAACGCAAATTTTGACAAAAATTTAACACAAACTTCTACGTCATTTTGACCTAACCTTGGCACAGGGGCCGGGGCCGCATGAGTGGGGATACAGTATGAAATTATGGATGATGACTAATAAGCATATGAAGTTTCAAGTCAATGTGACTTACGGTTACAGAGATAGTAGGTATTTGAAAACTTTAACGCAAATTTTGACAGAAACTTTAACGCAAACTTCTAATTCATTTGGACCTTGACATAGGGGACCACACGAGTGGGACACAGAATGAATATAGGATGATGCTAATAAGCATACAAAGTTTCAAGCAAATCCGACTTACGTTACAGAGATAGTAGGATTTGAAAACTTTAATGCAAATTTGACAAAATTTAACACAAACTTCTACGTCATTTGACCTTGACCTTGGGCCAACAGGGGCCGCATGAGTGGGGATTACAGTATGAATATATGGATGAAATGACTAATAAAGCATATGAAATTTCAAGTCAATGTGACTTAGGACTGCAGAGATATAAGGTATTTAAAAAACTTTAACGCAGATTCGGACGGACGGACACCATTGTGATCACTATGTCTCGCTTTTCCAAAAGCGGACTAGACAAAAATGGTTCTACACAGCAATTTCATGGATAAATTGACATCTTTACTCTGGATCGCCAGATTCTTCTTACATTGCCCCGGTGTCTGTATAGTTTCCTTAAAGCAGAATATCCAGTATCTGTTCGCCATTTTGTTTTACACTACCTGTAAGCCTATTTCATCAACATTGCAAAGTATACATTTAGTAGCAAAGTATTCATTGAGGGAGAAATTTTCAATTTTATGATAAATTTTATTAATTTTTATTATACTGAAATGTATTACATTATCACAGCCATTTTTGGCTGTGATAATGTAATAAAATTCAGTAATAATGATTCTACATCTGTAAATCATCAAATATAAGCAGTCGTTAGTTCTATATTAAATAATACATTTCAGGAAAAATAAATGATTACTCCCTCAAAGTATACTTTGCTAGATATTAAATTCTACTTTTGCAATGTTGATGAAATCGGCTACAGATGTTGCAGCATTTGCAGAAAAACAAATTGTGATTTGGTGCAAACACACATGTGATGTCATACATCACACAATTTACGTCACTTATTGACGTACGTCAGAACGTTATGACATTTTATTTTACCTGCACAGACGTCTTTGAACTGCGTTGAATATTCATTTTTTTTTACTGATTATGGGTATGTTAATGACATTTAAATTTGTTTGTAAAGCCTTAGGTGCGCAGAATTAGCCGACACCCCACCATTGTATAATTATTATTTCTTGGGTGATAACGACAGTTAACGAATTGACCCAGTGGCGCCTCTTTTGAAGGAATGCTCTTGGATTTTGATTTGCCAATTCCGTCGTTTCCAAGAGGGCGCCCTAACCCTTACATCATCACTTATTCTTACCTATATTATATAGCAGTCCTTTGAAACAGATCTAGAAACTTCCAAATTTGTACTCAATGTTCTAGAAAAAAATATTTATATTGCCAAACTATAAACTGACTCAGTCAAACCAGAGAGCGAGTTCAGCCTATCACGCACTGTCGGCGTTGCGGAACGTAATTCAGAATTGGTTTCCAATGCGCAGTATTTTCTTTAACGGGGTGTAATTTCAGTAAACCAGGAAGTAAACAAAGAAACTCCCAAACGCCTCCATTTGTGTTGACCTGTTAACATCAAGCTATCCCGCATAAGATCCCATAGGACCCCCTTACAGAAACCCGCAGGTAAGCAATTGATTAATATTTGTTTTTGTCATAAGCATTACCTCCCTTTTTTTAAATTCAAGGCTATCCCCGCAGTAAGATCTTCAGAACGCAGGAGTAAGCAATTTATTTTTAAATATTTTTGTCAAATGCATACCACCCTTTTGCCAGAACGCAGGGTAACGACACACCACACGACTCTCAAAAGGAAACTGCATGCCGTCTCCCGAGAATGGGAGGGAAAGAAAGGGACCCCCCGCGGAGGTGGATAAATCATTAGCCACTCAGATGTATTAATATTCCATTGATGGGACCCAATAACATGATTTATCTCCCCAAGGAATTAACAAGAAGTAAATGCTCAAAATGCAAAATTGCAAAACCCATGTAAGTCGCATTCCGACATGAAAAAATGGATAAAATTACACAAACTTGTTTTAAACAAGAAGACCGTAATTTATCAAACTTTTGAGCCCAATAGAGATGTGCACCAGTAACCCCCCCATGGTTTTGTCTATGGGCACATATCTAGACAGGCGGAGAAATAAACACGGAAGAAAGTCCACGGGACTGCGGGCTCTAGGCGTCCAATAAAAATGACGCAAAACTTATTCATGGCTGACGGCCCCCGCAGCCACCAAATGTCCCGGGCGGGGCTAGCAAGTTGCCAGGCCATGGTGAGCCCAATAAGGGAAATGTATGCCACCAGTTAAAACCCCCATGGTTTTGTCTAGAGGCACATATCTAGACAAGCAAACACGGAAGAAAGCCCGGACTCCGGGCCTAGGCGGTCCAAAAATGACGCAAAACTTGTCATCACATGCAGAAAAATCCGGGCCGCCCGCCAGCCAATATGTCGCGGGGCGAGCAAGTTTCCAGGACCCTGTGATTGCCCCAATAGTGGGAATGTGCCACCAGTAACCCCCCATGGTTATGTCTAGGGCACATATGTAGAACAAAAAGCAGAACACGGAAGAAAGTCCGTGACTTCCGGCTAGGAAGTCCAAATGACGCAAAACTTGTCATCATGGCTGAAAACCGGCCGCCAGCCCAATATGTCGCGGGCGAGCAAGTTAATTTTTTCCAGCCTGTGAGGGCAATCCCATCAGGTAATGTTGCCACCAGTAACCCCCCATCGGTTTATTTTGTCTAGGGCACATATCTAGGACAAGCCAGAACACGGAAGAAAGCCCGGGGGTGGGACTCCGGGCTATGAAGTCCAAAATGACGCAAACTTGTCATCATGGCTGTAAAACCGCCGCCAGCCAATATGTCGCGGTGGGCGAGCAACGTGTCCAGGCCCTGGTGAGCCCAATAGGGAATGTGCCACCAGTAACCCCCCATGGTTTTTGTCTATGGGCACATTATGATAGACAAGCAGAACACGGAAGAAAGTCCGGGACTCCGGGCTAGAAGTCCAAAATGACGCAAAACTTTGTCATCATGGCTGAAAAACCAACCTTTGCCCGCCCAGCCATATGTCTGCGGGCGAGTTGGAGAAAAGCCACGGTCAAAAGCCGGTGAGCCCAATAGGGCCCTGTGCCACCAGTACCCCCATACCCCCCGGTTTTGTCTAGGGCACATATCTTAGACAAGCAGAACACGGAAGAAAGCCCGGGACTCCGGGCTAGGAATCCAAATGACGCAAAACTTGTCATCATGGTGTGGGAACTGAAACCAAAACCGGCCGCCAGACCATAATGACGCGGGCGAGCAAGTGTCTAGGTCCCCTGGTGAGCCCAATATGGGGAATGTGCCACAATTAAAGTCCACCCCCCAGTGGTTTTGTCTAGGGCACATATGTAGAACACAAGAAACCCAACGGAGAAGGTCAGGAAAAGGAGAGAAAGAGTCGGAACTCCCGGGGCTAGGCGTCCAAAATGACGCAAAACACTGTCATCATGGCTGAAAAAACTGGCGCCAGCCAATATGTCGCGGGCGAGCAAGCCGTGTCCAAGAGCCCCCTGGTGAGGGCCCAATAGGGAATGGGTGCCACAGTAACCCCCCATGGTTTTTGTCTAGGGCACAATTTATCTAGACCCCCCAAGCAGAACACTGGAAGAAAAAGCCCGGGGGACTCCGGGCTAGGCGGTCCAAAATGACGCAAAACAAAACTTGTCATCATGGCTGAAAACCGGGCCGCCAGCCAATATGTCCGCGGGCGAGCAAGTGTCCAGGCCTGGTGAGCCCAATAGGGAACCCCCAATGTGCCACCAGTAACCCCCCCATGGTTTTTTGTCTAGGTACACTATCTTAGAGGCAAGCGGGGAAAGACCCGGAACCCCCGAAAGTGCGGGACTCCGGGCGAGGAAGTCCAAAATGACGCAAAACTTGTTCATCATGGCTGAAAACCGGCCGACAGCCAATATGTCGCGGTAGGCGAGCAAGTGTCCCCCGAGCCCTGTGAGCCCAATAGGGAATGTGCCACCAGGTAACCCCCCCCTCCCCCCATGGTTTTTGTCTAGGGGTCACATATCTAGGGACAAGCAGAAACACGAAGAAAGCCCGGGACTCCGGGCTAGGAAGTCCAAAATAGACGCAAAACTTGTCAATCATGGGCAGAAAACCGGCCTGCCAGCCAATAATGTTCGCGGGCGACACAAGTGTCCAGGCCCTGTGAGAGCCCAATAAATGGGCAATAGGTAATGTCCACCCAGTAACCCCCCATGGATTTTGTCTAGGGCACATTATCTAGACAAGCAGAACACGGAAGAAAGGCCCGGGACTCCGGGCTAGGAAAGTCCAAAATGAAACGCAAAAACTTGTCATCATGGCTGAAAAACCCGGCCGCCAGCCAATTATGTCGCGGGCGAGCAAGTTTCCAGGCCCCTGGTGAGCCCAATGGGGCAATGTGCCCACCCAGTAACCCCCCATGGTTTTGTCTAGGGCACCATAATGTAGACAAGCAGAACATGGAAGAAAGAAACTCCGGGACTCCAGGGACAAAAACGAGAGTGACCTGGCGTAAGAGTAACCAAAATGACGCAAAACTTAGTCTCCATCGGCTGAAAACCTGGCCGCCAGTCCAATATGTCGGCGTGTGGGCGAGCAAGTGTCCAGGCCCTGGTGAGCCCAATAGGGAATGTGCCAGCAGTAAACCCCCATGGTTTTTGTCTATAGGGCACATATGTAGACAAGC
>CM055271.1:55707592-55811954 GCA_029237695.1 Conchocele bisecta | reverse complement strand
CATTGAGTTCATATGTGTTTTAAAAACATTGTGCTATTTTTAGATGGCGGTCATCTTGGATTAAGCGATGACTCTCATTTTACCAAATCTGGAAATGCTTCACCCAAGGATCTTAATTTACTATGAAGTTTGGCCAGCATCGGCCAGTATCGGCCATGTGGTTCCCGAGAAAAAGACGTTCAAAATCTTGAATAAATGGATCTTTTGGTGGCCATCATGGATGACAATAATCATCTGATTCCAACAAATATTGTACCAGAGCAATCACCTCATCGATACCACCTTCAATTTTATATATGACATGAGCATATTCGGTCAAAAATAAAATTTGACCCCATGGGCCACGCCCATTTTTAACCTCAGGGTCACCATTTTAACACCTTTGAAAGAGATTCTACATCGATCATTCCTACCAAGTTTCGTCGAAATCCGGCTGGTGGTTCATGAGAAGAATTTTTTTTAAGAATTTGCGCTATTTTTAATAACTGTGAAGTTTGGCCACCATGGGCCAAGCGGTTCGTGTGAAGAAGAATTTTGAAATCTCTAATAAAAGAACGACCTTTTGACCTTTTGGTGGCCATCTTGGATGACATGACCATCCAATTTCGACAAAAAATGTACCAGAGCGATCACCTCTTTGGGGGGGGGGGGGGGAATTCAACATATACCCTCAAAATAATGTGTCCTGCATTCTAGAGCCAAAATAATGCTACTGCACGCCGTGGCTGCCGTTGTGGTGTCTACGGCCATGATGAAAGGTGTTTCATTGATGGAATGGTGAACAGACTGCAGATGCACAGGCTGATCTGGATCTACACTGGTCACAACCCATAAGCCCCATTTCTCCAGTCACAGCCACATATGTCACTCGCTACACATATACATTGGCCTAGATTATATGTGACTGTGAATACAAATAGACATTGGCCCATATTATATGTGACTGTGAATACATAGAGGATATAACATCGTATAACTATGTATTTCATGGGTAGGTATATAATAACAAGAGGGCCATGATGGCCCTAATTCGCTCACCTGACTACATGAACACCAGAGGAGAATGTGACATTGAGTTCATATGTGTTTTAAAAACATTGTGCTATTTTTAGATGGCGGTCATCTTGGATTAAGCGATGACTCTCATTTTACCAAATCTGGAAATGCTTCACCCAAGGATCTTAATTTACTATGAAGTTTGGCCAGCATCGGCCAGTATCGGCCATGTGGTTCCCGAGAAAAAGACGTTCAAAATCTTGAATAAATGGATCTTTTGGTGGCCATCATGGATGACATAATCATCTGATTCCAACAAATATTGTACCAGAGCAATCACCTCATCGATACCACCTTCAATTTTATATATGACATGAGCATATTCGGTCAAAAATAAAATTTGACCCCATGGGCCACGCCCATTTTTGACCTCAGGGTCACCATTTTAACACCTTTGAAAGAGATTCTACATCGATCATTCCTACCAAGTTTCGTCGAAATCCGGCTGGTGGTTCATGAGAAGAATTTTTTTTAAGAATTTGCGCTATTTTTAATAACTGTGAAGTTTGGCCACCATGGGCCAAGCGGTTCGTGTGAAGAAGAATTTTGAAATCTCTAATAAAAGAACGACCTTTTGACCTTTTGGTGGCCATCTTGGATGACATGACCATCCAATTTCGACAAAAAATGTACCAGAGCGATCACCTCTTTGATACCTTCGATTTGATATAGACATGACCATATTCGGTCAAAAATAAAATTTTACCCCACAGGCCACGCCCATTTTTGACCCCGGGGTCACCATTTTAACAACTTTAAAAGAGCATTGTACAATGATCATTCCTACCAAGTTTCGTCGAAATCCGGCTGGCGGTTCATGAGAAGATTTTATAAGAATTTATGCTATTTTTAGACGGCGGCAATCTTGCTTTAGCGATGACCTCCATTTTAACAAATCTGAAAAGGCTTCACCCATAGACCATAACTTTTAAGTTTGGCTACCATGGGCCAAGCGGTTCATGTGAAGAAGAATTTTTAAATCTCTAATAAAACTAGATGGCCGCGGCCTGCATGTCACGCCTTCTGGCGAGGCATGGACACTAAAAAAAGTGATATAGTATAACGAAAAACTTTAACTAAAAAAATTAACCAAAAAACTTAACCAAAAACTTTAACCGGACACACGTACGTATGTACGCCAAAGTGCCGACTATATCGCGCTTACCGCAAGTGGGCGCGACAAAAACTTAACCAAAAAACTTAACCAAAAACTTTAACCAAAAAACTTAACAAAAAACTTAAAAGTAATTTGACCTTGAAATTGGGCACAGGGGCCGCACGGGAGGGGGGTAGAATGAAAATATAGATGATGATAAACACCCAAGTGAAGTTTCAAGGTAATGGGCAAAGCAGTTACAGAGATAAAGTAGAACAAAAAACTTTAACCAAAAAACTTTAACCAAAAAACTTTAACCAAAAAACTTAACCAAAATCTTTAACACTTAACCAAAAACTTTAACCAAAAAACTTAACCAAAAACTTCAAAGTAATTTGACCTTGACAATGGGCACAGGGGCCGCACGGGAGGGGGGTAGAATGAAAATATAGATGATGATAAACACCCATGTGAAGTTTCAAGGTAATGGGCAAAACAGTTGCAAAGATATAGTATAACGAAAAACTTTAACCAAAAAACTTAAGCAAAAAAACTTAACCAAAAACTTTAACCAAAAAACTTAACCAAAATCTTTAACCAAAAAACTTAACCAAACAACTTAACCAAAAACATTAACCAGACACATGTACGTACGTACATACGTACGCCAAAGTGCCGACTATATCGCGCTTTCCGCAAGCGGGCGCGACAAAAACGACCTTTTGACATTTTGGCGGCCATCTTGGATGACATAACCATCCGATTTCGACAAAAAATGCACCAGAGTGATCGCCTCGTTGATACCTTCGATTTGATATATGACGACCATATTCGGTCAAAAATAAAATTTGACCCCACGGGCCACCCCCATTTTTGACCCCGCGGTCACCATTTTAACAACTTTGAAAGAGCATTGTACATCGATCATTCCTACCAAGTTTTGTCGAAATTCGGTTGGTGGTTCTTGAGGAGAAGATTTTTGAAGAATTTGTGCTATTTTTAGACGGCGGCCATTTTGGATTACGTAATCACGTCATTTTAACAATTTTGTAATCCCCCTATCTAAGGACCATGACCATGAAGTTTGGTGACTATAGGCCCAATGGTTACCGAGGAGAAGACGTTTGAAAATGTTCACGGACGACGGACACATTGCGGTAACAATAGCTCACATGAGCTTCTCTCAGGTGAGCTAAAAATAGACATTGGCCCAGATTATATGTGACTGTGAATACAAATAGACATTTGCACAGATTATATGTGACTGTGAATACAAATAGACATTGGCACAAATTATATGCGAGTGTGACTACAGCTAGACATTTACCCAGATTATATGTGAGTGTGACTACACATAGACATTGGCCCAGATTATATTTCACTGTGACTACACATATACATTGGCCCAGATTATATGTGACATTGACTACAAATAGACATTGGCACAGATTATATGTGACATTGACCACAAATAGACATTGGTCCAGATTATATTTGTACATTATAAATGTACATTGGCCCAGACTCTATGTGTCTTGACTAGAAATAGACATTGAATGTGTCTACAAATAGACATTGACCCAGATTATATGTGACTGTGAATACCAATAGACATTGACCCAGATTATATGTGACTGTGAATACCAATAGACATTGACCCAGATTATATGTGACTGTGAATACCAATAGACATTGACCCAGATTATATGTGACAGTGAATACCAATAGACATTGACCCAGATTATATGTTATATTATGGCTGGTTTGTGACATTATATGGGCTAAAAAAGTGAGATAATATCAGGCTCATATCTGAGGGTTTCATTGAAATTGACGAATGAAATTGAAAGTCGGTTTTGTGATGGTAAGCCTTTGTGTGTAGTAATTCGAGAATGCATCAAATGGTTTTGTATATATGTACCTACTAGCCATTGTTGTTGCCGTTTCTCAACCAACATTCCACAAAGAAGCTATCCACCATGATATTGACCATGATCTTACCTTGCCTGTTCTGACATCCATATATATGTACCTAATAGCCATTGTTGTTGCCGTTTCTCAACCCACATTCCACAAACAAGCTACCCACCATGATAGTGATGAAGTTATCTTCCCTTGCCCATTCTGACATCCACCCACATTCCACAAACAAGCCACCCACCATGATATTGATGAATGTTATCTTCCCTTGCCCGTTCTGACATCCACCCACATTCCACAAACAAGCTACCCACCATGATAGTGATGAAGTTATCTTCCCTTGCCCATTCTAAACATCCACCCACATTCCACAAACAAGCCACCCACCATGATATTGATGAATGTTATCTTCCCTTGCCCGTTCTGACATCCACCCACATTCCACAAACAAGCTACCCACCATGATATTGATGAAGTTATCTTCTCTTGCCCGTTCTGACGAGGGGTCATCCAGTACCATGAGGTCAGGGTCGTATTCACCCTCAGGGAGGGACGCAGGCTCCAGTGATACCGACGGCAGCGTTCCTGAAACAGCAACGTGATATTGATTGATTTATTGGTTGGTTGATTGATTGGTTGATCAATAGCTTTGTTCAGTTGTGAACAGTGCAGATCCAGATCAGACTGCACAGATGTGCAGGCTTGTCTGGAACTCCACCTGTGGCAAAGCCAGCTGCAGTGGGTGATTGACTGATTAATTGATTGAGTGGTTGGTTGATTGATTGGTTGATCAATTGCTTTGTTCAGTTGTGAACAATGCAGATCCAGATCAGACTGCACAGATGTGCAGGCTGGTCTGGAACTCCACCTGTGGCAGTGTTCCTGAAAAAAAACAGCAATCTGTACGACTAAACTGTTCGTAAGTGTAAAATATAGGATCGTCTTGAAATTCCATTTGATGGATTTACATTTATTGAGCATAGGCTGCATGTGCTCAATAAATGTAAATTCAATAATTGTTTACAAGAAAACAGTGTAATTGTGCAATTTATTTAGACTATCATAATTTTGCACTTATGAACATTTTAGTCGTACGAAGTTTAGTGAAACGGGCCCCAGGTTCCTCACTGCTCACAAAGCCAGCCCCAGTGTGTGATGTTTGATTGATATATATATGTGTAGATGGAGTCATTGAGGGATGGATCAATTGCTTTGTTGACCGATTAAATGATACATACAAGAATTCCGCCACGGAAGCGGTATCGAGCCTGCCGAGGAATTTGACCGTGAACATTACAAGTAAATAAATGACCTTGACCTTGAGAATTTGGATGTGGGGGTGTGCGTAATGAAGCATCATCCCTAGACAAAGATTGATGTGAAATATTATCAAAGTGTGGCAAGGGGTTAAAGAGATATTGTGAAAAAACATTAACTTTAACGCATTTGCCTTACAAAAAAACGGACGACGCGGACGACGACGCGGACGACGGAAAAAGCGCCGACTAATGTACCAATGTAACACACAGAGACTGAATGGTGAATAGTGCGGACCAAGATCAGACTTCGCTTATATGCATGCTGGTCTGGATCTACACTTGTCACAAAGGCAGCTCCAGTGTGTGCTTAATTGATTGATTGATGTGTTGGTTGATTGATTGATTGATTGATTGATTTATTGATTGTATGTTGCCATTGTAACCTGAACGGCGATCAGTGCAGACCCAGATCAGACTGATGGGGTTTTAACAGCAAGGTCATATACAGGCTAGAATGCACCTGTATGGATAATTGATTGATTGGGGGTTACATGTAACATCTGTTTAACAGCAAAGGTCATATACAGATGAAAATGCACCTGTATAGGGCAATTTATTGAATGGGGACAAGCATCGGTTTAACAGCAAGGTCATATATAGATTGATATGCATCTGTATGGGTGATTGATTGAATGACTGATTGCTTGGGGTCGTACGTCTGTTCAACAGTAATGCATCTGTATTGGTGATTGATTGGGGTTTACCGTCCGTTCAACAGTCAGGTCATATATACATATATACAGTTATACATATATACAGATATACAGATATACAGGTCATATATACATATATACAGATATACATATATACAGATATACAGATATACAGGTCATATATACAGATTGGAATGCACCTGCATGGGGAGCAGTGAAATTACAATATAAATATGTTCAGCAAGGATTAATTTATTGGTGTTCAATGGCCTGTCAACAGCTAATGCGTTTGATCCCATATTTAACCTGTTGCATTGGGGGAGGAATACCAAAATCAGAACGGAATCTTTACATCTAAAAAGATAGCTAGAGAATCATCCCTGAAATTAGAATAACCGGACATGTTGCCAGGTCCATAACACACCAAAGTCACTTGACCCTTTCCCCTATAAGTAATACTGTATTACTCTTATAAGTGTATAACCAACTCTCACATACAAAAATTCTAAAGACGTACCTGAGGGCCAGCCAGGTGTCCGGCCGAGATTCCCGCGACGAAGAATCCCGATCATTAAAGGTACATGCCCACTCAGTAGGCACAAAATGTTCAATATATCAGAGACATCATCTAAGACATTTTCTGGCAAAATAAACATTCATTCACCATTATCCCACGTATCGATTGGCATTATTATACATCTTATATCAGACGTAAATTTTCACACTGATATCAGGGGTGATAACCGTGTTTCCTTAAAATGTTAACGGACATTGCTATTTATTCTCTGTATTTACTTTTTGATGCGAAATGATCATACTTTATAATCTGTTGAATATATTATTTTTCAGGTGGCGCATTTAATTAGTATAATTAAAAAAATATATTGCCTTATTTGCATATGAAAATAGCCTGATACAACCGCGCGTCACTGTCAGTAAAATAAATATTACTAAATGATTATATCTGTATAGCGGGCACTCGTAATTTTTAGAACTGGTGGTAATACACTTATTTAATTCCCATAAAGAACAGTTTGTGCCTTCTGAGTAGCCATGTACCTTTAAATTACCCATCACATGCTCCCAAGCATCCACCACCTCAGTGTCCTGATCCAGGGCCAGGCACCTTTACTACACCGGATCACTTTGACCCAGGTGCGGCTCCAAGTAGTGTTCACAGTTAACCCTTTCAACACTATAGACCTCAATTGTGGTATTTGCAAACAGTGTCGATCCAGATGAGCCGGCTCGTCTCATCAGGATCTGCACTTTTTGCAAGAAATTTCACATATTTTATAATAACCAGAGGCATTTGATGGTATTTTTAAAAACTTTAACACAGATTTCGGACAGACGGACGGACGCACACACGGACACACACACGGACGTTCCTACAAATGGATACTTATGTGACTAACCTAACCTTTTCCTTTCTTCATCCCTATTGTTCTGTAGCCACATAAACCCATTTTTAGACACATAAAATCAAACAATAGAATATTACATAACCTATTGTTCTCCTAGCCACATATGCTCGGACGGACGGACGCACGGACACCCGGACGTTATTGTGATCACTATGTCTCGCTTTCCGCAAGCGGGCTCGACAAAAACCACCCCCTTTTCATAAATGGACTAGTCTGAAAATCTTTTTGTGATGATTGGATTGGATTCGTTGCAAAATTAACATATCAAACTCCAAGTTACTGAGGGGTGAAATGAGATACATGTATAATATATGCTTACTGTAATAACCCTAAATATTGGAATAAAACGACACATTTCACCAATTTCGAAGCGGATGATGCACTGCAGGATGGCAACAGAAATTTGGAAAACAAATTCCTTCATATTTCCCCCATTTTTCCCCGATTCTACAGAATTTTCCCTGATTTTATTATGTTCTTACATTTCAGCCAGTAATTTACAGAAATATGTCAGTGAATTACACCACTCAGCAGCAGTAGTTTACACCACTCTCGAGCTTGCCATATATGGAGATATGATGTCAGTAACATCACACTGACATGTTTCCTTCGACCAATCAAGTCATATTCTCGGACACACCCTCTCAACCGCGAGCCAGTCGCCGTCACTACGGCCCGCCTCCAGAAATTAATTTGCAGATCATTTGGCCATATTTTATGTTTAATTCGCTTTGTTTTTATGAAGAATCATGTGTGAAATGTAAGAAAATGTTTATGTAACCAAGTGATATGATTATCTTGAAATAATGCCCGTGTGATAGGGTCCTAGAGCTAAACAAACTCGGATCGCTACACTCACTCGTTTATTGAGCGTAAGGACCCAATAACTTGGACATTATTTCATGATAATCAGTTCACCTTGTTAAATAAACAGTATCTGACTGGCAAACAGAAATTAAAGGTGATTTGAGAAACTCATACAAAAACTTTCAAAAAATAAATGGATGGACGGACAGACAGACGGGGCGAAAGAAACCTAACGACAGCAGATGACTGTTAACATGTCCTGCATTTTAATGTTTATTTTTGCAAATTCCAGGGGCCTATTTCATCAACATTGCAAAGTATACTTTACTAGCAAAGTATACTTTGAGGGAGTAATCATTTATTTTTCCTGAAATGCATTATTTCACATAGAACTAACAAATGCATATATTTCATGATTAAAAGTATGCAGAATTATTATACTGAATTTATTACATTATCACAGCCATTAAATGGCTGTGATAATGTAATAAATTCAGTATAATAAAAATTAATATTTTTTTCAAAAAATTGAAAATTTCTCCCTCAAAGTATACTTTGCTACTAAAGTATACTTTGCAATGTTGATGAAATAGGCTACAGGTTTGCCATTATCCAGCGTCTGTGGCAACCACCCTGCCTGAGAAGTTGCTCCAAGGGAAGTTACTCATGAAGTTCCAAGTTTGGTAACCAAAGACTGGTCTACAGCTGCACTGTCGGCTGCGGTAATCTTGCCAATATGTATTTATTTCTTTATTGCAAAGTACTTGGATATTGTGCTAGAAATCAAGCAACTTGATTGTCTGAGCCTGAGCTGCAGCACAGCTCAGGCTCAGACAATCACACTGCTTGACTGTGTGCTGGCATTGCCAATAGATATTCAGAAACCTTGATAGGTTGTGGAGAAGATCAACGCAGTAGATACGATGTGTGTAGTGTCTACCTTGCCTAGGCCCGAGCCCCGGCCTATTGAGTACAGCCATGGGTCTGATATGCGGCTGTGTAGTTTCCATGTCCTCTGGCTCCACAGTCTGTGGTATGTTGCTGCCGAACATGAGTCTATGTAGGGGGCGGTGCCGGCTATGGAAAGGGTTTAGTCGGACACCCGGGAGGCTGTCTAGGGGGTCGGGTCCCTGTACCTATGGAGGCGCCTGACGACGTGCGGGTGTTGGAATGAATGGCTCGGTCTCTAGCAGCCCGCTCTGGTGATCTGGAAAATACAAGGCTAGTGTTGTGATATGTGGCTGTGACTGGAGAAACGGTGCTTATGGGATTTGTTTGTGACCAGTGTAGCTCTTGATCAAATACCACACTCCTGTGCAGGGCTTCTAAAATTTTCAGTCTTCCGATTCTGGACCGATTTTTGAAAACTAGTCTTAAAAATCGGTCCGAGAAAATTGCCAGTCGGCTGCTATTTCGCTATAAACCTTGTAAACTTACCGGTTTTGACCACCAAGTAATGTCCATTTTATGACACATATCCGTGGGCCATATCCATGTTAAACCAGTGTGCAGCTCGCTGTGTATTCAGTTTCTCCTAGTATCGATTTTTCTTAACACGCGCGGGGGACAGGTGTAAAGCAGATTAATGACTTAAATAGACTGGCTTCAGCGTAAAGATACGAGAGTTCCTAGTCTCGCCATTTCTGATGATGTCAAAATAAAATAAAGAAACCATGCACTGTGTTTATCTGTGTTCGTAATATTTAACCACAGTAACTAACACGGACTATCGGCCCGGGCTATTCCATATTAAGTTAGGAACCTTTACATAATTACGCTGTATTAGGGGTCATTTTTGTGTATATAAAATGTACATGTACGTAGGAATGCCACAGATCCTGATGAGCCGGCTCACGTGATCTACAATTCGCAAACCTTTTGATAAACGACATGGTACGTCTGTCGTGTTAAAAGCATGACTCATTAGGGATTAGGGATCAATTGAAGTGCTAAATCACACCGCCGATGTACTTTGAACTCGATCTGAGGGTTATATAAACACCGAATGTTAATTCAATTGTACAGGCCGACAATTAATTTTTAAGTCGGTGTGAACAGTGATAATAGCATAATTAGCAATGAATTACGAGTGGGTATATAATAACGCATTTTTTTTCCTATGTTGTCCGTCATTCGATTATTATTGAAATGGCACAACAAACTATTTTGTCGTTATTCACAAAGACAACTTACCGGCTTGGTTCAACCCGACAGAGGAATAAATAAAAAACGAAACAAGACACAGATCTGTAAAATTTTAATTTATTTTAGTCTACCGAAATAGTTTACCTGCAAATCAATCGGCATCATGATTCATCTCTGTCGTTTCGCATTTCTTCCGTCATTGCGCTATTTAGGCACAACCACGTGACCCGGTGCATACATAATATGTTGTCCACTTTTGTTGTTTATAAAACACGATTTATTTATACCCAATACAACATTTATCCCATTATTTCTAGTACTTTGTTTGAACTTCGAAATTTCAGTTACAGATTTTTATAGTGGGGGGGGGGGGGGGGGGGGTGGGGGGGGGTCGGGGGGGGGGCTGACAATGGCTGACAGTGTTACGTTGGACTGGGGGGGGGCTGGATCCGAACTTGGCATGACTGGACTTTTAGAGTCTGTTTTGCTCTGTGTGATAACTGGCGACCTTACCTGTTCCTCATGTTGCCTGGTGATCTGTGGTGGCCGCGCCCCTTCGCAACCGGTCGCCCGGGCAATGACAGCCCCGTGGCCCCTGGGGATGTGGGGCTCATCGCGGGGGCACTGTTAGTCTCATCCCCATCTGGCTCTTCTAACTACAAGATAAATCACAGGCATTTAGCATTCAATCTGTTTCGCCTTTCTTCGGTATTGTTATACATGGGTGTGATTGGAAACATGTGGCTTATGGGTTTTGTGGCCAGGGGGCCGTTTCACTAAACTTCTTACGACTAAAATATTTGTAAGTGCAAATTTAGAATCATCTGGAAATTTCAATTGATGGATTTACATTTATTGAGCAGAGGCTGCATATGCAGCCTATGCTCAATAAATGTAAATCCAATAATTGTTTACAGACGACATTGTTAATGTGATATTTACAGACTATCATAATTTTGCACTTACGAACATTTTAGTCATACAAAGTTTAATGAAACGGCCCCCTGAGTAACTGCTGATCAAATAGCACACTCCTGTAGATGGATAATGGTATATATTCCTTGTTAGAAGCATGATGAGTGTGTTATTGATGGAATGGCGAATAGTGCAGATGCTGAATCAGATCTGAATCTGCACAGGTCGCAAAACCCATAATCACCATTTCTCCAGTCATAGCCACATACATGAACAACAAGGCTTTTACCTCCGGTATGACATGACCTCATATCGTAACATACAGTAATTTTAATTACATAATAACGCTAATGTAACTATTTTGTCGGAAAGTTCACATGTTCATTTGAGAAGTACTATTATCTTGCTGTAATAGACAACTTAAATGTAGATCACAACTATGCAAATAAGATAGTGATCGACTTATACCGGATACACGCCACAGGGGACTGTTTCACTAAACTTTGTACAACTAAAATGTTCATACGTGCAAAATTGTGATAGTCAGTATATATCATCTTACCATGTTTTCTTGTAAAACAATTACTGGATTTACATTTATTGAGCATAGACTGCAGCCTATGCTCAATAAATGTAAATCCATCAATAGAAATTTCCAGACGATCCTAAATTGGCACTTATGAACATTTTAGTCGTACGAAGTTAAGTGAAACGGCCCCCACCCCCAGGTGCTTTTAATATGTCTTGGATGGTCAATTATTGCTTGTGCATGTAGAACATATGCATATCGTTAATACACTAGGACGCATTTGAATTGTTTTGTACATTATTTAGAAAGGTGCTTTCATCCGTGAACATACAATATTGTCCATCCAAGACATGCTAAAAGCACCTGTGATATATGTAGGTCGAACATATTAACCTTGTATTGCAACATAGGTAGCAGACGCATCGCTGTATTAAGGCCTGCAGGCCCGGGGGAGGGGGCACACTATTCTACTTAAATTGAGTTTTATTACTGGCTGTAGGGAGTATGTATATATCTTGCCATAAATAGTGATTTTTAACAAGCCTACAACTTTTTCAAAATCTGTGCAAAAGTGAGTGTGCGGGGGTGGACTAAAAAAGGGAGACATGTGCCCTGACCTGACTTCTGACTCCTAATTTTGGCCAAATTACTCCAAAAAATGCAGATAGATGAGTCAAATGACCCCTGGCATAAACTTGTTACAGGGAGCCCTGCCATCTCACATACAGTCTCGTATCCCGTCAACACAGTGCATATGTGCCGTGAAACACGGTGCCGTGAAACATGATGCCGTGAAACATTTTTGATATCCTGTCAATACCGTGACGACCTAATCACTGCGTATGAATATGTGCGGTTGTCATACTAGTCAATTCTCCGATTTTGAGGATGCGGCTGGGGTTATTTTTGCATTTTAAAGCTATTTGTAGGTGTTGACGAGATAAATAGAATAGTAGGTTAGTGCCGTAAAGGTGGGAAAAAAATATCTGGCGCGGAACGGAAACGGGATGGGCTTGGCAGAATCTCGCCCATCACGTTTCCTAAGCCTTGCCAGATATTTGTTTCCGATTCACGGCACTAACCTACTATTCTCTATATACCTCTTCCAATCTGGCCCTGATTCCAAACAGTGATTCAAACAGGTTCTGTATTGGTGTGGCACTCATTGGTCGACCGCCCGTCCTGGGGGGCATCACCATGGTAACCTGACAACGGAATAAATTACACAAGAAATGGCATCACTAAATACAATAATAGCAAACCACCAATTTTCATGATACATTAACTTCATAACTAACTCTGCTAGCAGAGTTAGTTATGAAGTTAATGTATCATGAGCTAAATTGGCCAGAAAATTGGTGTTGAATTAATTATGTATCAGCTCTCATTATTTTGTTAAAGGTACATGCCCACTCAGTATCACAGGTGGAAGACTCGCACCGATGACACCAAAAAAGTGCCTATTAAAAAAATCCCATTACCCCACCCACTTGGTCTCGTACATTACCATCTTCTATTTATATATATAAATAGAATATGGTACTGTACGAGACCAAGTGGGTGGGGTGATGGGATTTTTTTAGTATGCATTTTTTTGTGCGTAGGTCCGAGTCTTCCACCTGTGCTCAGTATAGGCACAAAATGTTTTGTTATGTAGGGAATTAAATAAGTGTATAATTGTATCACTGTCCCACCAGTTATAAAACTTACGAGTGCCCGCTATAAGATATAATCATTTAGTAATATTTATTTTACTGATAGTGACGTGCGGTGGTATCAGGCTATTTTCAGATGCAAATGAGGCAAGCTATTTTTTTAATTATTATTTAGTACTAATTAAATGCGTCGCCTGAAAAAAATAATATTTTCAACAGATTATAAAGTATTATCATTGCACATAAAAAAGTAAATACAGAGAATAAATAGTAATATACGTTAACATTTTAAGGAAACACGCTTGTCGCCCCTGACATTTACATCTGATATGAAATGTATAAAAATGCCAATCAATACGTGGGGTGATTGGGGTAATGGTGAATGAGTGTTTATTTTGCCAGCAAATGTCTCAGGTGATGTCCCTGATATAAAGAACATGTTGTGCCTACTGAGTGGGCATGTACCTTTAATTTTTTTTGACATATTCAATTTTTTTTTAAAAATCACCATGCTCCAGATACGTTTTGCATCTAAAGAGCATTATAAACCCAGATTTCAATTTCAATGCATTTTTTATTTTTACAGCCATATTATTGATTTTCTTCCTTATTAAAAAGAAAACAAATGATAAAAAATAAAACAATTTTAAGAATTCACTTATTTGAGGAGCAAAAAGCAAAGCAAACGCTTTTGATAATCAATGTTTATTATATACCTACCCATGAAATACATTGTTATACAATGTAAATAAAAGTCATATGTTCTCATCGATGAAATAAACAACTTCCAGTGAAAATACGACTACTTCCGCTATCTATATTCATAACGCGCATCTGGAGTGCTGGACTACAAATATGCTGCAAATACACATTCATTACCGTATACAGTCTAAAAAAACTTGTAATTTCCATGGAGCGGTATATAATAAATAGAATATTCCATATTTTTGCAACCAATATGACTTAACGGCACAAGTGAAATATGGACATTTCACACCACAAGATGAACATATATGTCAATATTTGTTGCAAACATATGAGTATCCTCTATGTATTCTGCTAAAATAAGTGCGTAAAATATGCCAATACGCACCTTATCAGGAGCTCTGAATCACTATCAGTGAACTATGACATATGTACATGTATCACTTATTTCACTGATACCAATCTAAAAAATATATATTTTGCTGTTTTTCACTGATATTGATTTTTACAAAGATTCTGTAAACAATGTAAAAAAAATGAAAAATAAGAAAATATTGATTTTTTAAACAATATTAGTGAAATATGACCATATCGATATAAATCACCGATATTGATCTAAAAACGATTAAAAAAAATCTCTACATTATCATGATTATATAAAAACATTACAAAGCAACCCAATCAGTATCAGTAAAATACAACAAAAACTCTGCTGGTATTTTTGCAATTTTTTAAGTCATTTATGACAAATCTTGTATTTTTTTAAATGAATATCAGCGATATATAGCGATATGTAACACCATAATTCACTGTTATTCATTTTAAAATTAATATCAATTAGTGAAATTTAGCTATGACTGGAGAAAAGGGGCTTATGTGTTTTGCAACCAGTGTAGATTCAGATCCGCACAGTCTGATCAGGATCTGCACCATTTATCAATGTAAGCACCTGTCATGATTCTGACAAGCAATATATATCGCTATCAGGATACAGGAATGTGCTATTTAATCAGGAGCTACACTGGTCACAAATCCCATAAGCCCCATTTCTCCAGGCACATCCACATATCATACGACGACAAGACAAGGGAGGTAACTCACTCGCTGTTTTCCCTGCTCCTCGTCGTTGAGTCTCCGAGCAAGTTCTGCATCCTGGTTCTCTTGTTCCTTCCAGATTTCCTCCTGCAGCCGCCGAGCGTACTCCTCATCGCTCGTGTTAACGTCCTCCCGCTGTAAATTCCTCGCCACAGCCTCGTCCTTGGACACGCTGTATGGCCTCGCCGGCCCGGACGACTTCACCTTCGGTTTCACTGCAGGCTGCTTTGACATTTCTACAACTTATCAAACAAACTATGTTATTCTAGAAGTCGGACTGCATGTTATAATTATCTCCCCTGTCGAGGTGCGCAGGGGGAAATCTGACCCATTTGCGATATAATTTAATCACTTTTGAATGCTTCAAACAACTAAATTCTAATCGCTAAATCAAATTTAAAAGCAGATTTATTATATTAAATGATCATTAAAAAATATTCTTATCACCATTTTGGTAGTTCTAAATATGAAATATTCTGGCATAAAAATGATGTATTTTAGAGCGAAAAGTATCGAGTAACCCCCCCAAACATATCGGATCACGTGAATAAACATGCCGACTTTCACTTCCAGAATGTGACTTTGTACATAAGCAGATGTGCGAGTAACGACACCATTAACACGGGTTCACACCACACAACTTAAAAAGTTTAAAAAAGATTATACGGGTGTGAATATGGCAGAAGCAATGATGTGGTTAAATGTAAACATCTGGCAAGTATACTGTCATTTCGGCTAATTCTGCGCATCGGCATTATTCAGAACATAGTCAAAATGTGTAAAATCCTCAGACCCTGCTGATGGAATAGCTGTCTTATTTACTAAATTAACTGTTCAACTAAGAAACTAATTTAACCTGTCATAATGTCACTGGATAGTTCTGCTTCAAGTTTAATACCAATTTTGCTTTGTTCTGAGTACAAAACTCTAATTGCATTTCATTACATTGCACTACATAAAAGTTATGGAGATTTGTTATTTCCAAATTTGCATTTTAAGGCAAGTCAAAATAATGGTGTTTTTATATGTATGGTCGGCAAATTATATATCTATCATTGTCTATAGTGAACTATGTTATACTTTATAAGACATATATACCATGTGACGCAAGTAATAATTCATAACCAGATGGCCGCGGCCCGCATGTCGAGCCCGCCGAGGCATTTGATGGTCTCAGAGTGTATTTATTTGAAGTTTGAATTAAGGGTTGTGGAGATATAAGGTATGCAAAAGCTTTAACGCAAATTTTAATGTCATTTGACCTTGATCTTAGGCATGTGGGCCGCATAGGTGGGCTATAGAATGAAAATATGGATGATGATAAAGAACTATTTGAAGTTTGAAGTAAATCAGAGTGTTGTGGAGATATAAGGTATGTAAAAACTTTAACACAAATTTCAAAGTCATTTGACCTTGGGCATGTGGACCACATGGGCAGGCTATAGCATGAAAATATGGATGATGAATAAGAAGTATTGGATGTTGGAAGTAAATCGGAGTAAGTGTTGTGGAGATATAAGGTATGTAAAAACTTTAACACAAATTTCAAAAACATTTGACGTTGACCTTCGGCATGTGGAATGAAAATATGGATGATGAAAAGTATTGGAAGTTGGAAGTAAATTGGAGTCACAATTGTGGAGATATAAGATATGTAAAAACTTTAACGCAGATTTTATAATAACGCAAACTTCTAAGTCATTTGGCCTTGACCTTGGGGCACAGGGGCCGCATGAGTGGGACACAGATTGAGTATATGGATGATGCCCAATAAGCATACAAAGTTTCAAGCAAATCTGACTTACGGTTACAGAGATAGTGGGTATGTGAAAACTTTAACGCAAATTTTGACAAAATTTAACACAAACTTCTACGTCATTTGACCTTAACCTTGGGCACAGGGGCCGCATGAGTGGGATACAGTATGAATATATGGATGATGACTAATAAGCATATGAAGTTTCAAGTCAATGTGACTTACGGTTACAGAGATAGTAGGTATTTGAAAACTTTAACGCAAATTTTGACAGAAACTTTAACGCAAACTTCTAATTCATTTGACCTTGACATAGGGGCCACACGAGTGGGACACAGAATGAATATATGGATGATGACTAATAAGCATACAAAGTTTCAAGCAAATCCGACTTACGGTTACAGAGATAGTAGGTATTTGAAAACTTTAATGCAAATTTTGACAAAATTTAACACAAACTTCTACGTCATTTGACCTTGACCTTGGGCACAGGGGCCGCATGAGTGGGATACAGTATGAATATATGGATGATGACTAATAAGCATATGAAATTTCAAGTCAATGTGACTTAGGACTGCAGAGATATAAGGTATTTAAAAACTTTAACGCAGATTTCGGACGGACGGACACCATTGTGATCACTATGTCTCGCTTTCCAAAAGCGGACTAGACAAAAATGGTTCTACACAGCAATTTCATGGATAAATTGACATCTTTACTCTGGATCGCCAGTTCTTCTTACATTGCCCGGTGTCTGTATAGTTTCCTTAAAGCAGAATATCCAGTATGCTGTTCGCCATTTTGTTTACACTACCTGTAGCCTATTTCATCAACATTGCAAAGTATACTTTAGTAGCAAAGTATACATTGAGGGAGAAATTTTCAATTTTATGATAAATTTATTAATTTTTATTATACTGAATGTATTACATTATCACAGCCATTTTGGCTGTGATAATGTAATAAATTCAGTATAATGATTCTACATACTGTAAATCATCAAATATATGCAGTCGTTAGTTCTATATTAAATAATACATTTCAGGAAAAATAAATGATTACTCCCTCAAAGTATACTTTGCTAGATATTAAAGTATACTTTGCAATGTTGATGAAATCGGCTACAGATGTGCAGCATTTGCAGAAACAAATGTGATGGTGCAAACACACATGTGATGTCATACATCACACAATTTACGTCACTTATTGACGTACGTCAGAACGTTATGACATTTTTACCTGCACAGACGTCTTTGAACTGCGTTGAATATTCATTTTTTTTTACTGATTATGGGTATGTTAATGACATTTAAATTTGTTTGTAAAGCCTTAGGTGCGCAGAATTAGCCGACACCATTGTATATAATTATTTCTTGGTGATAACGACAGTTAACGAATTGACCCAGTGGCGCCTCTTTTGAAGGAATGCTCTTGGATTTTGATTTGCCAATTCCGTCTTTCCAAGAGGCGCCTAACTTACATCATCACTTATTTCTTACCTATATTATATAGCAGTCCTTTGAAACAGATCTAGAAACTTCCAAATTTGTACTCAATGTTCTAGAAAAAAATATTTATATTGCCAAACTATAAACTGACTCAGTCAAACCAGAGAGCGAGTTCAGCCTATCACGCACTGTCGGCGTTGCGGAACGTAATTCAGAATTGGTTTCCAATGCGCAGTATTTTCTTTAACGGGGTGTAATTTCAGTAAACCAGGAAGTAAACAAAGAAACTCCCAAACGCCTCCATTTGTGTTGACCTTGGTTATCCGGAAACGGAAATAAAAAGTGACAGCGCACCTGCATCGTTGAGATTCAGCCGCTGACTTTTCGGCTCATTAGTAAACGCAAGTCGCAACTCTCCCTCCTCAACCACATACACAGAACACAAAACATAAAAGGAACACAAATAAATTACTCCGTACTCACTATTTTGCCGCGCTAACTGATGGTGGAAATACTAGGGGCCCGTTTCACTAAACTTCACTAAAATGTTCGTAAGTCCAAATTTCTAGTTCTAAATATTACGAGTGGCCGCTATACTGTACTGTACAGATATAATATTTTGGTAATATGTATTTTACCGATAGTCGCGCGGTGGTATCAGACTATTTTCATATTCAAATGAGGCATGACAATGTTTAATTAGTTATACTAATTAAATGCGTGACCTGAAAAAATCATATTTTCTACAGATCATTGCACATCAAAGTATAAATACAGAGAATAAATAGTAATGTCCGTTAACGTTTTAAGGAATCACGGTTATCGATGATATCTGTGTGGAAGTTTACAATATAAACTGTATAATAAAATGTATAATAATGAGTGAGCATGTACATATAAAGGGCACAGCTGTGGTATTTGCTAAATGTGTATACCCCTCCAACTATGCAGACACTACAGAACTGAAGAATTGATTTCCGTAGACACGGAAATCGATTCTTCGCAAAAACGACAGAAGTTTGGGCGAAAATACAAAGACCACCAAATGCAGCTTAACAAGACGCGTTTGATGCGCCATATTTCATAAAAATCCGTTACGTAATAAGGACAATATAAAAATCTTACTTTGAATCAGATGGATTCTGGAAGTTTCAGTACTTGTTGTTGTTGTTAGTACCACGTGAGCATACACCTTGATACGAGTATAGCGATTCGAAATCACTGATAGGGGCGGAGCTTCGCGATTGGGCTGGGTAAACGATAAGTTCGTTATAGTTCACATATTGAATTTTTAATAAATTAATTTCGAAGCGAGCGAATACATTAATTTATTTAAAAATCAAAGTACTGACTGGCGGGAGACAAGTAGCCACTTGTGAATTTGCATACTCAGAAATTCCTTGTTAGAAATATGTTCGGTGTTGATTATTGGATGTACAATCTTGCAAATTTGGAGAACTTGATCAGTTACTGGTGTTTGTAAAATACAGCCTGCTCTAAACACAAATTGGTTGATGAAGCAAAGGTGCTTTATGTCCGACTAATAAACCGTTTTACGAGGTATATTGCAGACGTATTATGTGAAATATTTTCAAAATTACGACTGGGCGTAGGCCTACATACATGTACGTGTATGCTGCATGAACGGCAAAATGTTTTCATGAATTTTGTTTCGCGGGGGGGGGGGGGGGGGGGGGGTGGGGGGGGGGGGGGGGGCGGGGGGGGGGGGGGGGGGGGGGGGGCGTCTCAATAACAGCAATTTGTTCTCTTCAAAACTAAAGTTGGGCATGCCAACTATTTTACACATAATGTTGAGCACTGCCGTTGCTATTAATAACTTGCTTTCAGTTCACTCGCTGACTTTAAATGTCACCTGACTGTTGTTAATTGCGAACGCAAATTGAGCCTATTGAGACGTCCCCCGATGAACAGAGAGCCACTTCCGAAAGTAGACCCGTGCAAACGGCCAGAATCACGATCCCAATAGCGTGGAGACAGTATGTCTCCCTCCAAAAACTAAAACTATTACATAGGGTCCCGATTCTCGGTCGCGGTCCTAACTCATGTTATCCGGTTACACAACCGCGTGCGTTAAACTTGCCACGATGCCAACGTTTCTGAACATCTATTGGCAATTTCAACTCCCAATCAAGAAGTTTTATTGACTGAGCCTGAGAATAACTCGGACTCAGTCAATCAATCTGCATGATTTACAACACTATATTCACGTATTTTGAACTAAAACAATTGACGAATAGTGGCAAGTTTATAGCCGGTGGTAGAGTAGCGCAGTCGGTAAGTATTTCTAATTCCCAAATCATGCGTCCATGGACGGTCCAATCTTCGAGCGAGGCAGTGCGTAACCGCAAGAGAATAAAGTGGTAGCAAATATGATAAAATAACTGAACGTTCCCTAATTGTGTTTAGTCACTACAGCAAGCCAACAACAACAACAAGTACTGAAACTTCCAGAATCCATCCGATTGAAAGTACGTATTCTTTTATATTGTCCTTATTACGTAACGAATTTTCAGGAAATATGGCACATCAAGCGCGTCTTGTTAAGCTGCATTCGGTGGTCTCTGTATTTTCGCCCAAACTTCTGTCGTTTTTGCGAGTCTGTGCCGTATGGAACGGCAAATCTACATAAACTCAAATATATATTGCTAGCAACAAATATTTGGAGCTAGCAATAAATATTTGGAGCTAGCAATAAATATTTGGAGCTCTCGAAATCAATTAATGATATCTCAAAATCATTTGCAGAGCTCTCGAAATCATTTGGAGCGAGCAATATAACATTTGATTTGGAGAGCTCTCTAAATCATTTGGTGCTATCTCTAAATCATTTGGAGAGCTCTCGAAATCATTTGGAGAGAAACTTTCTCGAAATCAATTAATGATATCTCGAAATCATTTAGAGAGCTCTCGAAATCATTTGTAGCGAGCATTATATAACTTGATTTCGAGAGCTCTCCAAATCAAAGCTATATAATGCTCGCTACAAATGATTTCGAGATGCTCTCTAAATGATTTCGAGATATCATTAATTGATTTCGAGAGCTCTCCAAATGATTTCGAGAGCTCTCCAAATCATTTAGAGATAGCTCAAATCATTTAGAGAGCTCTCCAAATCAAGTTATAAATGCTCGCTACAAATGATTTCGAGAGCTCTCTAAATGATTTCGAGATATCATTAATTGATTTCGATGAGCTCTCCAAAATGATGAGAGCTCTCCAAATGATTTAGAGATAGCTCCAAATGATTTCGAGAGCTCTCCAAATGAAGAGATAGCTCCAAATGATTTAGAGAGCTCTCCAAATCAAAGTTATATAATGCTCGCTACAAATGATTTTGAGAGCTCTTTAAATGATTTCGAGATATCATTAATTGATTTTGAGAGCTCTCCAAATGATTTAGAGAGCTCTCCAAATCAAATGTTATATAATGCTCGCTCCAAATGATTTCGAGAGCTCTCAAAATATTTATTGCTAGCTCCAAATATTTGTTGCTAGCAATATATATTTGAGTTTATGTAGATTTGGCGTTCCATAGTGCCGAACTCCATGGACCACCAAATGTATGGAACGCCAAATCTACATAAACTCAAATAATTAATGCTAGCTTCAAATAATTAGTGCTCTCTCTAATTCTATTAGTGCTCTCTCAATTTCAATTAGTGATCTCTCTAATTCAATTTGTGCTCTCTCTAATTCAATTTGTGCTCTCTCAAATTCAATTTGTGCTCTCTCTAATTCAATTTGTGCTCTCTCTAATTCAATTAGTGATCTCTCTAATTCAATTTGTGCTCTCTCTAATGCAATTTGTGCTCTCTCAAATTCAATTTGTGCTCTCTTTAATTCAATTAGCGCTAGCTAGATAATTAATAGAGAGAGCACAAATTGAATTAGAGAGAGCACAAATTGAATTAGAGAGAGCACAAATTCAATTAGAGCACAAATTCAATTAGAGAGAGCACACATTCAATTAGAGAGAGCACTAATTGAATTAGAAAGAGCACAACTTGAATTAGAGAGAGAGCACAAATTGAATTAGAGAGAGCACAAATTCAATTAGAGAGAGCACTAATTGAATTAGAGAGAGCACAAATTGAATTAGAGAGAGCACAAATTCAATTAGAGAGAGCACAAATTGAATTAAAGAGATCACTAATTGAATTGGAGAGACTGACATGTGTATGTATACACTGGTCACCAAAGATCCACACAGACTGACGTGGCTCTACACTAGTCATAATATGAACAATGTGAAGATACGGAAAGAACTTTTGTATCTACACGATATGAGGGGATACACAGTTACACAGTACATACTGTTGTTCGAAGTTTGCCTCCTCCTCCTCGCAGTGGTTTGACATAGTTTTGCATATCTAAAGGACACTTGCTGATTGATAAATTGAATATATATTGAACATCCTGGATGGCTATTCTATGATAGAGTGTACAAAGTATGTTCCACTTTTGGTGCAAAATCAACTTCAATATTTGACGAAATCAACATATGTGTCATGTTGCTGTACATCTTGAGGACAGGAATCCAAAATATTTCAGCACAAAGAGATCAACTTCAATGAAAATACATTATGTATGTATATGTTCCAATGCCAGTCAGTCTGAGGTACGGACCCTACAAATTTTACAAAAGTATACATATCAGCATATCAGAATACTCTACAGACAATATATAATGAACATATATAGTTGAAATGGAAATATGTTGAGTAACCATGGAGATATTCAAGATGGCGTCCAAGATGGCCGCTGTTTTGAAAATAAGCATTAACATGTATAATTGTTCAAATCACTCTATAAAACCATGCTTCATTGTTTGATGGCAATATTATATGCATACTACATGTATAATAAGAACTAAAATTTGAAGTGAAGGAAGATGACATGTGATGCAGGGTCAAGGTCATATTCAAGGTCAAAGTTCAAATATTAGTCATTTTGTATTGTTCCTAACACTAATCATACCTTTTATAATCAAGTTTTGAATGGAAAGTATAAATACCAACATATACGAATACTATTAATCTACAAACATTATGTAATGCATATATTTAGGTAAAATAACGATACATTTATGTAGAATAGCCGTCAAGATATACAAGATGACGTCTCTTTAATTCAATTAGCGCTAGCTGTAATGATAATTAATAGAGAGAGCACAAATTCAATTAGAGAGAGCACAAATTCAATTAGAGAGAGCACAAATTGAAGAATTAGAGAGAGCACACATTTGAATTAGAGAGAGCACAAATTCAATTAGAGAGAGCACTAATTGAATTAGAGAGATCTCTAATTGAATTAGAGAGAGCATTAATTGAATTCGTGCTAGCTCTATATTATTTGCAGAGAGCTCAAAAACACATACATTTAATGCTCTCTCTAATTCAATTAGTGCTCTCTCAAATTCAATTAGTGCTCTCTCTAATTCAATTTGTGCTCTCTCAAATTCAATTAGTGATATCTCAAATTCAATTAGTGCTCTCTCAAATTTAATTCATGCTCTCTCTATTAATGAAATTGAATTAGAGAGAGCTCAAATTTAATTAGAGAAAGCACAAATTGAATTAGAGAGATCACTAATTGAAATTGAGAGAGCACTAATATAATTAGAGAGAGCACTTATTATTTGAAGCTAGCATTAATTATTTGAGTTTATGTAGATTTGGCATTCCACAGCTCATGAAGACGCGTTTGCTGCGCCATATTTCATCAAAATCCGTTGCATATTAAGGAAAATATCAAATAGGCCTAATACTTACTTTGGAGTGGGCAACGTTGTTGTTGTTCTAACCACGTGATCATGCACCTTGAGAATGTACAGATTCATACACCACCGCCTACGCTAATTTTGTCAATATATGTAAATATGTTTGCAAAATTCTTGAATATTGTTCTTGAAAATCAAGCAGCTTGATTGGCCGAGCCTGATATCTGCTACAGCTCATCAGGCTGTGCCAATCAACTGCTTGATTGCTAGTGTGAAATGTTCATATTTTAGCAAGATTAACGCAGGCGGTTATGTACTCGTATAAGTAATTTAACGCTTATTATGTAAACCTTTTTTACCAATATTTCGTTGTTTGCCTAATGCGTATTGTATTTCTCTAAATGTCTTTTGGTTTCTAAACGTGTAAGTATGGCAATGATAATAGTTATATATATGCCCCGGAATCGTCAGGAAAGTGATGTCCGGTTGTATTGATTTTGTTTATTTCTCCACAAAAGTATATGTTGTTGCCACTCATGTGAACCGTCTTGTCGAGACGGCTCACATGAGTGGTAACAACATATACGTTCGAACACAAATTGAATTAGAGAGAGCACAAATTCAATTAGAGCACAAATTCAATTAGAGAGAGCACACATTCAATTAGAGAGAGCACTAATTGAATTAGAAAGAGCACAACTTGAATTAGAGAGAGCACAAATTGAATTGGAGAGAGCACAAATTCAATTAGAGAGAGCACTAATTGAATTAGAGAGAGCACAAATTGAATTAGAGAGAGCACAAATTCAATTAGAGAGAGCACAAATTGAATTAAAGAGATCACTAATTGAATTGGAGAGACTGACATGTGTATACACTGGTCACCAAAGATCCACACAGACTGACGTGGCTCTACACTAGTCATAATATGAACAATGTGAAGATACGGAAAGAACTTTTGTATCTACACGATATGAGGGGATACACAGTTACACAGTACATACTGTTGTTCGAAGTTTGCCTCCTCCTCCTCGCAGTGGTTTGACATAGTTTTGCATATCTAAAGGACACTCGCTGATTGATAAATTGAATATATATTGAACATCCTGGATGGCTATTCTATGATAGAGTGTACAAAGTATGTTCCACTTTTGGTGCAAAATCAACTTCAATATTTGACGAAATCATCATATGTGTCATGTTGCTGTACATCTTGAGGACAGGAATCCAAAATATTTCAGCACAAAGAGATCAACTTCACTGAAAATACATTATGTATGTATATGTTCCAATGCCAGTCAGTCTGAGGTACGGACCATACAAATTTTACAAAAGTATACATATCAGCATATCAGAATACTCTACAGACAATATATAATGAACATATATAGTTGAAATGGAAATATGTTGAGTAACCATGGAGATATTCAAGATGGCGTCCAAGATGGCCGCTGTTTTGAAAATAAGCATTAACATGTATAATTGTTCAAATCACTCTATAAACCAGTGCTTCATTGTTTGATGGCAATATTATATGCATACTACATGTATAATAAGAACTAAAATTTGAAGTGAAGGAAGATGACATGTGATGCAGGGTCAAGGTCATATTCAAGGTCAAAGTTCAAATATTAGTCATTTTGTATTGTTCCTAACACTAATCATACCTTTTATAATCAAGTTTTGAATGGAAAGTATAAATACCAACATATACGAATACTATTAATCTACAAATATTATGTAATGCATATATTTAGGTAAAATAACGATACATTTATGTAGAATAGCCGTCAAGATATACAAGATGACGTCTCTTTAATTCAATTAGCGCTAGCTGTAATGATAATTAATAGAGAGAGAGCACAAATTCAATTAGAGAGAGCACAAATTCAATTAGAGAGAGCACAAATTGAAGAATTAGAGAGAGCACACTTTGAATTAGAGAGAGCACAAATTCAATTAGAGAGAGCACTAATTGAATTAGAGAGATCTCTAATTGAATTAGAGAGAGCATTAATTGAATTCGTGCTAGCTCTATTATTGCAGAGAGCTCAAAAACACATACATTTAATGCTCTCTCTAATTCAATTAGTGCTCTCTCAAATTCAATTAGTGCTCTCTCTAATTCAATTTGTGCTCTCTCAAATTCAATTAGTGATATCTCAAATTCAATTAGTGCTCTCTCAAATTTAATTCATGCTCTCTCTATTAATGAAATTGAATTAGAGAGAGCTCAAATTTAATTAGAGAAAGCACAAATTGAATTAGAGAGATCACTAATTGAAATTGAGAGAGAGCACTAATATAATTAGAGAGAGCACTAATTATTTGAAGCTAGCATTAATTATTTGAGTTTATGTAGATTTGGCATTCCACAGCTCATGAAGACGCGTTTGCTGCGCCATATTTCATCAAAATCCGTTGCATATTAAGGAAAATATCAAATAGACCTAATACTTACTTTGGAGTGGGCAACGTTGTTGTTGTTCTAACCACGT
Organism: Conchocele bisecta; assembly: GCA_029237695.1. Lineage (NCBI taxonomy): Eukaryota > Metazoa > Mollusca > Bivalvia > Lucinida > Thyasiridae > Conchocele > Conchocele bisecta. Next base: position 55,785,190 of record CM055271.1, on the reverse strand, counting down.
GATCATGCACCTTGAGAATGTACAGATTCATACACCACCGCCTACGCTAATTTTGTCAATATATGTAAATATGTTTGCAAATTCTTGAATATTGTTCTTGAAAATCAAGCAGCTTGATTGGCCGAGCCTGTTATCTGCTACAGCTCATCAGCTGTGCCAATCAACTGCTTGATTGCTAGTGTGAAATGTTCATATTTTAGCAAGATTAACGCAGGCGGTTATGTACTCGTATAAGTAATTTAACGCTTATTATGTAAACCTTTTTTATTTACCAATATTTCGTTGTTTGCCTAATGCGTATTGTATTTCTCTAAATGTCTTTTGGTTTCTAAACGTGTAAGTATGGCAATGATAATAGTTATATATATGCCCCGGAATCGTCAGGAAAGTGATGTCCGGTTGTATTGATTTTGTTTATTTCTCCACAAAAGTATATGTTGTTGCCACTCATGTGAACCGTCTTTTCGAGACGGCTCACATGAGTGGTAACAACATATACGTTCGAACAGAAATACAGAAAATAACGAACACAAGTTTTGGATGTACTGGTTATTGGACAGATGTATTATACAGTCAAAGTGTCGTGTCGCAGTTAGAAGTAAGGACCATGGTCTATAGATACATTAAATATACCACAAAAGCATCAATATGAGAAAAAAAAAGCTTTTTACTTTTTGTTCCCACCGGTATGTGTGATAGGTGGGAGAAAAGAAAAAAAAAGCTTATTATTTTCACTCATTGATGCTTTTTGATATATTTAATGTATTTATAGAACATGGTCCATTCCTTTGATCATCATGTGTGTCGTATAAGGTGATATGAAACGTCATTTGCTGTTTATTTGTTGATTACCACGTGTTATAACAGGGAGCCCAGAACAAAAATTGTTTTCAATTATTGATACGTTTTAGGTATATTTAGTATAATTTATTGTTCACATATTGTGAATTAAATGCGAGGGAGCGCGCGACCGCAGTATTTAGTTCCTGAAAAATCCAATATGTGAACAATAACATACTTATTACGTACAATGCAATGTCCCATCCGAATATTGATTTTCCGTTTCCTGTCGAACAGTTAATCATTAAAGGTACATGCCCACTCAGTAGGCATAACATGTTCTTTATAGGACTGAAATAAGTGTATTGTGTCACTATTCCACAAGTTCTGAAAATAATGAGTGCCCGCTATACAGATATAATCAATTAAGTAATTATTATTGTCCCGCCTGCTTTAGCAGAAGCGGGACATAGGTATAGCTTTTCTGTCGGCGTCGTCGTCGGCGTCGACATTTCACGTTAAGTTTTTGTGTTTAGCTCAGTTTCCAGAAAACTATAACTCCTATGACCTCCATACTTGGTATACATCAACACTGTGGTGTAACCATCTCACACAGAGGGAACCCATGTGACCACCTACTTTTCATGGTTCATTGACATACTTTTCACATGCATTCAACGTTAAGTTTTTGCGTTTAGCTCTGTTTCTAAAACTTAGCGCTCAGGTTAATTCATTGTAACTTCTGTTTCCCTCAATGGAATGCTTTAATATTCCATACATGCATTTGTAACAACATCTCGCATGATTCTACACAAATCCCATTGTGCCCGCTAACCCCAAAGGTCAAGGGCACTGACTTAGAAATATCCGTGTTTGGAAAAGTTAACGCTCGGTTTAATGTTCCCTTGATGGAATGCTTCGGTATACATCAACACTGTGGTGTAACCATCTCACACAGAGGGAGCCCATGTGACCTTGACCTAGTTTTCATGGTTGATTGACCTACTTTTCACATGCATTCAACGTTAAGTTTTTGCGTTTAGCTCTGTTTCTAAAACGCTTCAAGGGTTTGTTTCATTCGTACTCTGTCCCTCCCCAAAGGTGGTCATGCTTATATCCAAAATTAACAATGCCCACTGGTAACCCATTCCAGCCCATCCGTTTCCCTCAATGGATTCAATTAAGCTTTATATTCCATTACATGCTTATTTGTAACAACATCCCTGCAGCTCATTCTCCAGAAAGCCCATGGTGCCCGCTAACCCAAAGGTCAAGGTCGCTGACTTACAAATTTCCGTCCCGTGTTTGGAAAAGTTAATGCTCAGTTTATGCTTTAATATTCCTTACATACATTTGTAACAACATCCTGCATCATTCTACAGAAAGCCCATGGTGCCCGCTAACCCCAAAGGTCAAGGTCACTGACTTAGAAATTTCCGTGTTTGGAAAAGTTAACGCTCAGTTTATGCTTTAATATTCCATACATGCATTTGTAACAACATCCCGCATCATTCTACAGAAAGCCCATGGTGCCCGCTCCCAAACCCCAAAGGTCAAGGTCGCTGACTTAGAAATTTGTCTGTTTGGAAAAGTTAACACTCTAGTTTATGCTTAAATATTCCATACATGCATTTGTAACAACATCCCCATCATTCTACAGGCAGAAAGCCCCATGATGCCGCTAACGCCAAAGGTCAAGGTAACTGACTTAGAAATTTCCGTGTTTGGAAAAGTTAACGCTCAGTTTATGCTTTAATATTCCTTTGGAAAAGTTAACGCTCAATTTATGCTTTAATATTCCATACATGCATTTGTAACAACATCCCACATCATTCTACAGAAAGCCCATGATGACCTCTAACCCCAAAGGTCAAGGTCGCTGACTTAGAAATTTCCGTGTTTGGGAAAGTTAACGCTCAGTTTATGCTTTGATATTCCATACATGCATTTGATAACAACTCCCGCATCATTCTACAGAAAGCCCATGTTGCCCGCTAACCCCAAAGGTCAAGGTCACTGACTTACAAATTTCCGTGTTTGGAAAAAAGTTAATGCTCAGTTTATGCTTTAATATTCCATACATGCATTTGTAACAAACATCCTGCATCATTCTACAGAAAGCCCATGTGCCCGCAAACCCCCAAAGGTCAAGGTCGCTGACTTAGAAATTTCCATGTTTGGAAAAGTTAACGCTCAGTTTATGCTTTAATATTCCATACATGCATTTGTAACAACATCCCGCATCATTCTACAGAAAGCCCATGGTGCCCGTAAACCGCAAAGGTCAAGGTCGCTGACTTAGAAATGTCCGTGTTTGGAAAAGTTAACGCTCAGTTTATGCTTTAATATTCCATACATGCATTTGTAACAACATCCCGCATCATTCTGCAGAAAGCCCATGGTGCCCGCTAACCCCAAAGGTCAAGGTCACCGACTTAGAAATTTCCGTGTTTGGAAAAGTTAACGCTCAGTTTATGCTTTAATATTCCATTCATGCATTTGTAACAACATCACGCATCATTCTACAGAAAGCCCATGATGCCCGCTAACGCCAAAGGTCAAGGTCACTGACTTAGAAATTTCCGTGTTTGGAAAAGTTAACGCTCAGTTTATGCTTTAATATTCCTTTGGAAAAGTTAACGCTCAGTTTATGCTTTAATATTCCATACATGCATTTGTAACAACATCCCACATCATTCTACAGAAAGCCCATGATGCCCTCTAACCCCAAATGTCAAGGTCGCTGACTTAGAAATTTCCGTGTTTGGAAAAGTTAACGCTCAGTTTATGCTTTGATATTCCATACATGCATTTGTAACAACATCCCGCATCATTCTACAGAAAGCCCATGTTGCCCGCTAACCCCAAAGGTCAAGGTCACTGACTTACAAATTTCCGTGTTTGGAAAAGTTAATGCTCAGTTTATGCTTTAATATTCCATACATGCATTTGTAACAACATCCTGCATCATTCTACAGAAAGCCCATGGTGCCCGCAAACCCCAAAGGTCAAGGTCGCTGACTTAGAAATGTCCATGTTTGGAAAAGTTAACGCTCAGTTTATGCTTTAACATTCCATACATGCATTTGTAACAACATCCCGCATCATTCTACAGAAAGCCCATGGTGCCCGCAAACCGCAAAGGTCAAGGTCGCTGACTTAGAAATGTCCGTGTTTGGAAAAGTTAACGCTCAGTTTATGCTTTAATATTCCATACATGCATTTGTAACAACATCCCGCATCATTCTACAGAAATCCCATGGTGCCTGCTAACCCCAAAGGTCAAGGTCACTGAATTAGAAATTTGCGTGTTTGGAAAAGTTAATGCTCAGTTTATGCTTTAATATTCCATACATGCATTTGTAACAACATCCCGCATCATTCTACAGAAAGCCCATGGTGCCAGCAAACCCCAAAGGTCAAGGTCGCTGACTTAGAAATTTCCGTGTTTGGAAAAGTTAACGCTCAGTTTTAGCGCTCAGTTTATGCTTTAAAATTCCATATATGCATTTGTAACAACATCCCGCATCATTCTACAGAAAGTCCATGGTGCCCGCTAACCCCAAAGGTCAAGGTCACTGAATTAGAAATTTCCGTGTTTGGGAAAGTTGACGCTCAGTTTATGCTTTAATATTCCATACATGCATTTGTAACAACATCCCGCATCATTCTACAGAAAGCCCATGGTGCCCGCTAACCCCAAAGGTCAAGGTCACTGAATTAGAAATTTCTGTGTTTGGGAAAGTTAACGCTCAGTTTATGCTTTAATATTCCATACATGCATTTGTAACAACATCCCGCATCATTCTGCAGAAAGCCCATGGTGCCGCTAACCCCAAAGGTCAAGGTCACCGACTTAGAAATATTTCCGTGTTTGGAAAAGTTAACGCTCAGTTTATGCTTTAATATTCCATACATGCATTTGTAACAACATCCCGCATCATTCTACAGAAATCCCATGATGCCCGCTAACCCCAAAGGTCAAGGTCACTGAATTAGAAATTTGCGTGTTTGCAAAAGTTAACGCTCAGTTTATGCTTTAATATTCCATACATGCATTTGTAACAACATCCCGCATCATTCTACAGAAAGCCCATGGTGCCAGAAAACCCCAAAGGTCAAGGTCGCTGACTTAGAAATTTCCGTGTTTGGAAAAGTTAACGCTCAGTTTTAACGCTCAGTTTATGCTTTAAAATTCCATATATGCATTTGTAACAACATCCCGCATCATTCTACAGAAAGCCCATGGTGCCCGCTAACCCCAAAGGTCAAGGTCACTGAATTAGAAATTTCCATGTTTGGGAAAGTTAACGCTCAGTTTATGCTTTAATATTCCATACATGCATTTGTAACAACATCCCGCATCATTCTACAGAAAGCCCATGGTGCCCGCTAACCCCAAAGGTCAAGGTCACTGAATTAGAAATTTCCGTGTTTGGGAAAGTTAACGCTCAGTTTATGCTTTAATATTCCATACATGCATTTGTAACAACATCCCGCATCATTCTACAGAAAGCCCATCATTCTACAGAAAGCCCATGGTGCCCGCTAACCCCAAAGGTCAAGGTCACTGACTTAGAAATTTACGTGTTTGTAAAAATTAACGCTCAGTTTATGCTTTAATATTCCATACATGCATTTGTAGCAACATCCCGCATCATTCTACAGAAAGCCATGGTGCCCGCAAACCCCAAAGGTCAAGGTCGCTGACTTAGAAATTTCCATGTTTGGAAAAGTTAACGCTCAGTTTATGCTTTAATATTCCATACATGCATTTGTAACAACATCCCGCATCATTCTACAGAAAGCCTATGGTGCCCGTAAACCGCAAAGGTCAAGGTCACCGACTTAGAAATTTCCGTGTTTGGAAAAGTTAACACTCAGTTTATGCTTTAATATTCCATTCATGCATTTGTAACAACATCCCGCATCATTCTACAGAAAGCCCATGATGCCCGCTAACGCCAAAGGTCAAGGTCACTGACTTAGAAATTTCCGTGTTTGGAAAAGTTAACGCTCAGTTTATGCTTTAATATTCCTTTGGCAAAAGTTAACGCTCAGTTTATGCTTTAATATTCCATACATGCATTTGTAACAACATCCCACATCATTCTACAGAAAGCCCATGATGCCCTCTTACCCCTGTCAAGGTCGCTGACTTAGAAATTTCGTGTTTAGAAAAAGTTAAACGCTCAGTTTATGCTTTGATATTCCATACATGCATTTGTAACAACATCCCGCATCATTCTACAGAAAGCCCATGTTGCCCGCTAACCCCAGGTCAAGGTCACTGACTTACAAATTTCCGTGTTGGAAAGTTAATGCTCAGTTTATGCTTTAATATTCCATCATGCATTTGTAACAACATCCTGCATCATTCTACAGAAAGCCCATGGTGCCCGCAAACCCCAAAGGTCAAGGTCGCTGACTTAGAAATTTCCATGTTTGGAAAAGTTAACGCTCAGTTTATGCTTTAATATTCCATACATGCATTTGTAACAACATCCCGCATCATTCTACAGAAAGCCCATGGTGCCCGCAAACCGCAAAGGTCAAGGTCGCTGACTTAGAAATGTCTGTGTTTGGAAAAGTTAACGCTCAGTTTATACTTTAATATTCCATACATGCATTTGTAACAACATCCCGCATCATTCTGCAGAAAGCCCATGGTGCCCGCTAACCCCAAAGGTCAATGTCACCGACTTAGAAATGTCCGTGTTTGGAAAAGTTAACGCTCAGTTTATGCTTTAATATTCCATACATGCATTTGTAACAACATCCCGCATCATTCTACGAAATCCCATGGTGCCTGCTAACCCCAAAGGTCAAGGTCACTGAATTAGAAATTTGCGTGTTTGCAAAAGTTAACGCTCAGTTTATGCTTTAATATTCCATACATGCATTTGTAACAACATCCCGCATCATTCTACAGAAAGCCCATGGTGCCAGCAAACCCCAAAGGTCAAGGTCGCTGACTTAGAAATTTCCGTGTTTGGAAAAGTTAACGCTCAGTTTTAAACGCTCAGTTTATGCTTTAAAATTCCATTATATGCATTGTAACAACATCCCGCATCATTCTACAGAAAGTCCATGGTGCCCGCTAACCCCAAAGGTCAAGGTCACTGAATTAGAAATTTCCGTGTTTGGGAAAGTTAACGCTCAGTTTATGCTTTAATATTCCATACATGCATTTGTAACAACATCCCGCATCATTCTACAGAAATCCCATGGTGCCTGCTAACCCCAAAGGTCAAGGTCACTGAATTAGAAATTTGCGTGTTTGCAAAAGTTAACGCTCAGTTTATGCTTTAATATTCCATACATGCATTTGTAACAACATCCCGCATCATTCTACAGAAAGCCCATGGTGCCAGCAAACCCCAAAGGTCAAGGTCGCTGACTTAGAAATTTCCGTGTTTGGAAAAGTTAACGCTCAGTTTTAACGCTCAGTTTATGCTTTAAAATTCCATATATGCATTTGTAACAACATCCCGCATCATTCTACAGAAAGTCCATGGTGCCCGCTAACCCCAAAGGTCAAGGTCACTGAATTAGAAATTTCCGTGTTTGGGAAAGTTAACGCTCAGTTTATGCTTTAATATTCCATACATGCATTTGTAACAACATCCCGCATCATTCTACAGAAAGCCCATGGTGCCCGCTAACCCCAAAGGTCAAGGTCACTGAATTAGAAATTTCTGTGTTTGGGAAAGTTAACGCTCAGTTTGTGCTTTAATATTCCATACATGCATTTGTAACAACATCCCGCATCATTCTACAGAAAGCCCATCATTCTACAGAACGCCCATGGTGCCCGCTAACCCCAAAGGTCAAGGTCACTGACTTAGAAATTTACGTGTTTGGAAAAATTAACGCTCTGTTTATGCTTTAATATTCCATACATGCATTTGTAGCAACATCCCGCATCATTCTACAGAAAGCCCATGGTGCCCGCTAACCCCAAAGGACAAGGTCACTGACTTAGAAATGTCCGTGTTTGGAAAAGTTAACGCTCAGTTTATGCTTTAATATTATTTCCATACATGCATTTGTAACAACATCCTGCATCATTCTACAGAAAGCCCATGGTGCTCCATATATACTATCAAACTGCGCCAGGCGGGACATTTTGCTCCGCGGAGCTCTTGTTTTACTGATAGTGATGCGCGGTGGTAGTAGGCTATTTTCATATTCTAATGAAGCACATTATTTTTTTATTTAAATGCGTCACCTGAAAAAATAATATTTTCGACAGATTATAAAGTGTGATCATTGCACATAAAAAATAAATACAGAGAATAAATAGCAATTTCTGTTATCATTTTAAGGAAACACGGTTATCGCCCCGGAAATTTATGTCTAATATAAAATGTATAATCATGCCAATCAATACGTGGGGTAATTGTGAATGAATGTGTATTTTGCCAGTGAATGTCTCAGATGATGTCTCTGGTATAGTAACAGTGTCTGCCTACTGAGTGGGCATGTACCTTTAAATCTGATAACACACAACGTATTGGGGTTAAACGTTGCATTATGTGAAATAAGTGGAGCACGTTGCTGCCCAGCGATTTGCTTAGAAAGCTGGGCGAATTATAAATGTATTTATAGGCGTTGGTCCGTTACTTCTACCTGTGCGATACGACTCTATATGTGCCAACGAAATCATCTATATGTACAAACACGTTTGTAATCGTTGTAAAATAAATATAGAATAGTAGGTTAGTGCCGTGAATGGGAAAAAATATCTGGCAAGGCTCAGAAAACGGGATGGGCGAGGCTCTGTCGAGCACATCCCGTTTCCGTGCTGCGCCAGATATTTTTTCCCATTCACGGCACTAACCTACTATTCTATTTATCCCGTCAACACCTACAAACGGCTGTAAAATGCAAAAATAGTATTGACTGGATATCAAAAATGTTTCACGGCACCGTGTTTCACGGCACATACTCGCTGTGTTGACGGGATAAGTATAGTTAATAACTTAACTTGATATAGAGCAACCAAGCTGAACATCAAACCACAGGCACGTTGTGGTATGAACTGCAAAACGATCTTTAAATCATACACTTTTACTCTGAAGGTAGGACAAGGTAAATAATCCACATCGTTATTTGAAAATATGGCGAGTGTCATACCTTCTAGATATTTAATATCAGAGTATTGGGTATGATTTAAAGATGTATTCCCCGTTCACGCCACAAGTGCCTGTACATAAAACGAGTAAAGACTGTAACAGATGGTTAACCATTGTGATGAATTGACTTAAGATATTTTATGTGACTGATCAGTTCGCTTGACATTGTAAATAGGTCAACATGGGGATAAAGTTGGGCGAAACCTTCCCTAATTTCGAGGCTGATACGACCTTTGGGAGGATTAACTTCCATGACTGGATCGGCAAAGATGGGTGAGTTATTTATATATATATATATATATATATTATTATCCAGGGCTCCAGAAAAGGAATTAGTAATTGAGTATTGTCACGCCATACTTTCTGAAACAATTGGGTATTTCAAAATTTCAATTGTGTAAAATAAAATCACACTACTGTTTACCCATCAACAGACAGCAATTATTGAATAGTTTGCTTCGGAATGAAAACATGTCTTGGCATTTCATTAGAATTGTCTCCTTGGAGACAATTATAATGAAATACCGAGATGTGTTTTCATTGAAAATTAGCAAAATATGCTTTATTTGTGATCTGTTTATTGTTTTCTGCAGCATGATAAAGATATCACACTTTTGATACTCACTACTTCTGATTTAATTCTTTTTTTTTTTGGCAATTTTAATTGGTTATTTAAGCTAATACGCAGCTTATCTGGGGTTCTGTTATCTTAACTCATTATATGCCAGATACAATTACAGAAGTATTAATCATTGGGAATTTGTATTTTTTTTGCCATTTTCTTCATTTCTATGCGAGTATATGTTGTTATTTACTCATTTGAACCATCGGATATGGAATGTGTTCGAGCCAATTCCCACCCTTAAATATAAGCCGAATAAATGAATGAATGAATGAATGAAGGAACCATCTCTGCGGGACGGTGGTAACAACACAATACTCCCGTGTATAATTACATAAGGTACATGCCCACTTATTGGGCACAAAATGTTCTTTACACCAGAGACATCATCTGAGACATTTTCTGGCAAAATAAACATTCATTCACCATTACCCCACGTATTGATTGTCATTATTATACATCAGACGTAAATTTCCACACTGATATCAGGGGCGATAACTGTGTTTCCTTAAAATGTTAATGGACATTACTATTTATTCTCTGTATTTATGTTTGGATATGCAATGATCATACTTTATAATAATGTGTCGAAAATATTATTTTTAAAGGTGAGGCATTTATTTGTATAAATAATATGAAAATAGCCTGATACCGCCGCGTGTCACTATCAGTAAAATAAATATTACTAAATGATTATATCTGTATAGCTTTTAGAACTGGTGGAATAGCGACACAATTATACACTTACATGTATTTAATTCCTATAAAGAACATGGTGTGCCTACTGAGTAGGCATGTACCTCTTCATATAATTATGTTTAGCTTTTGTATAGAGAATTGTGTAACCTCAGCAAGTGTCGTAAGTCCATCGGACAGTGTGTTGTATCGAACTTACATGTGTTGTACATACTATATGGGTTTACATGTACGGAGCCCCACAGGCGACGAATACTTTTTTTTTTATTAATTCGTTCCCACGATATAACAAATTGTTCCCTCAATTTAACAATTCGTTCGCACGAAATAACAGTTCGTTCTCTCAATTAACAATTCGATCCCACGAATTAACAATTCGTTCCCACTAATTAACAATTAGTTCCCCTAATTGTTCCCACAAAATAATAATTGTTAATTCATGGGAACAAATTGTTATATCGTGGGAACTAATTGTTAATTCGAGTGAACGAATTGTTATATCGTGGGAACGAATTGTCATTTCGTGGGAACGAATTGTTAATTCGAGTGAACAAATTGTTATATCGTGGGAACGAACTGTTAATTAGAGGGAACAAATTGTTAAATTGAGGGAACGAAACAAAAAATCCATGTCCCAGAGCTCCAGTTCAGGTGCGTAATTTGACCAACTTGGGGTGAAATTTTGTTAGTTCTTCATCAAAAATGGCAAGTTGGGAGTCCTTTAGAATCGTCTCATTGAGACGATTCTGAAGCACTCACAACTTGCCATTTTTGATGGAAAAATAAGAAATTTACCTCCAAATTACGCACCTTAACTTGAGCTCTGAATTGTCCCATGCGGGGCTCCGTACAGTGTAATATGGTGGACGTAGTAGTGTCCCCGAGCGTTCTTCTAGTGGTGTTATTATTTCCTCGACTATTAGTTCAGGGTATGTGATCACGTGATCAATTCTTTACGCTGCCGTAATGGCAGGTCTCAGGTAAATCTTATTTTTTATCAATACGACTGCGGTTTCTTCCGTGCATTGATGACCATGTTCCAGCCGTTAACATTTCGAGTCCGACAATAGCTAATTTAGCAGTATTACTTGTGTAGTTAGTCTGAACATTCTGCAGAGAAATTTGAATCGAACGTTTCTTAAACTTGGTCCGATTCTAATTTCTCTGCAGAATGTTCAGACTACATGTAACTACATACATGTTAATTGTAAATGCTGCACAATTTAGTATTGGCGGACTCGTAGTGTTAACGGCTGGAACATGGTCATCATTAATAGGAGGAAACCGCAGTCGTATTGATGAAACGTAAGATTTACATGATACCTCATGGGCGCCGCCATTAATGCAGTGTAAACAATTGACCACGTGATCCCATACACTGTCAGTTGTCGTTGAGCAATGCACGACTGCCATTTCGACGATTGTTTGCATTTTACCTATATTGGTATGTGTTATGTCACAGTTACACTGTACAGTCTTGCGACTTTTGCGACGAGACTAACTCCTGTGTGGTGGCATATTTATGTTATCTACTTAACGTGATGCTGAATGACGCTTCTGATCAGGTAGATATATGGACTTATCCCGTCAACATAGTGCGTATGTGCCGTGAAACACGGTGCCGTGAAACAATTGTGATATCCCGTCAATACGACCTAATCACTGCATATGAATATGTGCGGTGGCTGGGGTTATTTTTATTGCATTTTAAAGCTATTTGTAGGTGTTGACGGGATAAATAGAATAGTAGGTTCTACAATAGCATATATAGAGAATAGTAGGTTAGTGTCGTGAATGGGAAAAAATATCTGGCGAGGCCACGGAAACGGGATGTGCTCGGTAGAGCCTCGCCCATCCCATTTCCTGAGCCTTGCCAGATATTTTTTCCCATTCACGGCACTAACATACTATTCTCTATATATTTTCCTTATTTCTGAACCAAAGTATATGTTGTGACCACTCATTTGAACCGTCTCGGCGAGACGGTTCAAATGGTGGTCACTACATATACCTCTGATGAGAAATAAAGAAATTCTTGAGCCTTGCCAGATATTTTTCCCATTCATGGCACTTACCTACTATTCTCTATATATGCTATTGTACCATGTATGTGATAGGCTTGTATCTACATTGATGGTTGTGAGTCAACGTCACTGTCTGAGTGGTGAGCATAGTGGACCATGATCCAGTAGCATATATGTGTTGTGAGATTGTGTACACTCTACGTATGTTGGTATCAAGGCCTTACACGTTGCAAAGTTTCCACCAGACGCGTCATAGACACTGATGTATGCACTTATGACTGCGGTATTCTTGCCAGCCTCCTATAATTAGGGACATTCTGTGCACCAGCTCGGCCCTCATATTTGTTCAACCGGCTTGATTGCTTGTGCCTGACTTGTAATCGAGTTCAGCCGGCTGGGCTGTCTTACCTCCGGGTTAAGGTAAGAGCTTGTGCACCGAGAGTTCTGTAATCGCTGACTCGGGGCAGGAATGACGTAGTGGCGAGTTGAATATAGGGTTAACTGTATTTTAATTTTCAAATTTGCGGTGTATATCAGAAAATGATTAAACATGTTTTCCGACCTATCCTTTTCTGATATACGCAGCAAATTTCAAAATTACAATGCGGTTAACCTATTTCTAATGCACTCCTTTACTACTGGCGTAGGAATACATATTTAAATAATTTGCGACCGTTCATCAACAATGATATACCTGTAAAATATGACAACCCACCCCTCGTCACTGGACCAGCGCACACACACCTGGCTTCGTGACAATACAACGCAAACGTCATGGGTTCCTGTGGTATGTACAAGAGTTAAAAACAACGACAAACAGTCCCGTGTTATGAAACAGTTATGCAGTGGAACCTGTCTAAACCGGATACCACGAACACATCTGTGATCTTATTTTTGATGAGTTTCTTGGTCATTCATCTCAGGTGATAATGTCTGCTCATGATCGCATAGCACACATCTATGGCTCGGAATGACCAAATACCTGATTTACAGTGAAACGTCTCTGAACCGGACACGAGGGGTGTCCGGTTTAGAGAGGTATCACTGTAAACACACTCGAACTTTTATTAATGCAGTTAGTAGTACTGACCTAGTTAACGAAGAGTCAGATGCACGCCGGGTAATAAATGTAGACTGTGATGTATTTGACTTATTTGGTGGATAATCACAACTTTATACTGATTGTTTTGGTGAATAATGCGACCGATGAATCGATTGCAGTACAACGACAGCTAAGTGTGTCATATATATGGCGCAGTGTGAGCACAGTTGTAGCATTTGACACGGACAATTCAGAATTTGACAGATACAATAATGCAAGTCAGACCAAATAAATGTAAATCCAATAAATTTTTACAAGAAAACATTGTTAATGTAAAATTTACAGACTATCATAATGTTGCACTTACAGTCCTTTTAATCGTACGAAGTTTAGTGAAACGGCTCCCTGACATCGTTAAAGGAAGCTAATCCCCTCGCTGACAGTGTTAATAACACAATAAGGTCCTCAGTGACCCTGACCTTGGGCGGTCGGACGTGGATCGTATGCAAAACAAAGCAGCATCCCTAGGCACACATTATGGCCAAATATTATCAACATCGGTGAAGCGGTTCATGAGTTATTGAAAAATGAAAGGTGTTACTAATGTACGTACGTACACACGTATGTACATGGACTAACGCTATATCCCTTCTTGCCTATCCGCGAGGGGATATTAAGTACGTTCGCTCTGAGACACGGAATTTGCGGAATGTAAAGCGGGAGGGTAGATGTTTTTAATAAAGTTTATTTTATTTTGTTTGAGATGTTTGTCTCTGATTTTTTTAAAGGTGCCAGATGTATATATGCTTCATCTGGCAACTTGAAAAGAAACGAGACTTACCATCTCAAACAAAAAAAAGTATTGTTCTATAAATTAACCTTGACCTCTTTAGACATGAAAACTCACCAGATGTTCGTCAGACATGATTGGATTTAACATAGTTTTGCATGGTAGTGTTTTTAGCTCACCTGAGCGAAGCTCATGTGAGCTATTGTTACCGCAATGTGTCCGTCGTCCGGCGTCCGTCGTCCGTCGTCCGTCGTCGTCGTCCGTCGTCCGTGAACATTTTCAAACGTCTTCTCCTCGGTAACCATTGGGCCTATAGTCACCAAACTTCATGGTCATGGTCCTTAGGTAGGGGGATTACAAAATTGTTAAAATGACGTCATTACGTAATCCAAGATGACCGCCGTCTAAAAATAGCACAAATTCTTCAAAAATCTTCTTCTCAAGAACCGCCAACCGGATTTCGACAAAACTTGGTAGGAATGATCGATGTACAATGCTCTTTCAAAGTTGTTAAAATGGTGACCCCGGGGTAAAAAATGGGCGTGGCCCGTGGGGTCAAATTGAGGAATTTTTTTATTTTTGACCGAATATGGTCATGTCGTATATCAAATCGAATGTATCAACGAGGCGATCACTCTGGTGCATTTTTTGTCAAAATCGGATGGTTATGTCATCAAAGATGGCCGCCGAAAGGTCAAAAGGTCGTTTTTAGCTCAACTGAGCGAAGCTCATGTGAGCTATTGTTACCGCAATGTGTCCGTCGTCCGTCGTCCGTCGTCGTCGTCGTCGTCGTCGTCGTCGTCGTCGTCGTCGTGTCGTCGTCGTCGTCGTCGTCGTCGCACAAATTCTTAAAAAATCTTCTTCTCAAGATCCGCCAACCGGATTTCGACAAAACTTGGTAGGAATGATCGATGTACATTGCTCTTTCAAAGTTGTTAAAATGGTGACCCTGGGGTTAAAAATGGGCGTGGCCCGTGGGGTCAAATTGGGGTCAAATTTTATTTTTGACTGAATATGGTCATTTCATATATCAAATTGAAGGTATCAATGAGGCGATCACTCTGGTGCATTTTTTGTCGAAATCGGATTGTTATGTCATCCAAGATGGCCGCCGAAAGGTCGAAAGGTCGTTCTTTTATTAGAGATTTCAAAATTCTTCTTCACATGAACCGCTTGGACCATGGTAGCCAAACTTAAAAGTTATGGTCCATGGGTGAAGCCTTTTCAGATTTAGTTAAAATGGAGGTCATCGCTAATCCAAGATGGCCGCCATCTTAAAATAGCATAAATTCTTAAAAAACTTCTCTCATGAACCGCTAGCCGGATTTCGACGAAACTGGTAGGAATGATCGATGTACATTGCTCTTTGAAAGTTGTTAAAATGGTGACCCCGGGGTCAAAAATGGGCGTGGCCCGTGGGGGGTCAATTGGGGTCAAATTTTAGTTTTTGACCGAATATGGTCATGTCATATATCAAATTGAAGGTATCAATGAGGCGATCACTCTGGTGCATTTTTCTGTCGAAATCGGTAGGTTGTTATGTCATCCAAGATGGCCGCCGAAAGGTTCAAAAGGTCGTTCTTTTATTAGAGATTTCAAAATTCTTCTTCACATGAACCACTTGGCCATGGTAGCCAAAAACTTAAAAGTTATGGTCCATGGGTGAAGCATTTTCAGATTTGTTAAAATAGAGATCATCGCTAATCCAAGATGGCCGCGGTCTAAAAATAGCATAAATTCTTAAAAAATCTTCTTCTCATGAACCGCTGGCCGGATTTCGACGAAACTTGGTAGGAATGATCGATGTACATTGCTCTTTCAAAGTTGTTAAAATGGTGACCCCGGGGTCAAAAATGGGCGTGGCCCGTGGGGTCAAATTGGTCAAATTTTATTTTTGACCGAATATGGTCAATGTCATATATCAAATTGAAGGTATCAATGAGGCGATCACTCTGGTGCATTTTCTGTCGAAATCGGATTGTTATGTCATCCAAGATGGCCGCCGAAAGGTCAAAAGGTCGTTCTTTTATTAGAGATTTCAAAATTCTTCTTCACATGAACCACTTGGCCCATGGTAGCCAAACTTAAAAGTTATGGTCCATGGGTGAAGCATTTTCAGATTTGTTAAAATAGAGATCATCGCTAATCCAAGATGGCCGCGGTCTAAAAATAGCATAAATTCTTAAAAAATCTTCTTCTCATGAACCGCTTGCCAGATTTCGACGAAACTTGGTAGGAATGATCGATGTACATTGCTCTTTCAAAGTTGTTAAAATGGTGACCCCGGGGTCAAAAATGGGCGTGGCCCGTGGGGTCAAATTGGGGTCAAATTTTATTTTTGACCGAATATGGTCATGTCATATATCAAATTGAAGGTATCAATGAGGCGATCACTCTGGTGCATTTTCTGTCGAAATCGGATTGTTATGTCATCCAAGATGGCCGCCGAAAGTCAAAAGGTCGTTCTTTTATTAGAGATTTAAAAATTCTTCTTCACATGAATCCGCTTGGCCCATGGTAGCCAAACTTAAAAGTTGTGGTCCATGGGTGAAGCCTTTTCAGATTTGTTAAAATGGAGGTCATCGCTAATCCAAGATGGCCGCCGTCTAAAAATAGCATAAATTCTTAAAAAATCTTCTTCTCATGAACCGCTAACCGGATTTCGACGAAACTTGGTAGGAATGATTGATGTACAATGCTCTTTCAAAGTTGTTAAAATGGTGACACCGGGGTCAAAAATGGGCGTGGCCCTTGGGGTCAAATTGGGGTCAAATCTTATTTTTGACCGAATATGGTCATGTCTATATCAAATGGAAGGTATCAAAGAGGCGATCGCTCTGGTAAAGTTTTTGTCGAACTCGGATGTTCATGTCATCCAAGATGGCCGCCGAAAGGTCAAAAGGTTGTTCTTTTATTAGAGATTTCAAAATTCTTCTTCACACGAACCGCTTGGCCCATGGTAGCCAAACTTCACAGTTATGGTCCATGGGTGAAGCATTTTCAGATTTGTTAAAACGGAGGTCATCGCTAATCCAAGATGGCCGCCGTCTAAAAATAGCACAAATTCTTAAAAAATCTTCTTCTCATGAACCGCCAGCCGGATTTCGACGAAACTAGGTAGGAATGATTGATGTACAATGCTCTTTCAAAGTTGTTAAAATGGTGACCCCGGGGTCAAAAATGGGCGTGGCCCGTGGGATCAAATTGGGTTCAATTTTTTTTATTTTTGACCGAATATGGTCATGTCTATAACAAATCGAAGGTATCAAAAACGCGATCGCTCCGGTACATTTTTTGTCGAAATTGGAAGGTCATGTCATCCAAAATGGCCGCCGAAAGGTCAAAAGGTCGTTCTTTTATTAGAGATTTCAAAATTCTTCTTCACACGAACCGCTTGGCCCATGGTGGCCAAACTTCACAGTTATGGTCCATGGGTGAAGCCTTTTCAGATTTGTTAAAACGGAGGTCGTCGCTAATCCAAGATGAACCGCCAGCCGGATTTCGACGGATCTTGGTAGGAATGATCGACGTAGAATGCTCTTTCAAAGATGTTAAAATGGTGACCCCGTGGTCAAAATTGGGCGTGGCCCGTGGGGTCAAATTTTATTTTTGACCAAATATGCTCATGGCATATATCAAAATGAAGGTATCGATGAGGCGATTGCTCTGGTGCAATATTTGTCGGAATCTTATGATTATGTCATCCATGATGGCCTCCAAAAGGTTCATTTATTCGAGATTTTGAACTTCTTTTTTTTCTCAGGCCGATGCTGGCCAAACTTTATAGTAAGTTAAGATCCTTGGGTGAAGCATTTTCTGATTTGGTAAAATGAGAGTCGTCGCTTAATCCAAGATTACCGCCATCTAAAAATAGCACAATTTTTTAAAAACACATATGAACTCAATGTCACATTCTCCTCTGGTGTTCATGGAGTCAGGTGAGCGAATAAGGGCCATCATGGCCCTCTTGTTTATTGATCGTGTGACGAATTTATAGTACAATTTTATTTTATAAAATGCTCGACGCGCAGGGTTTATTCAGACGCGGCGATATCTGAGGACCGAAGTACATTTTATGGCCTAATAATTATGTGGCTGTTAGTGGAGAAACATGGCTTGTGGGATTTGTGACGCCTGTAGCCGATTTAACCAACATTGCAAAGTATATTTATCTAGCAAAGTATACTTTAAGGGAGAAATTTTCAATTTCAATTTATTAATTTTTATTATACTGAATGTATTACATTATCACAGCCATTTTGGCTGTGATAATGTAATACATTCAGTATAATAATTCTGCATACTTGTAATCATCAAATATATGCAGTCGTTAGTTCTATATTAAATAATGCATTTCGGGAATAATAAATGATTACACGCTCAAAGTATACTTTGCTAGAAAAGTATACTTTGCAATTTTGGTGAAATAGGCTACTGTAGCTCATGATGAAATAGCACACTATGTATGCTGATACCGATCTACATTGCTTCTTAGAGCACGGTGTGTGTTTCACTGATGGAACGGCGAACTGTACAGATCCTGATCAGGTTGTGCTGAACCATAAAAAAAACATAAGCCCCATTTCTCCAGTCACATATGAGACACGCCATTTGATTTTGAACCTTCGGACATCTGCGTAATTTCATTAAATATGTTTACACAATTTACAATATTTGCCGTAAATGGCGTCAAAAGTTCACAACATTTTCAGAGTACATGCGGAATTATACTCCGAAAGTTTGTCAACTTTTGACTTGATTTATGAAAAACATTGTAAATTTTGTAAACGTACTTAATGAAATTACACAGGCGTCCGAAGGTACATAATCGCATGCTGTGTCTCGTATAAAGTAGATCGTTCAGTGGAACCTCTCCAAACCGGACAACAAGAAACATATGCGATCTCAATTTTGATTGGTTTCTTGGTCATTTATCTATAAGATAATGCCCGTTCGTGATCGCATATAGCACACAACTATGGCTCGGAATAACCAAATGCCTAAATTACAGTGAAACCTCGCTAAACCGGACACCCTGGGGTCCTCCCAGGGTGTCCGGTTAAGCGATGTTTCATTGAACCGAGTTTTGTAGGTCATGGGCGATCCTTTTCTCGCACCCTGCCGATTTCACGCCCGTCTGTACGACCGAAATGGCGATGGCCTCCAAGATGAAGGATCAGTTTGCCGCCAGAAACGTCAAGTTGATTGGAATGTCCGTAGACAGCCTTCCCAGTCACGAGGGATGGGTTAAGGTATAGTTAGTTAATATCTGATATTTAAAGGTACATGCCCACTCAGTAGGCACAAAATGATCTTTATAGGAATTAAATAAGTGTATAATTGTGTCACTATCCCACCAGTTCTAACAATTACAAGTGCCCGCTATACATATATAACCATTTAGTAATATTTATTTTACTGATAGTGACTGGCGGTGACATGGTATTTTTAGCTCACCTGAGCGAAGCTCATGTGAGCTATTGTTACCGCAATGTGTCCGTCGTCCGTCGTCCGTCGTCCGTCGTCCGTCGTCCGTCGTCGTCCGTGAACATTTTCAAACGTCTTCTCCTCGGTAACCATTCGGCCTATTGTTGCCAAACTTCATGGTCATGGTCCTTAGGTAGGGGGATTACAAAATTGTTAAAATGACATCATTACGTAATCTAAGATGGCCGCCGTCTAAAAATAGCACAAATTCTTCAAAAATCTTCTTCTCAAGAACCGCTAACCGGATTTCGACAAAACTTGGTAGGAATGATCAATGTACAATGCTCTTTCAAAGTTGTTAAAATGGTGACCCCGGGGTCAAAAATGGGCGTGGCCCGTGGGGTCAAATTGGGGTCAAATTTTATTTTTGACCGAATATGGCCATGTCATATATAAAATCAAAGGTATCAATGAGGCGATCACTCTGGTATATTTTTTGTCGTAATCGGATTGTTATGTCATCCAAGATGGCCGCCGAAATGTCAAAAGGTCGTTCTTTTATTAGAGATTTCAAAATTCTTCTTCACATGAACCGCTTGGCCCATGGTAGCCAAACTTAAAAGTTATGGTCCATGGGTGAAGCCTTTTCAGGTTTGTTAAAATGGAGGTCATCGCTAATCCAAGATGGCCGCCGTCTAAAAATAGAATAAATTCTTAAAAAATCTTCTTCTCATGAACCGCTAGCGGGATTTCGATGAAACTTGGTAGGAATGATCAATGTACAATGCTCTTTCAAAGTTGTTTAAATGGTGACCCCGGGGTCAAAAATGGGCGTGGCCCGTGGGGTCAAATTGGGGTCAAATTTTATTTTTGACCGAATATGGTCATGTTATATATCAAATCGAAGGTATCAAAGAGGCGATCACTCTGGTACAATTTTTGTCGAAATCGGATTGTTATGTCATCCAAGATGGCCGCCGAAATGTCATAACGTCGTTCTTTTATTAGAGATTTCAAAATTCTTCTTCACATGAACCGCTTGGCCCATGGTAGCCAAACTTAAAAGTTATGGTCCATGGGTGAAGCCTTTTCAGATTTGTTAAAATGGAGGTCATCGCTAATCCAAGATGGCCGCTGTCTAAAAATAGCATAAATTCTTAAAAAATCTTCTTCTCATGAACCGCTAGCCGGATTTCGATGAAACTTGGTAGCAATGATCGATGTACAATGCTCTTTCAAAGTTGTTAAAATGATGACCCCGGGGTCAAAAATGGGCGTGGCCCGTTGGGTCAAATTGGGGTCAAATTTTATTTTTGACTGAATATGGTCGTGTTATATATCAAATCGAAGGTATCAAAGAGGCGATCACTCTGGTACATTTTTTGTCGAAATCGGATTGTTATGTCATCCAAAATGGCCGCCGAAATGTCATAACGTCGTTCTTTTATTAAATTCTTCTTCACATGAACCGTTTGGCCCATGGTAACCGAACTTAAAATTTATGGTCCATGTGAGAAACCTTTTCAGATTTGTTAAAAATGGAGGTCATCGCTAATCCAAGATGGCCCGCCGTGGCCGCCGTCTAGAAATCGCATAAATTCTTAAAAAAATCTTCTTCTCATGAACGCTAGCCGGATTTCGACGAAACTTGGTAGGAATGATCGATGTACAATGGTCTTTCAAAGTTGTTAAAATGGTGACCCCGGGGTCAAAAATGGGCGTGGCTCGTGGGGTCAAATTGGGGTCAAATTTTATTTTTGATCGAATATAGTCATGTTATATATCAAATCGAAGGTATCAATGAGGCGATCACTCTGGTACATTTTTTTGTCGAAATGTCATTTTTTTGCCGAAATGTCAAAAGGTCTTTCTTTTATTAGAGATTTCAAAATTCTACTTCACATGAACCGCTTGGCCCATGGTAGCCAAACTTAAAAGTTATGGTCCATGGGTGAAGCCTTTTCAGATTTGTTAAAATGGAGGTCATCGCTAATCCAAGGTGGCTGCCGTCTAAAAATAGCATAAATTCTTAAAAAATCTTCTTCTCATGAACCGCTGGCCGGATTTCGACTAAACTTGGTAGAAATGATCGATTTACAATGCTCTTTCAAAGTTGTGAAAATGGTGACCCCGGGGTCAAAAATGGGCGTGGCCCGTAGGGTCAAATTTTATTTTTTCGGAATCGGATGATTATAACATCCATGATGGCCGCCAAAAGGTCCATTTATTCGAGATTTTGGACGTCTTTTTCTCAGGAACCACATGGCCAATGCTGGCCAAACTTCATAGGAAGTTAAGATCCTTGGGTGAAGCATTTTCAGATTCGGTACAATGAGTCATCGCTTAATCCAAGATGACCGCCATTTAAAAATAGCACAATTTTTTTTAGAACACATGAACTCAATGTCACATTCTCCTCTGGTGTTCATGGAGTCAGGTGAGCGAATTAGGGCCATCATGGCCCTCTTGTTTAAATTATTTATACCAATTAACTACGTCGTCTGAAAAAATATTATTTTTGAAAGATTATAAAGTATGATCATTGTACATCAAAACATAAATACAGAGAATAAATAATAAAGTCTGTCAACAGTTTAAGGAAACACGGTTATCGCCCCTGATATCAGTGTGGAAAGTTACGTCTAATATAAATGTATGTATACATAATACTGCCAACCAATACGTGAGGTAATGGTGAATTAATGTTTATTTTGCCAGAAAATGTCTCAGATGTTGTCTCATATAAAGAACAGTTTGTGCATACTGAGTGGGCATGTACCTTTAATATCTTTTCTTACATTTCAGCCAGTATAGTAGTTTACAGAAATCTAACTTTGAATTACACCACTCGGCAGCAGTAGTTTGCTCCATATAGCATATATGGAGAAATGACGTCAGTAACGTCACAATTGCGTTTCCTTCGGCCAACCACATGCTGTTCTCAGACACACCCCGTGAATCGCGAGACAGTGGGCTTCACAATGGCCCGCCTCCAGAAATTAATTCGCACATCTCTTGGCCATATTTGGCTTCATTCGCTTTGTTTTTATTTATAAAGTATCGTGTATGAAATGTAAGAAAACGTTAATTTAACCAGGTGAGCTGATTATCTTGAAATAATGCCCTCGTGATTGGATCCTTCCGCTAAACAAACTCGGTTCACTGCGCTCACTCGTTTGTTTCAGGTAAGGACCCAATGACTTGCATTAAATACAAGGTTTATATATATATAAGGGTGGGAGTTGGATCAAAGAACCTTCCAAACGTGCATACTTTACCCGGACTAAGGCGGGTATACCCATAGAACAGTCTTAGAAATGTCTTACGGAAGCTATCGTAAATTTTGTAAATATTTTAATGAAATATCGCACATGGTTATAGGTACAAACTCACACTCCAATAGTCTTATATGTGGCTGTGACTAGAGAAATAGGGCTTATGGGTTTTTAGATCAGCCTGTGCTTCCGCATAATAATATATCTTATATTTATGCAGATGTGACTGCAGAAACGGGGCTTATAGGTTTTGCGATCAGTGTATTTCCAGATCTAGCCTGTGCAATTAACCTCGCTACTGATCGTGCGTCCGTCTGTCTGTCTGTTTATCTATTTTTAAGGTTTTTTAAAGAGTTTCTCAAATCACCTATAATTTCTCTTTGCCTTCAAATAATATCTTCATATTGCAAACATTCCTTACTTGAGTAACAATAAATCCTTCCACATTAATACAACTCCCTGCGTATCACATGTCCAACTGTCTCTCTGTCTGTCTGTCTGTCTGTTTATTTTTTTTTGAACTTTTTGTAACAGTTCTCAATCACCTATAGGAGCCCTAATTAAGTGCGTCGACAGGCCACATATTTTAGTCAATGACTATTATAAATGTACATTGTATATATTCATGGTCGGATCATCCATATCGTAATTAATAATTAATAAATCAGTATGATGCAATTGCAAAGTAGCCGGTAGCGTTTCATAAACATAGGGGTGTTGTTTTATAAGTGTAGATACCAGGAAATCGTTTAATTCCAGGACATTCAGTCTTACAACGGACATCCTGGAGACAAGTTCGGCTTTCCGATGATTGCCGACCCGACACGTGACCTTTCCGTGAAGCTTGGGATGTTGGACGAGGATGAGAAGGATAGCGAGGGTCTCCCATTGACTTGTCGGGCGGTGGGTAGTGTAATACAGTGAAACCTCGCTAAACCGGACACCCTGGGAGGTCCGGGGTGTCCGGCTTAGAGAGGTTTCACTGTAAATCAGGCATTTGAACATTACGAGCCATAGTTGTGTGTTATGCGATCACGAACAGATATTATCACCTGAGATAAATGACCAAGAAACTCATCAAAAATAAGATCACAGATGTTTTATTGGTGTCAGGTTTGGAGAGGTTTCACTGTACACTGCCACCTGCAATAAGCTTGACTATATTTGTTAATTTCTTTTTTTTTGAAATTTGAAGATTGTGCTTGCAGGGATTCCGCTGGGGAAAATAAAAAAATCGCCACTTCAAAAAAAAATTAAAAAAAGATAAAGAAAAAGGAATAACCAATAGGATAAAAATAAACAATTGGCGATAAAAAATTACAATTTTCGAAAAATAAAAAGGATTTTTTCGAAAATTGTAATTTTTTATCGCCAATTGTTTATTTGTATCGCCAATTGCGAAAGTGGCGATCTCCAGCGGAATCCCTGCGCTTGTAATCAAGCAGCTTGATTGCCTGAGCCTGAGCTGTGATACAACTGACTGCGATAGGCAAGATGGGATACAGCGTTAGTCCATGTACGTACGGGCGTACGTGCGTACGTACCTTAGTAACGCCTTTAATTGTTTCAATAACTCATGAATAGCTTCACCGATTTTAATAATATTTGGCTGCAATGTGTGCCTAGGGATTGTTCTTCGTTTTGCATACGACCCACGTACGACCGCCAAGGTGAAGGTCACTGAGGATTTACATGAAAGTTCACCGTGTTTGTAACGCAAACATGTTGTTTTTTATCAAGGCTGCCAGCGTGGAGATTAGCTTAATGATAATGATGCCCTTGTTTCTTTATTTCAAAATATTCGAAGATCGATGCAATCAAGCAGCTTAATTGCCTGAGCCTGAACTATACTACAGCTCAGGTTCAGACAATCAAATTGCTTGATTGCGAGTTGACATTGCCAATAGATGTTGAGAAACGTGAGTTCTGTGTAAGAGTAACGCAGGCCGGTGTGTATATACAATGCGAACTCGTTTACGTTGCGTCTGCACACTGACGTGATTCGGTAACGTCACGTGACGTCGTTCGACCAATGAAACATCAGTTATATCCCCTGTTGATGTCGCCGTCCCCAAAGCTGTAGTCATTGTAGTTGCGAACAGTAACTCATGCAATCTACTCCCGTAACGGTAACGGTAACTATTTCATTCTAATGCACCGAAAATAGAAAGCACGCATCTGATTGGTCAGTTGTAATTACAGCCTATAAAATCTCCGTTTTACCAGTCTGTGTTTTACAACTTGACAGGTTTATGTAACACTACGCGCTTTTGTAAATAATGGCGGGCGGCGGGGAATCCAAATATTTCCCAAATCATTTTCGGTACATGTTCGGTTAATCATTCTGCCATATTGACATGTACAACCCAAAGTGAAAATAAAAAGATAATCGATCAAGACTGCACATGATTTCGGGTAAACAGATTCATGGCCCTTCAACAAATTCCCAAAAATATTACCCCACCCTCCAAAAGGCAAAATACCTAATTTACTAGAATTTACTAAAATGCTCAAATGCAAACTCAATATACCAGTACCAGTATATAACTTCAACGAATTCCAATGTGCGCATACATGAATATACATAATAAACTGTATTGCAACTTTAGAGTTGAATACATAGAGAATAGTAGGTTAGTACCGTGAATGGGAAAAAATATCTAGCAAGGCTCAGGAAACGGGATGGGCGAGGCTCTGTCGAGCACATCCCGTTTCCGTGCCGCGCCAGATATTTTTCCCATTCACGGCACTAACCTACTATTCTATTTATCCCGTCAACATTACAAATAGCTTTAAAATGCAAAAAATAACCTCAGCCGCATCTCCAAATTGTATTGACTGGATATCAAAAATGTTTCACGGCACCGTGTTTCACGGCACATACGCACTGTGTTGACGGGATAAATGTATACACATGTCTTAGAAACAGTCTCGTTTATCAAATTTGAAATGGGAATATTCTTCGGCGGTGTTACATTTCTTCAAATTCATTTGGTGTGAGGCGGTTATCGATGACGACAACAACCTGGTGACGTATTAAAAAAGATCACTGTTCATGATATGCTACGATGTTGCAGAAAGTAGGAAACAAATTAATTATGTGCATTATTAAAATGGAGATAACCATGCTTTGTTGTTCGATTCGGAGAGGTATATGTGAGGTTTTATGGTATGAGAATCATGTAAAACTGATTCACAGACCTTAAAACCTCCCACATACCACTCCAAATCGAAAAACAAAGCCTAGTTATCCCCTAAATCTACTCCCGTACATCTTGCATTATACTCATTCGGTAACTCTTGCAATCAACTCTCGTACCGACGGCATTAAGGCCTTGAGGTATGTGTTTATATTTTCAGTTATTATGGATGCAATAACGAGGCAATTCCATATTACCTGACAATATCTACACTGTGATATGTAAATGAAGCATCTATACATCACGTTGTGTCAAAATATGAGCTACAGCTAATGTTAGTAAAAAATAGCATATTCACATATGTACTCGTCTGTATTTTTATTTGGCGTTAGCAAACGACGCAAGCCCTGTTTTCTAACACGAAACATATACACACTCGTGGAATAAATTTGATTTATTATATACCTACCCATTAAATACATAGTTATACGATGTAAATAAAAGTCATATGTTCTCATCGATGAAATAAACAACTTCCGGTGAAAATACGACTATTTCCACTATCTATATTCATAACGCGCATCTGCAGTGCCAGACTGCAAATAGGCTGCAAATAGGCTGCAATACAGATTCATTACCGTATACAGTCTAAAAAATTGCTAATTTCCATGGAGCTGTATATAACAAATATGACATATATGTTCATCTAGTGGTGTGAAATGCCCATATTTCACACCACTCGATGAACATATATGTCATATTTGTTGCAAAAATATGAATATCGTCTATATGTTCTACACATTGTATGTATATTCTATGTTTCCATAGCCTATTTCACCAACATTGCAAAGTATAATTTTCTAGCAAAGTATTTCTAGCGGATTCAGGGTGGGGGGGGGGGGGGCCCGGGCCCCCCCCCCCCCCCCCCCCCCCCCCCCCACCCTTCAGAAATCCCGATTTTTTTTATTTATTTTTTTACGAAATATTGAGCGGAGAATGCGGGAAATGGCTTCCTCAATTCAAAAAATTTCCGGGGGGGTCATGACCCCCCCCCACCCCCCCCCGACCCCCCGGACCCCCCTACCCAACTCCCTCGCACCACTCAGCCGACGAACGAGCATATGCCGACGAACGAGCATACCTTGTTCAAGTTCCATGTGCCCCCCCCCCTTGGTGAAATCCTGGATCCGCCACTGTAAAAGTATGCATAATTATTATAATGAATTTATTACATTATCACAGCCAAAATGGCTGTGATCATGTAATAAATTCAGTGTTATACAATTAATAAATGTATCATAAAATGGAAAATGTCTCCCTCAAAGTATACTTTGCTAGATAAGTATACTTTGCAATGTTGGTGAAATAAGCTACAGGTCTCTATGTATGTTCTATGTTTTCAGGTGTTCATTATCGGACCCGACTACAAGCTGAAACTGTCTATGTGGTACCCGGTCACCACCGGCCGCAACTTCGAGTAGGTATTTCTTTCCCCGCCTCAGGTCTAGAGCGTTTCCTCGGATTGTGTAAAATATACTTGTCCATGTGTCCCTGTTATACGAGACACTCCAGCAGCCTATTTCACCAACATTGCAAAGTATACTTTTCTAGCAAAGTATACTTTGAGGGAGAAATTTTCAATTTTAGGATAAATTTATTAATTTTTATTATACTGAATTTATTACATTATCACAGCCATTTTGGCTGTGATAATGTAATAAATTCAGTATAATAATTCTGCATACTTGTAATCATCAAATAGATGCAACGGTTGGTTCTATATATATGAAATAATGCATTTCTAACTTTTGTTTTCCAAGTTACATCATTTTCAACCTATCTCGCCAGGTTTCGGAGTCAATTTCCAATTTTTTTCGTTTTTTTATCCTTCATGAAATGGAAATTGACTCCCCATTTTAAATTCCCATAGGAAAATCGTTTTTTCGCAATAAAATCAATATTTGATGGAATTTTTATTGGGGGGAGTGACTTTTTTGCTACTGATAAAAAAGTACTTACTTTTAAATATTTTTTAGACTTAATGTGCTTAATAGCCAAAAGTTCGTCGGCAGAAAAAAGTAGAACAGACAGTAGTGTACCTACTGTCTGTTTCACGAAAGCTACCCAAAGTTTACGGTCATATAAACAATGCAAAAACAATATTTTTTGGATAATATTAAACAAAAGCAAAATTTAAGAATGAGCCTTCTTTTTATTTCGTGAAATTTTGTCAACTTTTATTGCGAAAAATAATTTCCCATGTTAAACCCCAATAGACATATTCATTCACAGAGTGAAGATATCTATGGGGATTTAACAAGGGAACATTTTTCGAATTTCAGAAACGGTGGAACGATTTTCAAAATTTTACTTTTGTTTTCTTGGTTACATCATTTCCAAGCTATCTAGCCAGGTTTCGGAGTCAATTTCCAAATGTTTTTGTCTTCTTTTACTCCTCCCACAGCTCCTCCACCTCCTTTTCCCCCATGTTAAATTCCCATAGACAAATCAATTTTTCGTAATAAAATCAAATTTGCCACGAAATAAAAAGAAGTCTTAAATTTAAATGATAAATTTTCATATTATCTAAACAAATATCGTTTCTGCATTGTTTATATGGCCGTAAAATTTGGGCAGCTTTCGTGAAACTGACAGTAGTGCCGGACTCTCTAATTCAGTACATGTAACGCGCAGAAAGGCCGGGACGAGCAGGATCCCGTCCTTCGTACGCGTGATTTAAAGTTTAAAGGTACACGCCCACTCAGTAGGCACAAACTGTTCTTTATATCAGATACATCATCTGAGACATTTTCTGGCAATATAAACATTCATTCACCATTAACCCACGTATTGATTGGCATTATTATACATTTTATATCAGACGTACATTTCCACACAGGTATCAGGGGCGATAACCATGTTTCCTTAAAATGTCAACGAACATTACTATTTATTCTCTGTATTTGTTTTTGACGTGCAATTATCATACTTTATAATCTATCGAAAATATTTTTGTTTTCAGAAGGCGCATCTAATTAGTATAAATAATTAAAACATAGCATGCCTCATTTGCTTATGAAAATAGCCTGATACCACCGCGAGTCAGTCACTATCAGTAAAATAAAGATTACAAAAGGATTATATCTGTGTAGCAAGATAGCGGGCACTCGTAATTTTTGGAACTGATGGAATAGTGACACAATTATACACTTATTTAATTTCTATAAAGAATAGTTTTTGCCTACTGAGTGCGCATATACATTTGAAGAGACTTTTGTAGTTCATACCGCCAAGTGCATGTGGCGTCATTGCCGAATCGGACTTTCAGTAAAATTTCCCAGTACAACTTTTGACCCCTGTGGTAATAACCGTATCTTTGCTGTACGGCATCATATTAATACCTCAGAGGCGTCGGAACAGGTCCGGCAGGTCCGGCCACTGCCGGATCAATACTTTTGACATATTTGTAATTCATGTATAAAAAGCGGCGAGACGGTTCAACTGAGTGGTAACAACATACACTTTGGGTGGGTAGCGGGGGCACCCAGTAGATTCACCGGACCAATCTTATGATGCTTCCGGTGCCCCTGTACATGAATAGTAGATGATACATTCATGGACATATGAATCGAAGCGGTGACAGTATGCATGACTTAACATTCACAGGCGAATACTACGAAGCCCCGCAGTGGACATGGATTTGTTTTATTAATTCGTTCCCACGAAATAAAAATTTGTTCCCACGATATAGCAATTCGTGGGAACGAATTGTTAAATTGAGGGAACGAATTGATAATTCGTGGGAACGAATAATTTACTGATAGAGACATGTATACTTTGATATGCAAATGTTCAACTTTGATATGCAAATGAGGCAGGGCATTTTTACATTTATTTATTAAAATCAATTAACTGCGCCACCTGAATACATACTTTTATACCGCAACCATTGCTCCATGTAGCATAATAAAGGGGGTTGAATGAATGTTGTTTATATTTGAAGTAATCTAATATACCTGAAGTAGCCTAATATACATGAAGTGCCGATTTTGCCTTTATTTTTTCACCTTTGAGGGAGGGAATGACGTCAAAAACATTACGTCACGCACGTTTCAAACAATTAAGTCCAGTATGCGGTATAAATAAATATATGCTCGCTAAAGCTCGCCCCAATAAAGCTGTCTAAGGCTCAACCGAATATATTTTATATTCAACGGCACTAACCATATATTTACTATTTATCGACATAATAAAAAGTACGACGGGTATTGCCCCTGATAGCAAGAGACACTATACGGTGGAACCTCTGTAAACTGGACACCAAGACAACACATGTGATTTTATTTTTCATGAGTTTCTTGGTCATTTATCTCGGGTGATAATGACTGTTCGCGATCGCACGGCATACAACTATGGCTCAGAATGATCAAATGCCTGGTTTACATTGAAACCTCTCTAAACCTGATACCATGGGGACCTCCCAGGTTGTCCGGCTTAGAGAAGTTTCATTATAAACAGAAATAAACAGTATTAACTGCCAATTAACACGTCTGGTAATGGTAAATAAATGTCATATCTACAGAAAACACTATACTGCATGTCTCCTTATATGTCAATGTGCATGATCACGTGGTTACAACAACAACAACGTCGCCCACTCCAAAGTATTAGTTGATATTTTCCTAAATTTGCCAACGGATTTTGATGAAATATAGCGCAGCAAACGCGTCTTCATGAGCTGCATTTGGTGGTCCAGGGTGTTCGGCACAGACTTATGTCGTTTTTGCGAAGAATCGATTTCCGTGTCGATCTTCGCAAAAACGACAAAAGTTTGGGCGAAAATACAAAGACCACCAAATGCACTTATGGGATTTATGTCCAATGTAGCGCCTGATCAAATAGCACACTCCTGTATCGTACTAACGATCTATATTGCATGGTTAGAAGCACGACTGTGTTTCATTGATGCAACGGCGAACAGTCAATATGTAAGTAAGTAAGTAAGTAACGTCTTTATTTATAGAAGCTCAGTTGGCCTAGCCAATCTTCCCTGAGATTATCTATCTATCTACAAGTACACGTATATTTAACACATAATAATGATACAGGTACATGTAAACATGAGTCACAATGTAACAATCGCATGAGTATGATTTTCTTATATATATGATGAAACCGTACATGAGTATTAAATTAAGAGCTATTCATGTTGAGTACTTGTATGAACATGTACTATGTATTTGCTCTGCACAGGCTGATCTGAATCTACACTGGTCGCAGGCATAAGCACCATTTATCCCCAGTCACAGTCACATATCCAACCTGGTATATGGGAGTCCAGTAGCCGATTTCATCAAAATTGCAAAGTATACTTATCTAGCAAAGTATACTTTGAGGGACTAATCATTTATTTTTCCCGAAATGCATTATTTCATATATATAGAACTAACCCTTGCATATATTTGATGATTAAAAGTATGCAGAATTATTATACTGAATGTATTACATTATCACAGCCAAAATGGCTGTGATAATGTAATAAATTCAGTATAATAAAAATTAATAAATTTATTCTTCAATTGAAAATTACTCCCTCAAAGTATACTTCGCTAGATAAGTATACTTTGCAATTTTGATGAAATAGGCTACAGGTTTAACGGTCTATTTACAGTGAGCTCCTACGGGTGGTGGATTCCTTACAGCTCGCCATGAAACACGAAGTCGCCACGCCCGTCAACTGGAGGGTCAGTCATTTAACCCTTTCACCCCTATGTGACTGGAATGTATTTTGATATGTTAATTTTGCATCCAATCCAATCATCACAAAATGGTTTTCAGACTAGTCCATTTATGACAATGGTCTTTTTTTTTGGTCTCAAAAATATAAAACTTACTTTCAAAAAGTGCATAGCCCATCGTACATGCGGACGGACGTGATGTAACTGTGGTATCACATCCTCATGTCCTGTGTCAATGTGCCCATGTGCTGTGTCAATGCAGAAACAAAACTCGAAAATGTATCAAAGATGTGATAGTTGGTCATTGGTCGCAATAACCCTGTAACTGAATAAATGGGGCTTATGGGATTTATGTCCAATGTAGCGCCTGATCAAATAGCAAACTCCTGTATCGTTCTAACGATCTATATTGCATGGTTAGAAGCACGACGTGTGTTTCATTGATGCAATGGCGAACAGTGCAGATCCTGATCAGACTGTGTAGATGCACAGGCTGATCTGAATCTACACTGGTCGCAACCATAAGCACCATTTATCCCCAGTCACAGCCACATATCCAACATATCCATGGGAGTCCTATAGCCGATTTCATCAAAATTGCAAAGTATACTTTGAAGGAGTAATCATTTATTTTTCTCGAAATGCATTATTTAATATAGAACTAATGACTGCATATATTTGATGATTACAAGTATGCAGAATTATTATACTGAATGTATTACATTATCACAGCCAAAATGGCTGTGATAATGTAATACATTCAGTATAATAACAAGAAACGAGGCAAAGCCACGAAGGCCAGGTTTTTTCCAAGCATAGACACTTGGATAACATAATTATACCCACTTTTTGTAGACTAGATGGCCGTGGCCTGCATGTCGCGCCTTGGGGCGAGGCATGGACACTAAAAAAATAGATATAGTAGATGGAAAAACTTTAACCAAAAAACTTTAACCGGACACACGGACGAACGGACGGACGTATGCCAAAATGCTGACGATATCGCGCTTTCCACAAGCAGGTGTGACAATGATGATAAACACCCATGTGAAGTATCAAGGTATTGGGTGAAGCAGTTGCAGAGATATAGTACACGAAAAAACTTTAACAAAAACATTCAAAGTAATTTGACCTTGACATTGGGCACAGGATCGCGCTTTCTGCAAGCAGGTGCGACAATGATGATAAGCACCCATGTGAAGTATCAAGGTATTGGGTGAAGCAGTTGCAGAGATATAGTACACGAAAAAACTTTAACAAAAAAATTCAAAGTAATTTGACCTTGACATTGGGCACAGGATCGCGCTTTCCGCAAGCAGGTGCGACAATGATGATAAGCACCCATGTGAAGTATCAAGGTATTGGGTGAAGCAGTTGCAGAGATATAGTACACGAAAAAACATTAACAAAACAATTCAAAGTAATTTGACCTTGACATTGGGCACAGGATCGCGCTTTCCGCAAGCAGGTGCGACAATGATGATAAACACCCATGTGAAGTATCAAGGTATTGGGTGAAGCAGTTGCAGAGATATAGTACACGAAAAAACTTTAACAAAAAAATTCAAAGTAATTTGACCTTGACATTGGGCACAGGATCGCGCTTTCCGCAAGCAGGTGCGACAATGATGATAAACACCCATGTGAAGTATCAAGGTATTGGGTGAAGCAGTTGCAGAGATATAGTACACGAAAAAACTTTAACAAAAAAATTCAAAGTAATTTGACCTTGACATTGGGCACAGGATCGCGCTTTCCGCAAGCAGGTGCGACAATGATGATAAGCACCCATGTGAAGTATCAAGGTATTGGGTGAAGCAGTTGCAGAGATATAGTACACGAAAAAACATTAACAAAACAATTCAAAGTAATTTGACCTTGACATTGGGCACAGGATCGCGCTTTCCGCAAGCAGGTGCGACAATGATGATAAACACCCATGTGAAGTATCAAGGTATTGGGTGAAGCAGTTGCAGAGATATAGTACACGAAAAAACTTTAACAAAAAAAATCAAAGTAATTTGACCTTGACATTGGGCACAGGATCGCGCTTTCCGCAAGCAGGTGCGACAATGATGATAAACACCCATGTGAAGTATCAAGGTATTGGGTGAAGCAGTTGCAGAGATATAGTACACGAAAAAACTTTAACAAAAAAAATTCAAAGTAATTTGACCTTGACATTGGGCACAGGATCGCGCTTTCCGCAAGAGGTGCGACAATGATGATAAGCACCCATGTGAAGTATGAGGTATTGGGTGAAGCAGTTGCAGAGATATAGTACACGAAAAAACTTTAACAATTCAAAGTAATTTGACCTTGACATTGGGCACAGGATCGCGCTTTCCGCAAGCAGGTGCGACAATGATGATAAAACACCCATGTGAAGTATCAAGGTATTGGGTGAAGCAGTTGCAGAGATATAGTACACGAAAAAACTTTAACAAAAAAATTCAAAGTAATTTGACCTTGACATTGGGCACAGGATCGCGCTTTCCGCAAGCAGGTGCGACAATGATGATAAACACCCATGTGAAGTATCAAGGTATTGGGTGAACCAGTTGCAGAGATATAGTACACAAAAAAACTTTAACAAAAAAATTCAAAGTAATTTGACCTTGACATTGGGCACAGGGGCCGCACGGTTGGGGGTTAGAATGAAAATATGGATGATGATAAACACCCATGTGAAGTTTCAAGGTAATGGGCGAAGCAGTTGCAGAGATATAGTATAACGAAAAAGTTTTAACCAAAAAACTCGAACCAGACGTACGTTAAAAAGTTAACGTTGAAAATGGCTAAGTCTATTACGTAGAAATAATAGGTGAAGGTAAAAAAATGGTCACATGTTGGATAGTGATATGTGGTGGGTACCCCTTGATTATGAAGCTGTGAAAGTTTGGTGGTCCTAGGTGGTACAGTACCAAAGAAATGGACTTAAACACGAAAACTTAACATTGTAAACGCGAAAACTTAACATTGAAAATGGCTAAGTCGACTGCGCGGAAAAAATGGGTGAAGTTAAAAAAAAAAGTAACATGTTGGATAGTGATATGTGGTGGGTACCCCTTGATTATGAAGCTGTGAAAGTTTGGTGGTCCTAGGTGGTACAGTACGAAAGAAATGGACTTAAACACGAAAACTTAACATTGTAAACGCGAAAACTTAACATTGAAAATGGCTAAGTCGATTACGCGGAAAAAATGGGTGAAGTTAAAAAAAAAAGTAACATGTTAGATAGTGATATGTGGTGGGCACCCCTTGATTATGAAGCTGTGAAAGTTTGGTGGTCCTAGGTGGTACAGCAACAAAGAAATGGACTCAAACACGAAAACTTAACATTGATTGTGGACGCCGCCCGCCGCCCGCCGCCCGCCGCCCGCCCGCCCGGCTTTCGCCAATCCAATAGCCTGGATTTTTTTTCAAAAAACCTGGCTAAAAATTAATAAATTTATTTTTAATTGAAAATTTCTCCCTCAAAGTATACTTTGCTAGATAAGTATACTTTGCAATGTTTGTGAAATCGGCTACAGGCGTCACAATAACCCGATTAGTTCTGAGTACATAACTCTAATTACATTTCATTACACTGCATTACATAAGCGTTATGACGGACTAGTCTTTCCAAATGTGAGTTTGCAGCGTTCTTTGTTTACGTTCTACTTCGTGGAGAGTGCTCTAAGAATTTTCCTAATACACACTTTATTAGGTAAGTTTATGGTAATATGTTTGTGTCGTATTGCAGAACTGTCTCTCAATAACAAAATAGCGAGGTATGAACGTCACCGACCTGCAGGTTTGTTCTATATTTAGTGTGCGAAGTGTAAATGCTATTACGCACATTTTACTGTTGACCATGGTGTAGCGATATAGTGCAACCTGTTGCCTATAAAGCGGAAAACGTGCAGCTATAACCCGAGATGTCTGGCTATGTCTGGCTATCACTCAGAACAGCCAGAAAATTGGACGCTCTGAATATTTCATCACGTTCGACGTCATTTACAAATTTCTGTAAATATTATTCATGAAAAGTCGTCTCGTAGGAATTAATGGCATTTTTGTGGAATTTATCGGGGATATAAACTTGGAAAAGTCGCGGGAATACTGGACGAGGCCTTCCAAGGCCATTCATTCCTTATAATTCCAGCATTTGAAATAAATTCATCAAGAAAATGTGTTTATTTTCACAGACGGCAGCCATTTGTTTACATTGACAGCACTGACAGCGCACCTGTAGAAAGTAGTTCGGCGTGGGAGTTTACTGGGATATAAATTTTGGACAGAGACTTGCTACGGGCCAATCAAATGTTAGGGAATTGTGTAAATATTTTTGTGCTGGAATTATTGAAATGAAACCGCCACTGAAAACACGCTATAAACAATGATAAACATGATAAATGACAGATGATAATAAGTTGCTGGAGGTCAATCGATGAGTCCAAAAATAAGTAAATCATGTGTATTATCATATCATAGCCTCGTTTTCGTGTTCAATAAATACATGATGGAGTTCACGTGCATGCATGCCTTTATAATAGTGTAAATCCGTGCTAACAATTCGACATGTAATGCAAACTTGTGGATATTCTACCGCTTCGATACCACTAACCTACATCCACAAGTTTGCAAATCTTTGTTTCATTCAATATAGATGAGAGTTCGAACCTCACAAAACACATTACTTTTTTGTCGATCTTATTGTGTTCTTTTTATGCTTGGTTGCTGGAGAGGGAAATAGGTGAAACGGCGAGGGTTATTACTATTGTTATTTATCCCGTCAGCACATCGAGTATGTGCCGTAAAACACGGTGCCGTGAAACATTTTTGATATCCAGTCAATACAATTTTTGCATTTTACAGCCATTTGAAGGTGTTGACGGGATAAATAGAATAGTAGGTTAGTGCCGTGAATGGGAAAAAATATCTGGCGCGGAACGGAAACGGGATGTGCTCGGCAGAGCCTCGCCCATCCCGTTTCCTGAGCCTTGCCAGATATTGTTTCCCATTCACGGCACTAACCTACTATTCTCTATCTATTTTCCTTATTTCTGAACCAAAGTATATGTTGTGACCACTCATTTGAACTGTCTCGGCGAGACGGGTCAAATGGTGGTCACTACATATACTTCTGATGAGAAATAAAGAAATTATTGAGCCTTGCCGGATATTTTTTCCCATTCACGGCACTAACCTACTATTCTCTATATGACCGCAATGTGACATGATCGGCGTCAACATACTCCCAGGTTCTTCATGTACTGCAGTTCAAATGATGGACACAAATGAAAGGTGCATTTAGTTATTAGCTGTCTTCAAGGTGAAACTAACCTTCTACATGTAATTAATGTAATTGTAAGGGCATAACATGCAAAACATAAAATGTTCAAAAATATAAGAACATATAAACAAATAAATATATATATGTATGAACAAAGTAATATCGCCGTTATTGATGTCTGTCACTCTAACCCCTCGACTACATAAGACTTGGTGACCATTTTCAAAATCAATAGTGAAAAGGAATACACGCACTTGGCAAGGACATGTGACGTCACAGGGTCAGCGGACTATGTCTATTATAGCTTCACAGGGTCAGCGGACTATGTCTATTATAGCTTTCTATGGGTATATCCGTTTGCAGCCATTTTAGCTGGCCGATTCGACGCCTTATATAGAGCAATTTAGAGCTTGAAAATGCATGCTCCCGATAGCTTGGGAGGTAATTTAAATTACCAACTGGTTGACTGGTGAAACAGGCGATTGAAAACCACAATAAAAGCCATATTTGACGTAAAACGTTTCGATAGTTGATTCATTTTGATTGCCCAATCGTCCGCAACCATAAGCAGTATTGTCCCCACAGCTCGGATGGTAGAGTGCTCGGTAAATGCATTCGAATTGCGTTCCTTTTGTGCGAGTTCGAGCCTCAGACAAATTATTATTTTTGTATTCATATAACAGATTCAACGTTTTCTCACTTGTACGAAAATGTCTTAGATAGAGTTTGACAAACGGGTCATTGTGACGTGTGCACTGGGTTTACAGCGTCACAGATCAGGATGCCCATCACGCAGTCAGATCAGGGCATACAGTGTTCACAATTAATTTACTGAATAAATCTTTGACTATCAAACAATGTGAAACAAAATCGGGATGTAGACACATTCTAAAATTGTCGCCAGTAGGTATTTCATAGAAACGAAAGTACGGGGGGGGGGGGGGGGCTCTTGGGGAAGTCAAATAACACATCCTCTGGATTTTTGGCCTCCTAATTCCCGACCCCTGGAAATGTTTAACTGTAAATACACCCCACACATTGTATGTCCGCCGCCCCAGAGCGGGGAAAACATTGGTTGCACTTATAAATTTGGTCCAGACAGACATATGGATGTAACTAAGACGATTCAAATGACAGTATGCAATATACGTCTTTGTACAAAAAATATGTTTCTGTAAGTTACATTAACTAATGTTAATAAAATAAACCTATTAACGACGGCAGATATCTATCTGGGAGCATGAAGTGAGGGACATAATTCAATAAAAAAAGATAGCACAGTGTTAGTTTGGAACCCACAACCCTGAACGTTGATTAATTAAACAAAACAATAACTGTTACCACTACGCTACATGCATCAGATACGAAATGTAAGTATTGGTCACGGTTGATATAGGTGCATGTATGTGCATTGATATCGACTAATATTGACTTGCTCATGCATGCATTACCAATGAGCACTTGACATATGATGGTGTGATACATAACGATTCGAGTGCCTGTGTTCACTATTTTCTTTTTCAGCAAATACGTAATTACAAAAGTGACAACTTGATTCAGAATATTCCTGAACGTTGCTTGAATATATTTCGGGCCAACATTGGTGACATGCATGCTACATCGTCATGCTAATGTCGGTTTTGCATTTTTAACACACCTACTTTACCTATTATGGATCAATATGGAATCTCCTGTGACCTTTGTCCTTGCCACTTTATCGGAATTCAACAGTACTGTTGATTTCTCATAAATTGGCAAGGGCACGTGACGTCACGGGATCAGTGGACTATGTCTATTATAGCTTTCTAGGGATGTAGCCGTTTGCAGCCATTTTAGGTGGCCGAATCGACGCTTTATCTAGCTAGAGCAATTTAGAGCTGGAAAATGCATGCTCCCGATAGCTTAGGAGATCATTTAAATTACCAACTGGTTGACTGGTGAAACAGGCGATTAAAAACCACAATAAATGCCATATTTGTAAACATAAAACGTTTCGATAATTGATTCATTTTGATTGCCCAGTCGTCCGCAAGTATTTGCATTATTGTCCGCACAGCTCAGGTGGTAGAGCGCTCGGTAAATGCATTCGACCTGCGTTCCTTTTGTGCAAGTTCGAGCCTCGGACAAATTATTATTTTTGTATTCATATAACAGATTCAACGTTTACTCACTTTTACGAAAATGTCTTAGATAGAGTTTGACAAAAGGGTACTGTGACGTGTGCACTGGGTTTACAGCGTCACAGATCAGGATGCACATCACGCAGTTAGATCAGGGCATACGGTGTTCGCAATTAATTTACTGAATAAATATTGCACTATCAAACAACGTGAAACAAATGATGTAGACACATTCTAAATTTTTCCCCAGTAGGTATTTCATAGAAACGACAGCACGGGGTTGGTGGACTCTTGGGGACGTCAAATATACACATCCTCGGGGTTCTCGGCCTCCTAATTCCCGGCCCCTGGAAATGTTTGACTGTAAATACACACACACATTGTATGTCCGCCGCCACAGAGCGGGGAAAACATTGGTTGCGCGCTTATACATTTTGTCCAGAGAGACATATGGATGTAACTAAGACGATTAAAATTACATTATGCAATATACGTCTTTATCAGTTTGTTGAACTAATACAAAAATATGTTTCTGTAAGTTACATTAAATAATGTTAATAAAATAAATGTATAAACGACGTTAGATATCTATCTGGGAGTGTAAAGTGAGGGACACAATTCAATAAAAAAAAAGATAGCACAGTGATGGTTTCGAATCCACAACCCTCAACGTTCATTAATGAAACAAAACAATAACTGTTACCACTACAATATATGCATCATATATTGATGTGATACATATACGATTCGAGTGCCTGTGCTCACCATTTTATTTTTCAGCAAATACGTAACAACAAAAGTGACAACTTGATTCAAAATATGCCTGAACGTTACTTGAAGACATCGGGCCAACATTGGTGACATGCATTCTAAATCGTCATTGCTAATATCCGTTTTGCATTTATAACACACCTACTTTACCTATTACGGTTCGATATGGAATCTCCTGTGTCCTTTGCCCTTGCCACTATATCGGAATTCAACAGTACCTGTCTCACCTATTCTGTGTTTTCTTTATGACCAGTTTGTTTGTAAACAAGTAGCAAGTTATCGTCTGCGGACTATACGTGACCAGAGCAGCTTTAATGTACGAAGTTACATGTATGTGTACACAATCAATACAATGTAAGACTATTGCTGATTTAATATGATATTGATTGATTGACTAAACACGTTGACTGATTTCACAAGAAACTCGGCATAGCGGGGCCAAATGTATAAGCATTGAAAAACATATCGTTGAAGAGGACAGCGGAAGAAGGGGGTTAACTCCTTCATGGAGTTAGCCCCCTTATTCCACTGACCCCTTTAAATGATAAGGTAAACTGAGTATTGTTAACAAAGTGGCAAGACGTAGCTGGTTGTACATGTTGTAGAAGAC
Organism: Conchocele bisecta; assembly: GCA_029237695.1. NCBI lineage: Eukaryota > Metazoa > Mollusca > Bivalvia > Lucinida > Thyasiridae > Conchocele > Conchocele bisecta. Next base: position 55,744,739 of record CM055271.1, on the reverse strand, counting down.
AATTCAGAACGTATGACACACGGCCATGTGATTTTGTTCCTTCGGACTTCTGCGTAATTTCATGAAATACGTTTACAAACATTTCCGTAAATGGCGTCAAATGTTGACACAATTTTCAGAGTACATATTCCGCATGTACTCTGAACATTTTGTCAACATTTGACTTTATTTATGAAAAATATTGTAAATTTTGTAAACGTATTTAATGAAATTACGCAGATGTCTGAAGGTAAAAAATCACTTAGCGTTTCTCAATTATGTGAAAAGGGTTCAGTGGAAGAAACCACTTCCACTTATTTAGCTGACGCCATTCAGTATAAGATGAACTGGTTTAAACAAAGACGTGAAAAGTGCATTGGATGTTGCAATATCTTGTGGGAGACAAAAATGATTGGCATAATGGTATGGGTCATTGGAATAAGACAGCTAACTGTGTAAAAATATGGCATGTTCCTCAGATTTTAAAGCAAGTGTTACTGGGCGCATAATAATATTTAGACAAGCCACATCAATGGGGACCAGTTCAATCTGGTAATTCTGATGCAATGAACATTAAAATGTCATCCGTAGAATATTTATCCCGTCAACACAGTGCGTATGTGCCGTGAAACACAATGCCGTGAAACAGTTTTGATATCCTGTCAATACGACATAATCACTGCGTATGAATATGTGCAGTGGCTGGGATTCTATTTTTGCATTTTAAAGCCATTAGTAGGTGTTGACGGGATAAATAGAATAGTAGGTTAGTGCCGTGAATGGGGAAAATATCTGGCGCGGCTCGGAAACGGGATGTGCTCGGCAGAGCCTCGCCAATCCCGTTTCCTAAGCCTTGCCAGATATTTTTTCCCATTCACGGCACTAACCTACTATTCTCTATATATATGGCCGTCCTCATGGACTGACTGAGATCTAGTAGGCTAATTTCGAATAAATACACCATGCGATTGATTACGTGTGAATAAACGTATGATTACAGAACCACTCCGTTGTTCGTCTCAGAGAGATTCCACAGAAGGTGCATTCTACGGAGCCGCGCAGGGGACGTAGTATTCTTTTTTTTATTAATTCGTTCCCACGAAATAACAAGTCGTTCCCTCAAGTTAATAATTCGTTCCCACGAACTAACAAGTCGTTCCCTCGAATTAACAGTTCGTTCCTACGAATTGTTTTGGCGCCCAGTTGCGCGTGCACCAAGGTGTTTCACGCGAAGCAGCTGGGCGAGGCAACGAAGTGTTAATTCGTGGGAACGAATTGTTATTTCGTGGGAACGAATTGTTAAATTGAGGGAACGAATTGTTAATTCGAGGGAACGAATTGTTAAATTGAGGGAACGAATTGTCATTTCGTGGCAACGAATTAATAAAAACAATCCATGTCCCCTGCGGGGCTCCGTACGACACTGCCCTCAGTGGCGGAATTCTTGTTTATTATTTAATATTATTATCAAGGCTGCCATCGAGGGGATACGCTTCGTTCAAAGATGCCATTTCTTGTTAACAACGTAGCAACCCGTGCATGATTCACATGTTGTGAACTACAACTTAAAGGTGCATGCCCACTCAGTAGGCACAACATGCTCTTTACAGGAATTAAATAAGTGTATACTTGTATCACTATTACACCAGTTCTAAAACTTACGAGTGCCCGCTATACCGATATAATTATTTCGTAATATTTATTTCACTGATAGTGACGCGCTGTGGTATCAGGCTATTTTCATATGCAAATGAGGCATGCTATTTTTAATTATTTATACAAATTAAATGCGTCACCTGAAAAAATAGTATTTTCGACATTTTAAGGGAACACGGTTATCGCCACTGATATCAGTGTGGAAATTTAGATCTGATATAAAATGTATAATAATGCCAATCTGTACGTGGGGAAATGGTGAAAGAATGTTTATTTTTCCAGGAAATGTTTCAGATGATGTCTCTGATATGATGAACATTTTGTGTCATGGAGTTAGCTCCCTTCAACCACTGACGTCGTCAATAATACATGCGGAATACACCTTCAAGTCCCCCAATCCGGGATATTTTACTTTTATTTTTCTTATTACTTTTCTCAATGAAAGTATAATTTGCGACTACTCATTTGAACCGTCTCGATGAGACGGTTCAAATGGTGGTCGCGACATATACTTCTAAGCACATTTAAAGAAAATATGTATGATATTCGCCAATCAAAATGGCATATCCTCAGCATGAAATGGGTTAAAGGTAATTCCCTCACCGTTCACATATAAGGTAATATAAATTCGTCATGGGGTTAACCTCCTTCCATTATACAGATAGCAAGGGAGAGGGGGGGGGCATATAACGTTGCTCTTGAGGTTCCGTACGTCCGTCCGTACGTCCATCCGTTTACATTTATGTTAACAAATCGAAAAATCAAAACGTTTGTAAGAGTTTCTCCAGTTATAGTTTTATAGTTATATGTTTTACAAACAATTTAACCATTACAGTGCTGAATTAAAATTTGTCGTCCGATGTTTATTTTTCATTTGCCATTGGTCTTATCAAAATATGCTTTTACAGCACTTTAGAATCATTTCCATTTATATTGGTAATGATTCTAAAATGCTGCCAAACCATGTTTTTATTTAGAGAAAATACAAAATAAGAAACAGACGGAAATTCTAAACTGGTTTGGACACGCTTCTGTACAACGCATATTTTTCGAGTTACCCCTACCCAGAGTAGAACTTTATGAAATGTATCTATCTTTATGTGAAATTCATCGTATAAATCGAATCTGCGTTTTAAAATTGCGTAAACCGTGGCCGAATGCCGTAATTTTAGACATTTCTATGGTAACCATAAGTTCTCTGTGCTTAAAATACAGACAAAATGTTAACTGTTGTTGCAATGATTACTGTCAATAAACGTGTGGTGATATCATTGTATTAACAGGATACACGTATATTCACTCGGGATTATATTTATATGTAAATTTCAGAAATTAAACTAAAGAGTATGGTAACCATAGCACCGATATTCTAACAAATCAGCAACAATTTCCTTGGGCAGCATTCTGTACGACGTTTAGTTTGCGATTTACCCCACACCCAGAGTGAAGCTTTATGAAATGCATCTATCCTTATGTAATATATATCGTATAAACCGAATATGCGTGTTAAAATTGTGTAAACAACGGCCGAATGCCGTAATTTTGTAAATTGCCATGGTAACCGTGAATTCTCGAATTATCTGACTAAAAAAATACAGACAAAATGTAAACAGTTATTGCGTTGATTACTGTTAATAAACTTGTGAAATATGATTTCATTAATAGGATGCACATATATTTGACTCGGTATAATATGTATCTGTTAACGTCACGCATTACACAAAATCTGGCGTAACCATGGCAACCGATATTCTAACCAATCAGCAACAATTCGCTAATTAATGGCGTTTTCAGGTCATTCTTATTTATTTAAATTACGTATCTACATACATAAACTACTGATATTTAAAATAAGACTGTATGCTGTTGGCGTTCAGAACCTTACAATGTTTACAATGAGCACTTAGTAGTGAGTTACTCCCCTTTGAATTGAATTTGTATAATAATACAAGACACATCATCATATATGCATTTACAAATCTGAAACTTGCGCCTACCTTAAATAATGGGGTAACATTATGTGGTAATGCATAGGTAGCAACAAGTGCAACCTTTGTATGCTGATCAAGTAAAGAACATCATAATAAAGAAAAAATAAATGGCCGCCAAATGTTTGTTTTATCAATGTCATAGTATTTGTCATGTGATATGTTTCCCTGTTGTCCATCGTTCCTAATACATGTTAGAGAGAGATTCAAAATGACTCACATATTTTGAGAATATTTCATGTACATGTACATGTATAATGTAATGTTCTGCTATTTGTCCTATTTACGCTTGTGCATGTATAATTATACACCTTATCAATATTACATTATTTAACAGCTATCGACACTATATTATGCAAATTCATTTGATTATTCACAAATGTTTACAATGAAATACTATTTTGTATAGGTTTACTATATTATCAATCTCGTATTTGTCTATATTAAAGTACATCGCGTGTATCAGATTTCGCTTCACAAGAAACAGAATACATATACATGTACATTTACAAACAAATAATGTGAGCATGGAGTAGACTGGCACATGTTATACATTGACGTTCATTTCAATTATTTCGCGAGTGTATCATATATGTAACTGTGTACACTGCAGGATTAATAGCCGACAGTACCATGATATCAGATAATGAACATTGTCGCGTGACACGTGCATTCTTGTATATTCCGGATTTCCGTATAATTGTATATTTGTGATGTGTGGTACTGTGTTGTATTGTTGCGTACTATTGATTTCACGTACCTGTGATTCCACATACCTGTGATTTCACACACCTGTGATTTTTACATACCTGTGATTTAGCATGTACATTTGCCATGTACAATGTGCGTGTAATAACGGGGCTTATGTTGTATTGGTGGAAATACGTTTATGCGTGTCCTTTTTGCGGATTTAAATACATTTTATGAGCAATGTTTTACTGATGTCACGCCATATTTGCCACAGACTATGCATGTGTGTGGTAGAGAACTTTGTGACTGCGTGTGCTGGTTTCGCTAGTGAAAAGACCCTTTTGGTATTACGGACGTCCACTACCCGTGCGCGGCCGAGTTTGTCCGCGTGTCAGTTGTTCACCAGATAATGGGACCTTCTGTAGGTGAAGCCAGTATATAGCGCAGACCATACCATGGTCTGCCCTGTTATGTATGCTACGGGTTAGTGTTTCAGCATAGCCTGGTACTGGCCAACACGGATATTTCGCATTATGAGATCTGGGTCTATAGTGTGCAGATTTATGGTAGTGTGGGATATACCATGTTGGATGGTATTTATTCCGCGAGGGCTGTACACTAGTTTGGTTGAATTTATGGCGTGGAAACATATATTTATGCCAAATATAACCCACGGGTGAAATGGCAAAAGCCAGGATTTTGTAATATTTATGCTGAGATGTCGAACGAGGGGTAGGCATATTCATTATTCCGTGCGTGATTTCACTGGTGCGTATATAAGCGATGTCTCGCAATGTGTTGTTGGGACACATATTGTCTGGTAGCAGAAGGATAGTACTGTATTCACCAGTGACACGGAGGATTTTGGTATGTACCTACAACATTTTATTTCAGCTGTGATTTGCCGTTGTTCGATTCCCGTTGTTCGATTCCCGTTTTAGTCCGTTGTGCATCATGTATGTCCGTCTGTGCGTATTCATCCAGTAAATGGAGGCTCATTTCATTTTGTAGCCTCTTGAGATCGCTCCAGCGAGCCACATTGGATGTTTTGGTCCACTCGTTGAGGGCAGACCCCAGTCAGTGCAGAGTACCAGGTCGTCCGAGTGTCCGTACGTCTGTCTGGCGCAGTGTGTGTAGCAGCTCCGGGTACAGGCCTGTATAGAGCAGTGTGTGATTGCTACATCGCGTTCAGCAGACAGTCACAGCCATCGATTAGTGAAGTGAAACACCATACGCATATATCATATTCTTATACTACCACCGAGTTGAATGTCACCCATGTGAAACTTTTCCCGGCGTCTTAGCCAACGTGATAATCGTCATTTGTATTATATCGGAACTTTACATCCGGTCTACCACTTCCGGTATTACAACCAATTGATTCACCATGGATACTTTACATCCGGTCCACCACATCCGGGTTGCTACAGTCGAGTGATACCATAGGAACTTTACATCTGGTCCACCATTTCCGGAAATAATACTACCTTTGGAACTTTACTTCCGGTACCAGCTTCCGGAACATTATCGTTATTGACTACCATATGATGTAACCACATCCGGCTTTGACTTTGACATTCAGACTTTGGAAATACATTGCATAGGCAATACATATGTATACTTTGATAGTGTATGGTAATACTCCTATCATGGCATATCATGGCTAAGGGATTGTAGTAAGACTACATATATTGTTTATTGATTAATCCACTTGAAGTTGGATTATAGCCATATTGTTGACTAGACCTCATACTGCGGGTGAGGCAGACCTTGGGACCTTGAATACTCAGAGGTTACCACTATCTATTGAGATACGCCAGCACTGGGGTAGCTCAGATGATTGTCATTTGTCCTCCAATGTTCGTTCTGCCATGTTGTACTTATTCTAGTTATACATGTTGTATGTTATTTCACTTTGATTAGCGATCATCAAATTACTTGTGCATTCATACTATTGTCCACTACGGGACCATTGAGATACCACATACTGAGTTTATTCGTCTATAGCTTTTAAGTTGCGTTAAAGTATAACAGTCGATTGGCTTACAACCTTGTAATTGAATAGTATCATGCACCGTACATCGATGTTCGCATATCAATGTATCATGTATTCCTGTGTGTTCCCCATGTAATATAGTGTACATTATAAGTGATTAATAGACTACGTGTACTTATCTACTCTAGCCTATCCCTTACACTTCAACTGCATTGTTACCACTTTTTGTTCGTCAGATCAAGCTGTACTGGCCATAACGTCATAACAATTGAAGTATACTTGGTTCATATGATAATAGGGGAGACAATTTTGTCTCGATCATTCCTGACCTTGGTAATGACCTTGACAAACATATAATTAAACAAATAATAGCAGCTGCAAATCATGTAATCGCGGCTTAATCAAATTATATGTACGGGACTATTAGGAGTCACACATCTCCAGGTAGCTCACCAGCACACTCAAGTGTATCAAAACATACTGCATACCGTCACATACCACTTACAATGTTAGCATAACTTGCACACTATTATTATATATAGTGTCACTAAATGTGTTTTCGAAAACATTTGTGTACAAACAATATAGATGTGGTACATTATTACCCCGACTCGATCGTTAATTTATGTTAGTGTGTGTCTTACAGACTATGTGTCAATTAATTACCATAATTTCATATGTACAACACGACTTTATTCCATAAAAACGATGTACATCTGATTATTGTGCAAACATTCAGTTTGAGAAGAAAAGTATTAAGCCCATGAGATGTAGTAATAGTAGTAATATATATTCAAATGTGTATCGATAAAATATCTAGAAGTTCAATAAATGTACGTGTACGTGCTGTCGTGACGCCATTGTGTATGACCACCAGACATGTGTGTCCTACTAGTACACATAGGCCTCTGAGAAATATTCAGGTACATGTCCACTATTTGTTCCTTTAATAGACACTTCGCACAAAATTGAATTTTCCATGAGTACAATTCGCATAAGCGTAAAAACTTGTTTTATAATCCAATTGTATGTACTACATGTATAAATGTATATCACTGATCTTTCATGAAATAAATATTGCTTAAAACAAACATATACATATAATATTATTTCTATTGCATATATGGCATAAACTGATATTGCTTTCACCACTTGGAAAAGTCGCGGGAATACTGGACGAGGCCTTCCGGCCTTCGTCCAGTATTCCCGCGACTTTTCCTGCACCTCTATATGTACACTTGTGTAACAACATATCTAAATCTACAATGAATTTAAATAGAATATTTATTTCAAATAAATTAAAAACAATAGCAATGTCATAAACATTATATTATATTTAACTACCACCACTAACATGTATGGTTTGTTGTTATACTATAAATTCCACTCACATTCGTTGATCAACAAAAATATATACGTATACCAGAACCTCTTCTATCATAACACAAGACGGTTTCGTGTACCTCACTAGTCTGCCAGATCACCGACCTATGTCTGATACGCAAACGTACATGAATATCTTTTACCGAAGCCCAGGTGCATGTGACTGCCATATGCAATTTCAAATGTAACACTTTATTTCTACAAACATACACAGATGTTATGCATATTTACTAGTATGGCTGTGAAGCATGTTTCTGCGTCTAATGGTTTAATTATTCAAACATGACAATATAATTATTGTCCAATTATGTAACTTTGATAGCCGCAGATGAGATTATATACAATTTCAATAGACGTACGTGTATTTCTAACACAATGTATTCGAAAATAGTTCCCTGGAAACATAATCGATTGGCTTGCATACTGTTTCTGCCACGCAGTCAGTTTGATATGACACACACATACTAATATTGGAATATATATGTCATTGCCATCAGGTTCCATCTCTTGCAAATCTAGCATATGTTATCATATGTTCAACATGCTTACGACTGAGACTGTATGCTATTTAATAGATTATGAGTGGAGTATGTTTTAACTGGGCTCTCCGTTTTCTCTGCTCACCGATATTTCCGGCCGCAGCCTGGTCCGACATTCAAATATTTCATCAGTCTATTGGCCTTGACATTGGGCATAAAAGACGCATGGATGGGATATATAATGAAACTATCGATGATGATAAAGACTTAGGCTGCATAGATAATGGGTACCCGAAAACTTCAACGCAAATCTTACGGACGGATGCCCTGATTGACTAACGGACGAACGGAGTGAAATACGAAAACACGTACATTTCTGTTCGAAATAACACTAACCATGACTGCTAGCAGGTTCATTATTTCGTCATCGCCCGGTATATCCTCATTCATGAGGAAATTATGACATGTTATGTATCAATGTAAAATGTGTTCTCAAAACAAACGTTTGAATTATATCCAATCGATTAAAAGTGACGATCATTTTATTATTGTTATGTTATAGGCACATCCAATACCTACAGGGGAACTACATGATGTTGAAATTTAATTTATGTATGATTATTTTCATCAAGCTATTAATGTATATCCCATTCTAGCAGGCGTTAGCATAAATTATTATCTACATCGAATCCCACAAGTTAAGACATTTCGCCCATATGCTACAAATCAGCTGATAGAATACTGTTATATCGAACATGTTCTGACATTGCACTCATCATTTAGATGCTTTACAATAGAGTCCGCCGACAAATTAAAAGCTACATTATTGTTCTACCGTGGGTATATCGAAAATGAAACAAAAAGCTAAGTCACATATTTCGCCGGTTGGTAACGAAGCGTTTTGTGTAGATCCTGATCATCAGTGAGAATCGTGCAATGGTTAAACTGGTAACAACTTGTTGTTCAGGGAAATAAACGGCATCATGTTGGATGAATTGTGAACGGTGTATGCTCTGATCAGAGTCTTCTGGTCGAATGTCACAGGCCGTGACCAATATAACACTTTTATAAACATCATTATCGGCATCACACTTACACATAAAACTGTATAACATGATGTATCTTAATCCAAATAAAAGTTTTGACGTATGATTTACTGAAGATCTGCAGCTGCTACAGACGGGATTTTGAACGTATGATTTATCGAAGAGCTGCTACAGTTTTCTTCATAGCGGCCATTTTGAAAATAAAAATACTTGGCGGACTAGTTGTGTTACTCGTATATGTATGTAATTAACAGATTCACATATTGATAGCTTCTACACCTATTCAGTTAGAAATGAAGAAACTTTGCAACTGGACGTTAACAGAAATTTAATAGAAATTTAACAGTTAATAGAAATGGCAATGTGCTTCACGGAGGCCATTTTGAATTATGAAATGAATAAATTGCATAGGTTATTGCTTATTGGGTTTTATTATCACTGACATATTTACATTTGTGATCGTTATTGGTATCATACTGTTTTGAAATATGGAAAATCAGGATGTTTCAAGATATTATCTGTCGACCGGCTGTTACGTTATGTTTCATGGCGCCATTTCAACACAAAAAATTACGAACCTTGTCTTCCGTTTTCTCTGCTCATAATTAATGGTTTTGGTAAATATCTTTATATGCTGAAACTGCACAAATCATGAGCTCTAATCAAGTGATAGGAAATGATATAATTTTGGTTCTGTCATTTGCAGGCATGGTTATCATCTTGGAATTGGCGGCCATCTTGGTTTGGGAAAACCTACACCAGACTACATTTTTTACTTTCATGCAACATACAAGTGCAAAAAATGCGAACGTTTACTTTTAACACTAATAATTGACAAGAATGTCGACATTATAACTATTTGTAATTTCTTTTAATTTCTGTTAATTTAACGGTTGCCATGGAGATCAGCAAACAATCTATATTCGGCCGCGGTTTTCGCAATTTTAACACGCACATTCGAAGTCTACGATGAATTTCCTATAAGAATAGACATGTTTCATGAAGTTCTACTCTGGGTAGGGGTAGGTCAAAATGTTCAGCATAGATATGACCAGTTAATTTCGAATTATCAATTTCACGCCCGCGGACAGCATGTATTTAATGCAATATTCCAAATAAGTGGGCAGACAGCAATATGCGTTCGACATTTGTGAACAAGCCACACAGGAAGCTTGTACATGAACACAAATATGCTGCTATGTTAGTGCTCAATACCAATGTAGAAATGTGAAATATCTCTGTGCAGCCTCTTTAAAATTATCAAGTTCTGAGGTGAAATTTACACTTTAAAACCATGCGGTGCCACGTCACTTGCAGAACTAGAGATTGAAAATTGCATATTTTCTCAATCATCTTCTAGATGCAAATGCAAATGTCTAGATGCAAATGTACTATCAAGGTGCAAACCAATTCCCATCCATACGTTTTCTCTGGAATAAATTATTGTTTGAAACTCCCGAAAAAATCCCAGAACAGGTCCGATGGCCCTGAAATGAACATTCATCAATTAATGTGATGTAAAATATGATTAAAATAAAAAATCACGTAGAAAATGATAATTAAACAATCAAAGTGAACTTTAATGAGCAGAAAATGTAATAGTTATGAATTTCACCGGTGCCATTGTAGGAAACTGGCGGCTAACTGGTCACTGCTACCAAACAGAGTGACAGGAAGTAGACAGTTGCACATTTTGTAGAAGATCGTTGAGGGCGGAATGAGGGATCATAGCTAGCCATCTCCCGTTGAATTTAGTTATGGACATCCGGTCCAAAGTGTGTAGTTGTTGTTGAAATGAAGTAGTGTATGCCAATCATACACTAAAGTTCGTACGACTAAAATGTTCGTAAGTGCAAATTATGATAGTCTGTAAATTTCATATTAACACTGTTTCCTTGTAAACAATTATTGGATTTACATTTATCAATAAATGTAGATTCGTCAATTGAAATTTCCAGACGATTCTAAATTTGCACATTTTAGTCGTACGAAGCTTAGTGAAACGGGCCCCTAATCCGGGACTGCATTATTTGCCAGATTCATATTTGCACACTTATCAATGTTATTGCAATCAGTGTAGACTCAGATCAGACTGCACAGATGTGCAGTCTGATCTGTGTCTACTCTGTTCGCGAAGCTCATTTTTTTGTGCTATTTGGTAATAAATAAATGCTGAAATACCGGATCTCTATAAATATATTTGCAAAGGGAAATACATGTAACTAGGTACCATCCATCATTGGAGGAGCAGGGAAAGAAGGCGGGCTAGCTCTATGAATGACTCGTTCAATTATAAGGTAGTTGAAAGTATTAGTAAATAATTGTGCTAACTCCCTCGTCCTTCATTCCGCTGACCCATGTCACTGGTTTTACACTCTGCTTTGGCGTAAAATGTTTCACGTCGAAATAGACGCCGGATTCACGACGAATTCTCGTTCAGATAAAACTGCATAAAACACAGTTTCGTCTAGTAAGCGGCGCAAAAAGATTGCGCCGGTTACTAGACGAACATGCGTTCATGCGATAGCTCTAAGTAGAGCTGAGTGGCATCTCGTCACGAAACCGGTGCCTGTTTCGACCTGAAAGAGTTTACGCCGGCGCGGTGTACAGCACCACTGTAATAAATGATGACAAAGAAAACTGGTCTTATTTACAGAGTGGTGACAAATGTATGGTTGCCCATTTTGTGGACGACAAAGATCTGCCCAAGTTGTTCGCAAATAAAGGGAGGAGTAGACGTCGAGGACCTACCATCCAAGAAACGATACCTACGCTTTACCCGACCCATCTAAACTGTGACATTCATCAATAGACAAAAGTAACCCGTCATGAGATTGACACAATCGACATTATTTGTGTACCCGAATGAATGGCCCGCTTTAGGATGTCTCAGATATCCAAGTGTGGTTGTTCGCCTCGTGCACAGCAAATGACCTATATCAAACAATATTATCATTTCATACCATTATATTCGACTACCAAAAGGTTGGAGTTATATTCAATCAAGTACCATATATGCCATCAGAAACTGCAATAAGCAGGGGAGATAATTTGGTTACATGTATGCATTTTTTCTCTCAACTGAAGAGTAAAACAATAATATCGTTTCGTTAACATGATCATACAACACCACATATACAAAGAAGTGTTTATTAGAGAAACTGCTATAAGTAATATAAATATTACAGGGGAACCTCTCTAAACCGGACATCATGGGAGGTCTCCAGGGTTTCCGGTTCAGAGCACATGCATTCGACTTCCATCGGTATAACAAGGCTTCTAACTTTTTTCAGACACGACCTCGTATAATAACACATTCCGCGATTTTATTAACGCTAATGAGAATATTTGGCGGAAAGTGCACATGTTCATTGGAGAAGTATCGTTATCTTGCTAAAATAACATAATTAGAACATATTTATGCAAATAATATCAATTACAGCTCCTTTTTCTAGGTCGAACACAACCTCGTATCATAACAAATGCATAGCAAATGTTAAACATGTTAGTTTGTTATGATACGAGGTCGTGTCCGACCAAAGTTAGAAGCCATGTTCATTTTATAGAGGTATACCGATGAAAACTGAAACACGCCGAATTCCTGTGGTTTAGAAAGGTTACATTGTAATGTTTACATGTGACTATACCAAGGCATGCAGCTGTTCTTTGTGAACTTGAACAGGCACCATCATCCGAGATAGATGACATAGAGAATAGTAGGTTAGTGCCGTGAATGGGAAAAAATATCTGGCAAGGCTTAGGAAACGGGATGGGCGAGGCTCTGCCGAGCACATCCCGTTTCCGAGCCGCGCCAGATATTTTTTCCATTCACGGCACTAACCTACTATTCTATTTATCCCGTCAACACCTACTAATGGCTTTAAAATGCAAAAAAATAATCCCAGCCACCGCACATATTCATACGCAATGATTAGGTCGTAATGACAGGATATCAAAACTGTTTCACGGCACCGTGTTTCACGGCACATACGCACTGTGTTGACGGGATAAAATGAAACACATAAACATAAAGATTAGTTTGCAACCAGGAGCAGTCCAGACAGAGACATAATTACTATACACAGACGGGTAACTTGTTATACCACCGCAACAAGTTGTGGGGGTATACTGGAGTGTTTGCGGGCGTGTTTGCGTGCGTCCGTACGTCCGTCACTAAACTTAACATCAGAGAATATGTTATAACTTCTATTTCCTTCATGGACATTTCTTAATATTTAACGCATGCATTATAATGTTGAATCTGGTTATACCCCTTATGTGAGTATTACGATATTCGTAATCCTATTTTAGGGTAAGGGGCCAAGTGACTTGGTGTGGCATAGACCTGGCACCAGATCAGGTTATTCTAATTTCAGGGCTGAATATATTTGTTCTTGATGTAAATATTCCGTTCTGATTTTGGGATTCCCCCCCCCCCCCCAATGCAGCAGGTTAAAATGGGATCGAACCCGTTTTCCCGGCCTTACATGACCTAAGCTGTTGATACACCATTAAACACTAATAATAAACAAAACCTCTAAGGCTCTACTATCATGCTGTGACAAATCGACGACCGTCCAACCCCAGCTGAACACAAGGTCAATGTCACATACTTAGCCTCTTTCTAAAACTTAACAAAAGAGGAATATGTTGTACCTTCTATTTTCTTCATCAAAAGTAGTAATAGTTAGTTAACACATGCATTCCTCCATGTATCTACTATCATGCTGTGACAATTCCATGATCGGCCAACCCAAGCTGATCCCAAGGTCAAGGCCACATACTTAGTCGCTTTACAAAACTTAACATGAGAAACATGTTATATCTTCTATTACCTTCATCAACAATTTCACAGCTGTATTCATCTAAGGCTCTACTTACAAACATTAACATCAGAGAACTCGGTTATAACTTCTATTAACTTCAACGAAAGTTCTTAATATTTCACGCATGTATTTCTCTAAGGATCTACTATCATGCTGTGACAAATCCACGAACGTCCAATTCACGCGGATCACAGGGTCATGGTCACATAATTGGTTGTGCCTTTAATTCCAAGGGAGATACTGGGACCAGCCAATCACGTCAAAAACTGGCATCAGAGTGCTCACGCTGCTAGTTTTTTTTTACTTCTTGATATTTTGGAGGATTACTTTTGAAATAACCATTTCTCGAACGATGAGCTTAAGATGGTATGCGACGAATGGGACAGGTAGCAGGCATTGCAAGATGACATCCGAGCCAGGGCTTCTCGCCGACAAATTGTAACTGGTGAGGGGATAAAACAGTTGACTGATGAGGGGATACAAACAGTTGGTACTTCAAGGTCGAAACGACGAGAGAAGATCTCTTAGCCGTTTAGAGCTCCTATACGTGCTCCTGTATGTGTGGGCCCGGAAATGAGCTTAGGCTCGGCAGTCCTTCGGATGGCTCTTCGGATTGCCATTGTGACAACGACCCTTCAGAGTACGTGCCTCGAGATTCCAGCGCATCGCCGTGCTATAATTAGGCGCCCGTAGCCTAAACTGACATATAGATTGCCCACCATAACTTTACGCTATAATATCCCCCGTGACATCAATTGCACACCATACTTTTACGCTAGAGGTTTGATGAAATGTCCCCCCCCCACCAACGTTCGACACCATTAATGCCGTTCCAACCCTAATCGCAAGCGCATTGCAGTCTCATCTGTATCTACGATGTTTGCAAGTTTGATGTACATTAACGTTTGGCACGGTGTATAAAACTGACCAGTGTGATCTCCCGTCACAGGGCCGCTGAGTTCAATACAGGTGACCAATGAAATAAGAATACGGACGGACGCCCGCCATACATTTCTTCGGTGGGACCAGCGTGGATTGACAGGGTTATATCCCATGTCATTCAGAGACACTGAGATGGTGTCGGTGTCCGGCCAGAGGGGTTCCACTGCACAACCACGGAGAGATGCGCTGGGTGTCCTGTAGCCGAGTTACTACTGCATATGTTTGATGATTAAAAGTATGAACAATTATTCCACTGAATTTATTACATTATCACAATAAATTAATACATTTGTCCTTAAATTGAAAATTTCTCCCTCAAAGTGTACTTAGCAAGAAAAGTATACATGTACTTTGCAATTTTGGTGAAATCGGCTACTGGTTAGACAGCTTTCACGGTACAATGTTGGAGACATGTCGGCAACGTACAACGCTGTTTCGTTTTGTGGGATATATTTAGCTATCATATGTCGAACGTGTGTACAATAGCAAGGTGCACGATCACGTGGTTATAATAACAACAACAGTGGCTGAAAGTGTTGAAATCTTGCCCACTCCAAAGTAAATATTATTTGATATTGTCCTTAATATGAAACGGATTTTGATGAAATATGGCGCAGCAAACGCGTCTTCATGAGCTGTATTTGGTCGTCCAGGGAGTTCGGCACAGACTTATGTCATTTTTGCGAAGAATCGATTTCCGTGTCGGTGTCATTTTTGCGAAGAATCAATTTCCTTGTCGGTACGGAAATCGATTCCTCGCAAAAACGATATAAGTTTGGGCCAACGTACAGAGACCACCAAATGCAGCTTAACAAGACGAGTTTGGTGCGCCATATTTCATCAAATTCCGTTACGTAATAACGACACTATAAAAGAATACGTATTTTGAATCGGATGGATTCTGGAAGTTTCAGTACTTGTTGTTGTTGTTGTTGTGTTAGTACTACGTGAGCATACACCTTGAATAGGCCCCCCGTTGTTGTCTGCTTAGATAATCAAAGTACTGAAAGTACTGAACATAGGGTACTACAAGATTAAACTAGATTGTTGATTGATTGTTGGTGTTGCAGTTTCATTAACGCTTAAAGCGCTGGAAACGACAATTGTCGTCTGCTGTTTTAAATATTTTTATATTTTCTCCTCAAAAACATACGGAGACGATTCTACTGCGCTGCCAAAACAGGTTTTTAAAGAGATTAAAATATACAAAATGAGCAGACGGCAATTTTCTTTTTCAGCGCTTTAATGGTTAAGGGGTAAACTATTGATATGGCACAAGTACAGTATGCACTGCTACAGTATGTACCAAAACGGTCAACAACATTACAGATTATGCATGGCAATATCAGAAAGATACGGTAACAAATATACAAGACATCAATTCAAGTATAAATACATATTCCAGATATCTATGATCATTATAGATATATTGAAAACTGATTGAAGAGCAATAGTTACAAGAATTCCGCCACGGAAGCGGTGTCGCGCCTGAAAATGCTTTGTCGGTACAAAACAATGTTGTAGCAGGATTTTTGTTAAAGTTTCTGCATTACTTTGACATCGCCATGTTTACTTCTGTTTTGTGAATGAAATAGTTGGCCCCGGATCGATTATTAAAACATACAAATGACGTCATTGGGAAAACCGCTGACAAAATTTGCAATGTATGGAAGCCCAAACTTGTTAGAATTTTGTTGTTGTCGTATTTTCAGTACTTGCATTAATATGGGTATTAATCTACGCTGGATGTGTTATACTATCATTAATTTGTTCCCTGACTGTAATGTATCACTTACTGACTTATTGACCCCCTTCCCTGAATGTAGAATTGACACTCATGTTGGCGTGTATTGGCCACCATAGACAAATGTCAATCAGGCCGAATTCGGGAATGTCACTAAAATTCGCTGTAAATCCATCGATAGAATGAGGATTAACATCAGTTAGACCCACACGTGCGAGTTTTGTTTCGCACAGGTGTCGGGTGAGTTTAAAAATAGACGGTCTGAAGGTGAAACTTGATATCGTTTGTGTGTTGAACGCGTCGCGTGTTTCGGAGAGTATTCGGAGGGGAGTTAACTATGCCGAAAACTATAGCATGTTACTAAATTTAGCGATGACCGCACGATTTGTGACGCAAATGGGGGCAACTTGAAGGCGTAACAAAATAATCCGATGTATTTTTGTACGTAGAACATCCGTTGTTGATATTGTTCAGTGCAAGTATTTTTTCATAATATTATTTTCAATTAGCTGTTGCGTATGACAGTTAAACGTTGAGTAACACAATGCATTTTGTTGTTATGGTTACTCCAAGATATCACTACGGACTATCCCATCGAGGGGGGGTCTGGGGCGTGGCTAACTGTCCGATGTGTTGGATGTGTAAATGTTGGCGACCGTAAACCCGGGTGTGTGGTGTGGTCGATACTACGATAGTACGATAATTCGATACTACGATGACGATAGTACGATACTATGATGACGATAGTACGATGCTACGATGACGATATAACGATAGTACGATACTACGATGTCGATACTACGATGCCACGATGGCGATGGTACGATACCACGATGACGATAATGCGATACCACGATCGTACGATGACGATACTACGCTATTATATCGTACTATCGTCATCGTAGTATCGTACTATCGTCATCGTACTGTCGTGATCTCGTAGTATCGAGCCGATAGCGATAAATTACGATGGCCTTAACGGAACACTGTTTATCGTAGTATCGTACTATCGTCATCGTGCTATCGTACTATCGTCATCGTAGTATCGTAATATCGTAATCGTAGTATCGTACTATCGTCATCGTGGTATCGCCTTCCAGATGTACACGCGCATGCGCATTGTTTGTCTGCGAAAATGGCGGCGCCTTAACAGCGCAAACAAGAATTTCGGCGCAAAAAGCGCAAACAAAATTAATTGTTTAAATACCTATCTTAAATACCTATTAAATGAAATTAAATCAATCTAATGATGATTATATGTATGTAATCGTGTCATATATTGATTCTTTACAAATAAAAATAATAAATGACCCGAAATAAATGCCTATTTGCACTACGATGCGTCTGGCGTAAAGAAGATTATTGGACGAAAATAGCGCAAACAAGATTAAAATTTCATATTTCTATCTTGTATGTCTATTAATTAGAATCAAAGCAATCTAATGTTGATTAAATGTATTTAATTCTGACATATATTTATGGCAAAAACAAGAATAAATATCTATCTCTCTATCTATCTTCCAATAATCTAGAACCCCTGTTGGGGACTTATAGATATGCGCGTCAAACTGACAAGGGTGTTAGTAGGAGTAAAAGTTACAGTAAAAGCCAGAGGCCGTATATACAGAGGAGTGTTATTCTAGAAAAACAGAGCTGCGCGTTAGGCGAATGTAGCGTGTTCAATCTGGCTGACAGCCTGATTGAACTGGTTTACTGTGGGTAGGGTTGGAATCCCTATAATAATGTAGAGTTCCAGATGGCTACTGTATGTGGACAAAAGGAATACTTATAATAGTCTGTGTTGGCTGAGATTATTCTGTATTGGAGTGGATGCGAGTGTCGTAAGGGTCTGGTGTTTTGTGTTAGGTATTGTTCTGCTGGGATAGCCACACGATCATTGGTGATCTTGTATAGCATGGTATATATCCGTCTTAATTCTAAGCGTTTGTAAAATATTTGTTACGCTGGATGTGCGCTGGTATGTACGAGTTTCTCAACGAGCGACTCTGCGTTGGACAATTTCGAGTTGATAGATAGAGTTTTGTGTGTAGGGAGATCAAACTGAGGATATGGGTAGATTGACATATGACACAAAACAACATTATTCTCCGTTATAGGCCAAATAAATGGGACCAATTCAATCTAATTATGGATAATAATATGCACAACTAAATACTACATTTATGGTTTATTATGTTTTATTCGTTGCATCGAGACGGGTTGAACGAGTGGTAAAAACACATACGTTTATTGAGATGTTTACCATCATTAAATATACATAATTTGGTTATATGTGTATCAATATCAATATTTGCTTGATATTAAATGTTTCATATACGATATTCATATTTTTGTAACGTGAGAAAAGTTGCGATATTAATGCGTCGTTGTAAAAACTATTCTTTAGTGTCTTTAATATTTTGATAGCGTAGCCCGAGAAGAACCTGCTTGTAGAAAGTCTGATCAGGGTCTACACTGCCCGCGATTATGTCAATCTAACTATATCGGTACTAGTTACACTGACATTGCTTCTAAAGATATGTATACATGTGTCTTAACTATACTCCAGTATACTAAATGAAACACAAACACATACTTATATCTGCTGGTTGCGATCTTTACTGCATGAGTCGAGATGGACAGTACACAACCCACAGTGGTCCCTGCGGTAAAACTAGAGACAAACCTCTAGGGCCAAATCCACTCTAGAAAGCACGGGACCCACACATCTGTACATGTACAATAACATACATTACATTTACATATCTGATCATATCACACATATGAGAAAATTGCCTGTTCATGCAGTGACTGCTATCGCAAGAATGACGATACACGCCTTACAGCCCGCACACCACGTGCTAACAACCAGTCATACTCGCTGCACGTGCTACACTTCCGTGTATTGAAGACAACAGTTTTCCGCTATGCTTGAGCGCACCGCGGAAAACTATTCGTCATATTGGTTGTGCTTGTAGAAAGTCTGATCAGAGTCTACACTGTCCGCGATTATGTCAATCTACCTATATCGACTCTATTAAACACTGACATTGCTTCTAAAGATAAGTATACATGTATTATGTTGGTTGATCTGGTCACCTATGACTCTTATGTTAGTGTAATGTTCTGCTTATCTGTGCAGCTGATTAGTAACCCCTCATCATCGTGTATTATGTATATTCACGGATTAATGAACACGTGCCATTGATATACATGGTATGTGGATCACTGGGGCGGTAAAAGGGACAGTATTACGTGTGCACGAGCTTGTCCCGAGAAGAACCTGCTTTAATATAGAAAGTCTGATCAGGGCCTATACTGTCCGCGATTATGTCAATCTACCTATATCGGTTCTACTTATAAATAAATGTGTTCATTTTAAAACTGTGTCCTTTTGACTATTCCCCCTATGCAATGAATATCAAAGACGGGACACGGCTTTTGCTCTAGAAGTCATATTTGTACGTACACCGTGACCCCACTGTCTGAAACAGCGATCGCGGGGGACAGGCAGGCTATGCCCGCGATGATCGACCACTGTAAATACGTTTTGTCCGCGGTGACACAGTGACAAAAGACCACACGAAAAAATGTGTACTGTATGTCCATACTTCCGTCCATCTGTTGTCCCATAAACCGATATCCCTGGTTTGGCCCTCCTGTACCATTTTGTCTCCTTGTACTTGAGAGTTGAATCCGGTTATACCCCATTAAAAGAGTAGTAGGATTAGTACTAATATATTACCCTTAGGGGTATGGAAGGTCATATCCGCCATAATTATATTTCGCTTGATGCTTGCTGGCTGAGGACATTTTAAGTTATATCCGTCTTATTACAATTATATGTGGCTTGATGCTTGCTGGCTGATGACATTTTAAGTTCTATCCGTCTTATTACAATTATATGTGGCTTAATGCTTGCTGGCCGATGACATTCTAAGTTCTATCCGTCTTATTACATTTATATGTATGTGGCTTGATGCTTTATGTATTCGTACTGTCTCAATGCGTTTGTGTTGATTACATTCTAAGTGGCTTGATGCTTCATTGGTAGTGACATCCGGAGTTCCATTATTGATTATTGCATCGCTGTTTTGCTATGTGCTTTGTTAGCTCGCTAAGTCACGCCCCTTGACAACAATAATTGCAACAGTAATTTGGGAACAACCATTATGACGCCAGGTGCGCTGCTAAAACTTAAAATAGTTCTCCTTAAAATTATTTAATATGCTGGTACCTGTCCTACAATGCGTTGCTCTCTAAATTGGTTCCATGTCCCTAACACACCGTATCTATTTTGTCGCGCCTGTACAAACCGTAGCTTGTTTTCGCTCAAGACCGTATCCATTTATACAATTTCTTACGGAAACTCTGCACCATAACAGGGGGTACACGCCATAACGAGATAAATCAGAAAATGCCATACAAATATGTCATATCCTGCGTGTAGAGAGCTGAAACTTTCCACGGATCATTTATAATGTATGTACTCGATATCGCAACCGAAAAGGGACAATAAGACGTGTTTGTTAGCCAGAAATCGGCACTTTCATCACGCTCCCTCGATCACAATTCACGCACAAAAAGGTTCATGTTTGCAAGCGAATTATTCAGAAAATACGTTGTCATTCGTATTGTGATCGTGATCGTTGGAAATAGTATTCATTTCTGCGTCTGTACATACCACATACGTTGCTGATAATGTCTGGTAAGCTGTAAAATATTTAATTAAACTGACACTCACCTGCTGTCGTCCCACGACTCCATCTTGGCGACATGTATATACACTGTCTGCACCGTATCACGGAAACTACCCACCGTATCACAATACCGACAGTGATATAGGACCAAGCTATGTTTAATCAACGTAACCCCAATTTGGAAAACAACTATTTTATTATGGAAAACATTTGTCGTTTTTTAACATCATGTCCATACATTTTCTATATATTTGAAACAAGACAGTAGGCAAATATATTATAACTAGTAAAGCTTTTGTCCATTAATAAACTGTCCGTGTTAAAAATTAATGCGAGTGTTCGAAAACAGTAAAGTATTTCCTTTAACTAGCATGGATAAGTAAGCGTGGGGATATTAATAGTCAAGTTACAAACTGTTAATCATGCATGTTTCGAAAGAACAATCCCCATCAAGATTTTATTTTCATATCTGTATGAAGCATCCTGATGTGCACAATGTATCGATTCTTCCATATGTGTCAATAAAAAATCCATACCTGTCAAACTGGATCAACCATTCAGCTTCGAATATGTGTGGCTTCGCTGATTCAATATACACTTGTCCCAACATCCACTCACCTAATTAATGCCAGCGGTCAAGTCATCAGATAAGTGGTTTACTATGCCGCATTGTTGTTCACATCCGGCGGGCAAACATTTGAACGTAGCTTCACACGTTTATCACGGATTACGACTGATAAACAAGAGATGTAGGAGAACAGCATAGCTCTACTACGAGGGTTGTCGATGTACACATAGCTTGACAAACAAGGTGGCCGCGGTCTGCATAAAAACCTTAACCAAGGTTGAATAAAAACCTTAACCCAAGGAAAATTAGGTAAGTAATTCAAGGTTAAATGTAGATCAATGTCAGATATAGGTCAATAGTTATTGATGTACATCAATAAGAGTTGAAGTTTGCCAAGTATGGTTGCTGTAGGCCCAGGAGTATTGGATATACAAGCTTGACTAAAAACCTTAACCAAGGGGAAATAACTAAGTAATCCAAGGGTAAAAGTTGGTCAAGGTATAATATAGGTCAGGGATTATTGATGTACATCACTAGGAGATGAAGTTGTCCAAGTATGGTTGCTGTAGGCCCAGGAGTATTCCATATACAAGCTTGACTATAAACCTTAACCAAGTTTGAGTACAAACATTAACCAAGGGGAAGTCACTAAGTAATTCAAGGTTAAATGTAGGTGAAGGTAAGTGGAAAGTGAACGATGTATGCTCGTTCGTCGACTGAGCGGATCGAGGGAGTTGGCTAGGAGGTCCGGGGCATCCCCCCCCGGAAAATTGTTGAATTGAGGAAGCCATTTCCTGCATTCTACTGCATTGTTTTCATAGCACTTGCTCAATATTTCGTAAAAAAAATCAAACAATTTGGGATTTCTGAAGGGGGGGGGGGGGGGGCTGAATCCGCCTCTGCATTGCAGAATCGATTTATGAAATTATGATTTTTGATTGGTTGCGAATCGACCAACTGAATGGTTACGAAACGACCAAGATTGTCTGGTTACGGAATGGTAAGGTTACGAAATGACCAGGTACCCATTGTTCTCGCCTTGTGACAGTTGACGAACAACGAAGGATCGTGACTAATAAATAGTACCCAAAAGGTACAAAAAATTCTTTGTATTTCTGCAGGATAATGATATTTCTTAAATGAACATATGAACTTTCCACTACAATATTGACATTAGAGCCCTAAACACATTATTTCAGTTGTTATTATACGAGGTAGTGTCAGACTGTAATTCGATATTCTTTGCATACTTATGTTCCAACTATGCTATTTCAGCAAGATAACAATACTTCTCAAATGAAAATGTGTACTTTCTGCCAAAATATTTACATTATCATTAATAAAATCGCGAAATTTGTTATGATTCGAGGTCGTGTCCGACCAAAGTTATGAGCTTTGTTTTTGATACATGTATGTAGTTATACCGATGCAAGCCGAAATACGCCAAATGCCTGTGCCATATGTTAGGCACACCGTATGTTAGGCACACCATTTTATTTATAGGAATTAAATAAGTATAACAGTGTAACTATTCCACCAGTTTAAAAATGACGAGTGCCTTCTATACATACATAATCATTTGGTAATCTTTACTAACAGTGACGCGTGTTTTTATATGGCTATTTTGCTATGCCAATGAGGCAGGACATTTCAAAAAGTTGATTTGCACAACTATTAGCCATATGTTATGCATGATTCGCTTTGTTTTTATAAAGTATCATGTGTGACATGCATACACAAATGTTTATTTAACTATAATGCCCTTGTGATTGCGTTCTACCGTTAAACAAACTTGGTTTGATACGCTCACTCGTTTGTTTTGCTCAAGGATAAACTCATTGGTGCATTATTTCACGATAATCAACTCATCTGGTTAAGTTAACGGTATGTCATTCATGATTGCAATATTTATGGGAATGATGGTGGTGTGGGTCATAAACATTATGAGAGGGAGGGATGATTGGCAATGACAATTGTAAGGAATGTGGGTGAGATCTGCCGGAACAAAATGTTGCCAAATCACGGTGGGTTATTCAGAAAAATAAAGTGGGGTGGATGTGATGTAACCAGGTTACTGCACATATTCCGCTTTATATGCAACAGGTTGCTCTATATCTTATGTAGTGCAATGTAATGTAATTAGAGTAGCTTAGAAAATCTCGGCTCTACGGATGTGTTTTACTATTTCATCTGTCTTTTATATTTTCTGTATCCGTGAGAGCTGAGACCTGGTGTTGCGCTAAACAAATGGGAATAAAACGATAACCAATGTCAAACTATGCATACCTACTTATGTATTATTGGTCTATGAATGTTTTTAACATGACTGTGAAGTGTTAAAACTTCTCACTCGTCAGATTGTGTAGCAAAACGCCAGAACAAATTGGGCTGTTATTGTGACTAAATTTTACACTATGAGGGTCTCAGCTCTTACAGATACAGAAAATATAAAAGACAGATGATATAGTAAAACACATCCGTAGAGCTGAGATTATCTAAGCTATTACCCAGCAAAAACACAATGTAACCGCAACGTTGCGCGAATGTCGTAATCAGGTTGCGTGTTCCACAACGTTGTTAGGTAGTTGAGGTAACGTTTTAATATTACGTTACCGTAAAAACGTTGCTACAACCAGCTTTAGGAAAGTGCCAATTACGTCCAATTTACGTTGTTAGTTTAACATTTGGTGACAACATCTTATCAACGTTGTCGCAAAAACGTTTCCACAATAACGTTGCTGCAACCAATTATTTGGAAGCTCTAATTACGTGACATTTATGTTGTCATATGACGTTGCATGCGACTACGTAATTACAACGTTATCTCCAAAACGTTACCGCAATAACGTTGCTGCAACCAATTCTAGGAAACCTCTCATTACATACTATTCACGTTGTCATATTACGTTGGGTGAAAACATCAAATCAACGTTGTCGCAAAAACGTTTCCACAATAACGTTGCTACAACTGTTTCTTTGGAAGCTCTTATTACGTAATATTTAAGTTGTCATATGACGTTGCATGTGACTACGTAATTACAACGTCATCACCGAAACGTTGCCGCAATAACGTTGCTGCAACCAATTCTAGGAAAACTCTCTTCACGTACTATTCACGTTGTCATATTACCTTGGGTGAAAACATCATCTCAACGTTGTCGCAAAAACGTTTCCACAATAACGTTGCTGCAATCAATTTTTTGAAAGCTCTTATTACGTAATATTTATGTTGTCATATGACGTTGCATGTGAATACGTGATTACGACGTCATTACCGAAACGTTGACGCAATAATGTTGCTGCAACCAATTATCAGAAAGAAAACTCTCATTACGTACTATTCACGTTGTCATATTACGTTGGGTGAAAACATCATCTCGACGTCGTCGCATAAACGTTTCCACAAGAACGTTGCTGCAACCAATTCTAGGAAAACTATCTTCACGTACTATTCAAGTTGTCATATTATGTTGGGTGAAACTCAACGTCGTCACAATAACGTTGCTGCAACAAATTCTTTGGAAGCTCTTAATACGTAATAAGTATGTTGTCATATGACGTTGCATGTGACTTCGTGATTACATAGAGGATATTCTATCGTACATTTTGAATAGCGGGAAATAATACACGAGTGTGCGTCGGCTTCCACATAAGCAACGAGTGAGCGTAGCGAACGAGTTGCTTGCACGGACGCCGACGGACACGAATGTATTATTTCCGCTATTCAAACATGTACGATGGAATATCCTATTTATTACACTTCCACGGCGGATACATATGCACATTTAGTCTATTTTTGAGATTATAATCAATGAATTGTGATGAGCGCATGAATAGTTATACAATGACGTGTTTTCCCGCGTTTTGACGTTACGTTGTGTGACGTCAAATGTGACGTCATGTAAACTTTTTAAAATCCAAATTACGCAGCTGTTTCTATGAACCAGAGTATTTGAGTGCATGTTTTGAATGTGTTTAACATTCTAGATTAGTCGAGACCCTTTCCAAATTTTCAAATAACTGTAGTTTGACTGTAATACAAATTAAATATTTTGCATGGTAGCTCGTGGTTTCCAAGAAAACAGGCGCGCAATTACGGGTGTTCTCTTCACGGTGTATTATTTGTATGGAGTTGATTACGGGTTTTCTCTCACAGCGAAATCCGTGAAAATAATTTGCAAGAGTGTAATAAAACGTTATCACCGAAACGTTGTCGCAATAACGTTGCTGCAACCAATTCTAGGAAAACTCTCATCACGTGCTATTCACGTTGTCATATTACGTTGGGTGAAAACATCATCTAAACTTTGTCGCTAAAACGTTTCCACAATAACTTTGCTGCAACCAATTCTTTAGAAGCTCTTTATTTATGTTGTCATATGACGTTGCATGTAACTACGTAATTGCAACGTTATTGCCGAAACGTTGCCGCAATAACGTTGCTGCAACCAATTCTAGGAAAACTATAATTACGTACTATTCACGTTGTCATAAAACGTAAAATCACTACGTGAAATCGACGACAGGAACACTTTCCTGAAGTACGTTGTACCAACGGCATTGTCAAAACGTATTGTTAATGTCGTTATAAAACGTAAAATCACTACATGAAATCTACGACAGGAAAACTTTCCTGAAGTACGTTGTACCAACGTCATTGTGAAAACGTATTGTGAATGTCATCATAAAACGTAAAATCACTACGTGAAATCTACGAAGTATGTTGTACCAACGTCATTATGAAAACGTATTGTGAATTTCGTCATAAAACGTAAAATCACTACGTGAAATCTACGACAGGAAAACTTTTCTGAAGTGCGTTGTATCAGCGTCATTGTGAAAACGTCTTGTGAATGTCGTCATAAAACGTAAAATCACTACGTGAAATCTACGACAGGAAAACTTTCCTGAAGTACGTTCTACCAACGTCATTGTGAAAACGTCTTGTGAAGTACGTTCTACCAACGTCATTGGGAAAACGTCTTGTGAATGTCGTCATAAAACGTAAAATCACTACGTGAAATCTACGACAGGAAAACTTTCCCGAAGTACGTTGTACCAACGTCATTGTGAAATCGTCTTGTGAATGTCGTCATAAAACGTAAAATCACTACGTGAAATCTACGACAGGAAAACTTTCCTGAAGTACGTTCTACCAACGTCATTATGAAAACGTCTTGAGAATGCCGTCATAAAACGTAAAATCACTACGTTAAATCTACGATAGGAAAACTTTCCTGAAGTATGTTCTACCAACGTCATTGTGAAAACGTCTTGTGAATGTCGTCATAAAACGTAAAATCACTACGTGAAATCTACGACAGGAAAACTTTCCTCACCTGGAGTAAGTTGTACCAACGGCTTCATGGCAACGTAACTGCAACTTTCATAAACCGTTGTAACAACATTCCTACAACGGAAACTTGTTAGCTGGGTAATAACGTTATGTACTCAGAACAAGATGTGATGTACCCGTTACTAATCCACAATAAAGGTTACATCACAATATAGAGATAGATAGCCGTGCCAGACTGCGAAAGAAGAAACAATTTATTTATTGAGGGGTGGGTTTTCTTTGTGCGAGTGTTGTTGAAGGGGGGTGTGTGTGTCATCAGTAAAATCAATAAAGGGGGCGTTTTTTTTTCCTTAATATGTAAATGTTGCTTTCAGGATGTGGGGGTGGGGGGCTGGGAGATGGGCGGTATATGCAGATAACTGCACCAATGATATAATAATCATACCATGCTTAGCGAATCGTAAACACAACCAGTCAACACAGCTTCAGTCACAGCAGGCGATGGCTGTAGGCGTGTAGTGCAGGTCAGTGCGGCCTTCTTCCCTTATTTTCCCGCTCGTGAAAGAGGTGTGTAAAGGAAAATGGTTTTCCGCTGACCGCCGACATAAATGTTATGACCAGTCGCGGCAGCAAACGCTTCCAATTATGGTAAATTCATTATATTTTAACTACGTAGAACTTGTGATGTTCCCACGATCTAGCAACATACGGCTCACTTGATTTACAATTTCAAACTGCCGGTTTACTCCGTGGGTCAGGCGCGAGTGTTACTTAAACATTAAAAATGTATTTATTTTTTACTTGGTTTCAGCCAAATACATTTTTATATTGCATCTTTGTTACAATTTCTTTCTAGAACGGACTATAATACGCAATCCGCTACGAACAACACAACACTTGCTTACATGATTTGAGGACATTCCATCTCAAATCGTGAATGTCAGTAAAACAAGTGTAACATACGCTGCGATCCGGTCGCTCATCAACAGCAGCCAACCAGAACACGACTCACAATTCACTGCGGATTGGTCTCCATGCCAGAAGTAAACATATTCTATTTTTGTAAATCAGGGCAAATCAGGGACCGTCGATATCGACGACTTTTTGTTTAGGCCTGATGGGTTGACAAAACTTACCTGTATCGCAAGCACAGGGCATTGTTTAACACGGTAAACGACTCTGTGACGCTGATTGGTGTATTTTTAACAATAATCAACGTCAATTGTTACAGTAAGGTGACGATTTCTATATAAATTTCAACGGATTTGAAAAGCATGTTGATTTACCTGTTGTGTACCTTGTATCTATACAAGTAACAACAGACTATCAGATTAGTTGTTCCCATCACCTGTGGTCAGTAAGTCTACTACGTCATTTAAAGGTACATGCCCACGCAGAAGGTTACACGGTACTACTACTTTTCATTTTCTGTCATGCCTTATATGAGCCATTTGTCTACCCACTAACGAGTTATTTTTAATTACGGCGCCTGTTAATTGGTGTTAAATCGCATTTTATATGCCGCTACCAGAAAGGGTATTTTCCGACCTCGTGCTATTTTTACCAATACTCGTCACGTGACACGGTCAATCATATCACATCTTTGACATGCGCAGTGAAGTATCGGAAGTTGAGAAGAAAAATCTCTGTTCGAGTCCAAATCTAAATCTCCACGTAACTCTTTCCATTTGGTGATCTGGTCGCCAATATTAACCAGTCTTTCTCTGTACTGCCTGTCACTCAGTTATCTCGCCTTTTTTTTGGCCGACGCCGTTTCATACAATTTCCGTCCTGGACGTTTCGACATGTTGATATTCTTGTTTACATATTGGGAAGCCAACTGGCGCGCTAGTTAGTATTACTGCACATGCGCACCGCAAGCCGTGATGTGAAAGTCGTCGTCCCCGCACATTATCAAAATAGACTGTTACCGCCGCGCGTCGCTAACAGTAAATTGATAATTAATAAATGATTATATTTGTATAGCGGGCACTCGTAAATTTTAGAATTGGTGGAATAGTGACATAATTATAGACTTATTTAATTCCTATAAAGAACATTTTGTGTCTACTGCGTGGGCATGTACCTTTAAAATAAAAATGGCTGCTCCCAGTGATTCCAGTCAGGTAAGGAAATAAACAAATAAAATAGTTGTTTGTCGTGTTGATTATTATTCTGGACAGCTCGCAATCGTTGCGGAACCTGCTCCGAATGCAAATGGATGAGTCCACAGGGCTACTAAAATAATTCCATTGTATTCAATCTGTATAGATAGAGTCCATGAATTCAAGTGGGTGGGGGATATTCAACATTGCCTGTGGATGAGTCTGGTGAATTTTCACAGTATATTTCGTTGACAAGAAGCTGTAATTTCACATTGTCGGTGACAAAATATAAAGTATCAACAGAACATTCATATGTTAAACCCGCATGAAGTATACATATTGTACTGGTTAATTCTGGACACTGGTCCCCATTCTAAATAGGATTAATTTGCAAAGCCGCTATCTTGTTGTTGTTTTTTTTCCATCATCCATGAACGATGAAATGAATAGAAACAAAATCATTGTAACATGATAAGATTATTCTGTTAACATTTCGATGAGTAAAGTACCTATAAAGGCTAAAACAAGCATTGACCAATTTACTGTTATGGCTGTTCATTAAGGGATTTATATTACAACCATAAAGTATCGAACTATAATGTCAGCGCAAATGAGTGGTTGATGCAATTCGGTTCTAACTTATCTCTCGTTTGAAGCCTATATTAATTAAATTAAGTTGATTTAAATGTTGTTTGACAATGTTGACGGGATATATAGAATAGTATATAGTTTAGTGCCGTGAATGGGAAAAAATATCTGGCGCGGCACGGAAACGGGATGTGCTCGGCAGAGCCTCGCCCATCCCGTTTCCTAAGCCTTGCCAGATAGTTTTCCCATTCACGACACTAACCTACTATTCTCTATATCTACATCATTGTATTTACATATACAGCTAGTACACGATGTCCTTACGAAAACATGCTTAACCATTTGAAAAGTATAGTCTGTTGTTTAACGATTTCTATAGCGGTATTTGCAAATTGTAGATGCAGATGAGCCGGCTCGTAACGAGCCGTCTTACCGGGAGCTGTACATTTTGCAAGTAATGTTCATATTTTTTAGAGAAAATAATTCATTTTTAAAACGCACTACTGTCTGTTTCACGAAAGCTACCCAAATTTTACGGCTATATAAACAATTCAAAAACAATATTTTTTTCGATAATATATAAGGAAAATTTAAGAATAAGCCTTCTTTTTATTTCGTGAAATTTGGTCATATATTGATTCTATTGCGAAAAAATAATTTCACAGAGTGAAGATGTCTATGGGGATTTAACATGGGGAAATGTTTTGAATTTTTTGAATTTCAGAAATACTGGACCGATTTTCAAAATTTAACTTTTGTTTTCTTAGTTAGATCATTTCCAAGCTATCTAGCCAGGCTTCGGAGTCAATTTCAAAAACAAAATCGTTTTCTGACTCTTCCCATAGCTTCTCCAGATCCTTTCCCCCATGTTAAATTCTCATAGACAAATAAGTTTTTCGTAATAAATTCAAAATTTGACCAAATTTCACGAAATAAAAAGAAGGCTCATTCTTTAATTTTGATAAAATTTAATATCATAAAAAAAAATACCGTTTTTGCATTGTTTATTATATAGCCGTAAAATTTGGGCAGCTTTCGTGAAACAGTCAGTAGTCTGAAAACCATTGTGAAATTATTTGATTGGTCAGAACAGTAGAACCTCTTTAAACCGGACACGCATGTATGTGTATTCTCAATATTTGGGTTTCATTGGTGCATATTTATGATGATAATGCCTGTTCAAGTTCGGAAGTCACGGTCGCATACCTTGGCATAGTCGATCATATGTCTGATTTACAGTGGAAAATTTCTAAACTGAACTTCATTTTTGCGTCAAAAAGTTTTTACAAGTTTCTTCATCATGATATAACTTTTATATTACTTGACAGGTTGCTTCAATATTTCTACACCTGATACATGTGAGCATTTGGAACACACTCATGCCCCCATTAACATTGCCTTGACCTTTTTTACATTCACATTTTTGCACGGCCATATACCTTGGCATAGTCGATCATATGTTTGATTTACAGTGGAACATTTCTAAACTGAACTCCATTTTTGCGTCAAAAAGTTTGTATAAGTTTCTTCATCATAGTATAACATTAATAATACTTGATGGATTACTTCAATATTTAGACACTTGATACATGTGGGCATTTGGAACACACTAATGCCGCCATTAACATGACATTGGCCTTTCTGACCATCACACTTAGCCATTGTTTTATATCAAAACTTCCCTGACCGTGGGTGTGATGTTTACTTTAGTACATGCCAATGATCATGTTAGGGTTGGAAAGTGCGTCATCTCTTCTGTGCGGAATTCTTGGCTGTAAACATATACTTCATGAAATATCTTCGGTGTCTGTAGCGGCTGGGCGTAGGTGCAAAATCACATAACGTGTCATGTACTCTTAGAATGAACCGTTTCTTGCTAAGATTAAAACAAATTCCCAGGGTTGTGGTGGTGAGAACGCTCCATGATCGCTCCCATATGTGACTTGGTTCGCCTCGTCCGGTTTTTACCTCTGGTTTCGGCCCTGATACCAACAACTACTAGTACACTTTATTTACAGGCCACACTCACTTACTCGAATTCGAAGGGAGATAAAATCAAAGTACTGAAAGTACTGACTGGCGGGAGACAAGTAGCCACTTGTGAATTTGCATACTCAGAAATTCCTTGTTAGAAATATATTCGATGTTGATTATTGGATGTACAATCTGAAAATTTGGAGAACTTGATCAGTTACTGGTGTTTGTACAATACAGCCTGCTCTAAACACAAATAGGTTGATGAAGCAAAGGTGCTTTATGTCCGACTAATAAACCGTTTTACGAGGTATATTGCAGACGTATTATGTGAAATCTTTTCAAATTAGACTGGGCGTAGGCCTACATAGTGTATGCTGCATGAACGGCAAAATGTTTTCATGAATTTGTGTTTCGCTCACCCAGAGGGTAATTTTTCGAAAAATCGCCGTAAACCACAATATAAAAAGAAATGGCCTTCGACGTCGCATTGCGACTGCGTGGTACACGATACGGGGGGCGTCTCAATAACAGCAATTTGTTCTCTTCAAAAGTAAAGTTGGGCTTGCCAACTATTTTACACATAATGTTGAGCATTGACGTTGCTATTAATAACTTGCTTTCAGTTCACTCGCTGACTTTAAATGTCACCTGACTGTTGTTAATTGCGAACGCAAATTAATTGAGCCTATTGAGACGTCCCCCGATGAACAGAGAATCACGATCCCAATAGCGATACGGGGGGCGTCTCAATAACAGCAATTTGTTCTCTTCAAAAGTAAAGTTAGGCATGCCAACTATTTTACACATAATGTTGAGCATTGCCGTTGCTATTAATAACTTGCTTTCAGTTCACTCGCTGACTTTAAATGTCACCTGACTGTTGTTAATTGCGAACGCAAATTGAGCCTATTGAGACGTCCCCCGATGAACAGAGAGCCACTTCCGAAAGTAGACCCGTGCAAACGGCCAGAATCACGATCCCAATAGCGTGGAGACAGTATGTCTCCCGCCAAAAATACTTTGAGTTAACCGTAGTTTGACGTATCCGTAGTACGCAACCTGTCGGACAACAAACTATTTGATTGACAGTTAGAACCAAATGATTACTTGCTGATGTAGCCTTGAGTAGTAAATATGATTTATTTTAGCAATTAAATGTACATGGATACATGTTAAATGCTGTTTCTAAGACAAATCATATTTAAACACTTTCGGTTTGTTTACAAATACATATGCATGTCTGTGTGTAATTAATAGATAACCCGGATGTGGCACATCTTGACATGCGCATGTAGCGATATGTACATATTCAGTTCACCAATGAAATAAATAATAACAAGAAGAATAATATTTGATGAATTATTTAATAAATTATACAGGAAAACGGAAACACACACAACAAGAAATACTGATTTGTAACACTATTATAAATGATTATTTCTGACCAGACTTGATTGTACAAACTAATAACGTTTAGAACATAACACTCGCCCATTCAATGTTTCGTCCCTATACTGTATACTCTGAATCCACACCAGTTTCGATTGTTGCACTGTATGTAATTGCAGTTTTAAATTTAAACACAAAACGTCACATACATGTACACAGTAAATACAGTTAGAATAATATCACAATCGAGGTTGGGTACCGGGTCCTTCACTAGAATCAGCACTTTGATGTGTAGTAGACATGATTGTGAATTGTGACTGATGCTGCCACATTCGGGAGATATATACACACGATCGAGTGTGAAATATTTCACTCATTTCATTTCTAATCGCGCAACTTGTGTTCACTTTAATTAACGTTCGAGTAAAAGTATTTAATGCCAGTCCAATTAAAATAGTTGCCATTTATTGCTCACCACTTAATGATCACCGATGGTCATTTCGGGAGTCCTGTTTAATCAATGTCAACGCAAACACCTTTAACTACGGTCTGAATACCCGACTTTGATCAGGTAAACTGCAGGTGACAAACTTCTACTTACCTCCGCAAATTGACATTTCGACTTAACGAGTGTAAAATACAGTAGATTTACGTTTTCTGGACCTAAATATACCTTCGAATAAACGGAAAATTTGAGTTATCGAAATTTGACTTAACTTAGTTATATGGAAAATAATAGAATAGGATTTTAAACGGGACCGTGCTAGTAATTCGACGTAACCGGTGATTTCGACGTAAGCGACGTTGAGTAAACGAGCGTAGCCTGTATGTCATTCGGTGGTGAGGGTGAAGTTGAATGTGTAGGATTCTTCAGTATGTACAGAGAATTTTCATTTTCACTTTGATGTGAAATGCAATCAACTTACTAAATATCATCAGAAATTAATTAATAAGAGATTATATTTGGAAAGGTCAGTGGGTGAAACATTAAGTTTATTTAAACTAAGGGGATGTTTGCATCTACTGTTTGCATCTACTAACTTTGATAAAGATGTATAGTCTAAAGAAATGATTCACTGGTGCAGCATGCGGCGCCGGCTTAAACTGTTTCACGTCGAAAAATGCACGCGACAATACAATGTTTCTGTAATCGACGTACAATTAGAAGAAAATTAAACAAGATACCGAAAGTAGACCACTGAACTTACTATGCCCTGGTGGACATATATTGTGATACTGACAGTCTTGTAACAGTTATATAAAAAGGTGTTATATATTGTTTGACTGACATGATTTTAAGTGTATAAAGTAAATATCATTAAACCTACATCTGAGACTTTTAAACGTGTTTGTTCAATTTATTTAGAAACTTAGACCTATGAAAATCATGTGCGATTTTTCATGAAATATATTTACAGAAAATGCGATATTTTCGGTAAATGACGTCAAAAGATGACGATATTTTCATAGCAAATGCGGCATAGTATTCCGCATTTGCTATGAAAATGTCATCATCTTTCACCTAATGAAGTGTGCAATGTTGGTATCTGCGTACGTCTGCGTTTTATGGGAAAAATCGCACAAAATTGACCATATTGCCAAATACAAAAATAGTGGACACCCTGATCATATTGTGCAGGTGCAAATGCTGGTCTGGGATTTTCCTGGTCGTAAATGTAATATCCCAATGACGTCTTGCCCGGTAGTGGTCCATATATTCACCGTTTGATCTATCCGTCTGACTTGTCCTTTCTGTATGGTTCACGGTTTTATAGCCGACTCCACTTTTGACAAATACACACATTAAATTTGAGTGAAATAAAACTTTATAATTGCTCACTTTTTTCTCAATAAATGCATCACATTTTCTTGAAATTTCTTCAAATATGTATACTAGCAGTAAAAGTAACTGTGTATGGTTATCATGTTGATAAAAAGCATAACTTCAAGACATAACACGATAAAAACGATCAGACAGCATT
The DNA here is from genome assembly GCA_029237695.1 of Conchocele bisecta. NCBI lineage: Eukaryota > Metazoa > Mollusca > Bivalvia > Lucinida > Thyasiridae > Conchocele > Conchocele bisecta. Next base: position 55,709,405 of record CM055271.1, on the reverse strand, counting down.
GTTTATTAGGCAATTCTGCAAAACTTCAATTCATATAAAATGTCACAGCATCCGTCAGTTTATTGATATTGGGGATGAAAGACACGGGGGTAAAAAATCAGTTCACAAAGTTAATAACGCGTATGGCCACCGTTTGCGTCAATGCAGGCCTGGCAGCGTCGCCTCATAGAGCCTACCAAATTGTACCTGGGGAATGCCGTTCCAGATCTGGACTAACATCTGACCCAACGCTGCCAACGTCACCGGCTGGTTAGGCAGCGCACGTACACGACGTTGCATCTCATCCCAGACGTGCTCGATTGGTGCAATATCGGGTGAGACTGCACGCCACTGCAACACATCAATGTTCCGCTGCGCTAGAAAATCCCTTACCACCCTGGCGACGTGAGGTCTAGCGTTGTCTTGCTGAAGCGTGATGTGACTTCGCTGTCCTTGCACAAATGGGATGACGTGAGCCTGGATAATTTCGTCACGGTAGCGTACGGCGTTAAAATTGCCATCGATGACCACAAGAGCTGTTCGTCCAGTTGATGTGATGCCACACCCAAAACATGCCCAAATGCACGTCGCTCCACAACATAGGCGTCACTAAAACGTTCTCCAACACGACGATACACTCTTGAACGGCCGTCACTGCTGTCTAAGTGAAACCTGGACTCGTCCGTAAACAGAATACTCGCCCAGTCTCGGCGATTAAAGCGCAAGTGTCTTCTACACCAAGCCAGACGTGCTACACGATGGCGTCTTAGCAAAACTGGACGGACAGCTGGACGTCGCGGACGGATACGCCGTTCATGTAATCGATTCCGTACAGTTCTGGGGCTGATGGTATGCAATCCAGGAATGGTCCGCGCTGTCAGACTTGCCGTTTGGAAGCGATTCCTGAAGTGCATGATTGTCCTGCTGTCGTGACGTCACGCGTGGACGACCAGCACGTGATCGGTCTCTGACAATACCAAATTGTTGAAAACGTCTCCACAACCCTGAATAGTGTTTATGTGAACACCAAATTGCGTAGCAACAGCGCGATGGAGCATACCAACCTGGATCGCACCGATTGCGCGAAGGCGGTCATTTTCGTTTAGCCTGGGCATTGCTCTACCACTGTCAACCGAAAAGAAATGCTTTTCTGTTCCCCCGGTTGCCAAACAATGACCCGACGGTAGCAAAGTCGACAAAAGCTGACGCAGTAAAATGTTGGTCGAAAAAAATCAGCGATTGTGTGGCGGTGCATTCACTGGTCAACTTTGCAAACCATCAGGCTAAAATATTGAGCGGAGTTAATTTTATCCGATTTTGCAGGTTACACTGTAACTTTTTTTCCGCTAGTATATTTAATGACAACAGTGGAAGGACCCTTGCAAATTTAGCTTCAAAATCGTTGCAAAACGAACAAATCCAACACGTGGCTAGATTGGAAGCGATTCAACTTAGGAAACAATTTAGATGTTCAAAATCGGTAGACAAACTTTAAAATCATATATATATATTTGGCTGTGACTGGGGGAAATTGGGCTTAAGGGTTTTGCTACCTGTCATTGTGTACATCCAAATCAGCATGTGCATTCACATTATCTGATCAGGATCTGCACTGTTCGCCATTCCATAAATGGAACACATGTCATGCTTCTAACAAGGAATATAGATCATTTTCAGGCTACATGAGTGTCTTATGTCATCAGGAGCTGTACTGGCCGGGACACAAACACATATATATTATATATCATATGCTACGAGAATTTAACATGAGGGCAGAACATAGATTTTTAACAAATAATTTTGGAATTTGTTGACTGATTTTCAAAATTTAATG
>CM055271.1:55683529-55707092 GCA_029237695.1 Conchocele bisecta | reverse complement strand
GAAAACAATATTGTTATCCAACATGCAAAAAATGGTGGTGAGTACCAAATTGGTCCTTATACTGTAGATGGGTTTCACAAAGAATCAAATACTATCTATGAGTTTCTCGGTGACCTGTGGCATGGTTGTCCTAAATGTTACCCAAATCGTAATCTAAAAAACCCGGTAAATGGAGAATCAATGCAAAATTTATTCTCAAACATTTGAAAGATTGGAATATTTCAGTGTAAGTGGTTACAAAATTCACACTATATGGGAACATGAGTTTGATTTAAAAATGAAAACTGATAAAGAATACAAAAAGTTGATCGAACAATTCTTTTCAAACTGTGATCCGATTGAACCTAGGGAAGGATTGTTTGGTGGACGTTGTAATGCTATAAAAATAAATAAATGATATTGAAGAAAATTCAGATGATGAAATCAAATATATTGATATTTGTTCATTGTATCCATTTGTATGTAAACACAAAGAATATCCTATAGGACACCCGATATTTTAACAAAAGAAAATATTGATATAGAAAAAATCCGACAGTATGAGGGTTTGATAAAATGTAAAGTTCTCCCTCCGGACAATCTATTTCATCCAGTGTTACCAAACACATTGTAATAATAAACTCATGTTTCCATTATGTAGAACATGTGCAGAAGAAAGTTCTATAAAGTGTACACATACAATTGAAGAAAGAGCTTTGGTTGGCACATGGGTGTCAATAGAATTGTTTAAAGCATTGGACTGTGGCTATACGTTGTTAGACGCATATGAAGTATGGCATTTTTCGGAAAAATCTAATGATTTTTTCTCGGGGTATGTGGACAATTTTCTTAAAATCAAACAAGAAGCAAGTGGTTATCCAGGATGGTGTGTAACAGAAAAAGACAAAGAAAAATTTGTTAAGGACTATGAAGAAGCTGAAGGTATTTGTCTTGATCCATCAAACATACAAACAAATACGGGGCGTAGAGCATTTGCCAAGATTATGTTAAATTGTTTATGGGGTAAATTGGCACAACGTGAAATCATGACACAAACGGAATACATCAATAATCCTTCAAATATTTTGATTTGATTTCAAATCCATGTATAATGGTAAAACACGTAGAAATATTTGATAATGAATGTCCATTCATATTGGTTAACTATGAAACTAGACTTGAACACATTGAATCCCATGCAACATCAAACGTTATAGTGGGATCATATGTAACAGCATATGCAAGACTTGAACTATACAGTGTTTTGGAAAAGTTAAATGAACGTGTCTTGTATTTCGATACAGACAGTTGTATGTACATACACAAACAGAATTCGTGGAACCCCCCCATTATCAATAGTAGGCTTGGTAAATGGACTGATGAAGAACCAGGAAATAAAATAATAAGTTTTAGGGGGATAGGACCAAAGAGTTATGCATACAAGTTGCTAACAAAAGCTGGGGAAATAAAATCCAAATGTAAAGTTAAAGGACTGACACTCAATTACAATACAAGTCAAGTAGTTAACTTTGACACGTATGTTCAATGTGCAGAGGACCGAAGTACCGAAGTGAAAGTTGTGTATGCATGTAAAATCAGGAGACATGCAAACAGAACAGTAACGAGTGAATGTCAAAGCAAGACATTTAGGTCTGTGTACACAAAACGTGTCATTGTTGACAATTTATTTCAATACTGTACCATACGGTTACAACACATTGAGACTTTGATTGAATATACACTATGTATTACATGTTGTAAATATATTGTTGTTCAATAAAATATTGTTAAATAAACAAGCTTTGCTCACAAAACGCGTTTACAACACGCTTTCTGATTGGACGAAAATCTGTAAAAATGACTAAACTATCAAAAGTAGGTCAATCCTTCTGATGGGTATAAAAGACGATCATAAAATCATTAATTTACATTCGATGAGAAGCATTACATTGTACCGAGTACAACCCTGACTCTACACATCTAGGATGCTAACTTTAATATATTTATTTCACGAGTACGTGGTTAGGAATTTATTTTCCTACTATAATTTGAAAATTGAAGCAAGAGAAGCCCCAAATAGCTTCGTATGTAACTGGGACAAGTTCGATGATTTGCTGAACGATATCAACAGAACACATGTTTTACAGAACACTATGTCGAAGCCTACAGAAAACGGGGGTAATATGCAGCCACAACAAGAAGACTGGGATGAGGAGATCCGACGAGCTCCAACACCATCATTTACGATTCGTGGAAAACCCGGCAAAAAGTCTACGCACAGATTTCTCTTTACATGTAGAAGCTGTGGATCCCGGGACTGTGTTGGCTATAAAAAATACATTGAAAGAGTGAACAAGTATGATAATGATCAAACTTGAATTAGACGATCAAGACAAAAGGCCCTTTTCAGGGCCAATACAAATATTTAGAATAGAAAAAACTTATAATCATTTGTACCTATATAAACGTTTTACATTTTGTCATAAGCCATTATCTTCAAGGTATTCGCTCTAGAAACAAGAAGTACTTTTAGATAATAAACAATAAAAAATGATGGGCCATAATTATGAGTTGTGGTTACAAAACGATGTTTGTCTGGTAAAGAAATCACGAGAAATACCCAGGCAAAGAAAGGCAATACATGATACATTCAATAGATGTATGGTTGAACAACTTCAATCATTAATTAAAAAAGAAGTAAATGATAATTGTTATGGATGTCAGGTTGAACATCCAAGTCAATTACGTCATCAACTGTGCTTATTCACAGATCAAGATGAACAAACAGATTTTATTCATTTTGACAGCTCTACAGAAATTAGATCCTTATACAATTATGGAAGAATGGTATCCAATTCTCAAAGATATGGCATTGGGACGCTCAAGAGAAATTGGAAGCATACAGACTATGGATACAAATTAAAATCAAAATCCGTTTTAGAGCCAATGAATCGTGGTTGGAACAGTTGAAAAAACAAGTCAAACAATCGTGGAAATAGATTGATATTAAAGACTATAAAAGCAGGAACGGATTATAACTGAATCATTCTATGAATAGACAGATGTTGAATAAACAATGAATCCTTTGACAGATCTGGCAAATCATATAGCAATCAGGAAACCAGTAACAATGAATCCTCTGACAGATCTATTAAATCACATAGCATACAGGAAAGCATTGATACTTGCTTTCAAACTAAAAGTATCAAATGAACAATATCTTACAACCGGGATCATCAAGGATGAATTAGAGAAAACAGAGATGTTTGAAGAGTTCAAGAAAGCCCTATTAGTAACGACAGGGTTCTTCAAAGATTCAAGGATTAAAGTAGAACAATTAACATTTGAACAATGGAGAAACGAAGTTGTTGAAAATGACAATATTGTGAATTTCTTATTTAAACGATGTAAACCGAACTTAAGGGTTAGTGGAAAGCTTGAAACAATGTCGGGGCTAAGGCTCCCATTGTTCACGCTTCATGGACAGCTCATATTGAACCAATGAAAATAGATCATACCTCTTGAATGTTAAACATACATGTTGTAAAATATGTTATTGTTCAATAAAATATTGTTAAAACTTTACATATCTTGTATTCAATTTTTCCCCCACTATAAATTGAAAAATACCAATATATTGATTTACAATCAATATTTATTTTCATTAACTTTTGTCAATATTAGAGTTGTCAGAAGTTGTATGAAAAATATTTCTAGGATATTTTCATATGTATTTGATAATATTGGAGTTGTCAAAAATATTTGAAAATTATATGGGAGAACAGTACACTCTACTAGGATATCACAAAAACGTGTTTGCAACAAGCTTTCTGATTGGACGAAAAATCTGAAAAATGACTAAACTATCAAAAGTAGGTCAATCCTTCCGATGTGTATAAAAGTAAAAAATATACAACTATATTTTCATTACTCATTCAACTGTTCATCCAACTACAAAAAGAATGCAGAAGAACGGTGAATGCTCTATGTGCAGTGAGCCCTGTTACATAGAGTGTAGAAAATGCTATGCAGTACTACACACTCAAGGGGAAGCTCACAATTGTCCAGATCTCGACGATGGCTTTTTCGAGGAAGAGGACCTGAAAGACCTCGAAATTTGCGACGCATGCCAAGCAATCGTCGATTGCATGTGGAGTAAACTGAACACTACATAGTTTACTAAAAGACAACAGCCCTTTTAAGGGCTATACATTTTCTCAAGAAATGAATACCTTACATACTGTTCGTGTTGAATACAAGAAGTTTCCAAACCCTTGATAATGGGAGTAATAAGGGGTGGCACCTATGGCGTGGTTTTTGAGTGGTATGGCACTATGGCGTGGTTTTTAGTGGTATGGCACTATGGCGTGGTTTTTACCGGTTGTACTATGGCGTTTTTAGTGGTATGGCACTATGGCGTAGTTTTAACGGCCGTTAAAACTACGCCATAGTGCCATACCACTAAAAACGCCATAGTACAACCGGTAAAAACCACGCCATAGTGCCATACCACTAAAAACCACGCCATAGTGCCATACCACTCAAAAACCACGCCATAGTGACACCCATTACTACTAACAGTACTGTTGAATTCCGATAAAGTGGCAAGGGCAAAGGTCACAGGAGATTCCATATTGATCCATAATAGGTAAAGTAGGTGTGTTAAAAATGCAAAACCGACATTAGCACGACGTTGTAGCATGCATGTCACCAATGTTGGCCCGAAATATATTCAATCAACGTTCAGGAATATTCTGAATCAAGTTGTCACTTTTGTAATTACGTATTTGCTGAAAAAGAAAATAGTGAACACAGGCACTCGAATCGTTATGTATCACACCATCATATGTCAAGTGCTCATTGGTAATGCATGCATGAGCAAGTCAATATTAATCGATATCAATGCACATACATGCACCTATATCAACCGTGACCAATACATACTTTCGTATCTGATGCATGTAGCGTAGTGGTAACAGTTATTGGTTTGTTTAATTAATCAACGTTGAGGGTTGTGGGTTCCAAACCAACACTGTGCTATCTGTTTGTTATTGAATTATGTCCCTCACTTTATTCTCCCAGATAGATATCTGCCGTCGTTAATAGGTTTATTTTATTAACATTAGTTCATGTAACTTACAGAAACATATTTTTTGTACAAAGACGTATATTGCATACTGTCATTTGAATCGTCTTAGTTACATGTCTGTCTGGACCAAATTTATAAGTGCAACCAATGTTTTCCCCGCTCTGGGGCGGCGGAAATACAATGTGTGGGGTGTATTTACAGTCAAACATTTCCAGGGGTCGGGAATTAGGAGGCCAAAAATCCAGAGGATGTGTATATTGGACTTCCCCAAGAGCCCCCCACCCCCGTACTTTCGTTTCTATGAAATACCTACTGGCGACAATTTTAGAATGTGTCTACATCCCGATTTTGTTTCACGTTGTTTGATAGTCAAATATTTATTCAGTAAATTAATTGTGAACACTGTATGCCCTGATCTGCCTGCGTGATGGGCATCCTGATCTGTGACGCTGTAAACCCAGTGCACACGTCACAAGGACCCGTTTGTCAAACTCTATCTAAGACATTTTCGTACAAGTGAGAAAACGTTGAATCTGTTATATTAATACAAACATAATAATTTGTCCGAGGCTCGAACTCGCACAAAAGGAACGCAATTCGAATACCATCTGAGCTGTGGGGACACTACTGCTTATGGTTGCGGACGATTGGGCAATCAAAATGAATCAACTATCGAAACGTTTTACGTCAAATATGGCTTTTATTGTGGTTTTCAATCGCCTGTTTCACCAGTCAACCAGTTGGTAATTTAAATTACATCCCAAGCTATCGGGAGCATGCATTTTCAAGCTCTAAATTGCTCTATATAAGGCGTAGATTCAGCCAGCTAAAATGGCTGCAAACGGATATACCCATAGAAAGCTATAATAGACATAGTCCGCTGACCCTGTGACGTCACATGCCCTTGCCAAGTGCGTGTATTCCTTTTCACTATTGATTTTGAGAATGGTCACCAAGTCTTATGTAGTCGAGGGGTTAGAGTGACATACATCAATAACGGTGATATTACTTTGTTCATACATATATATATTTATTTGTTTATATGTTCTTATATTTTTGAACATTTTATGTTTTGCATGTTATGCCCTTACAATTACATTAATTACATGTATAAGGTTAGTTTCACCTTGAAGACAGCTAATAACTAAATGCACCTTTCATTTGTGTCCATCATTTGAACTGCAGTACATGAAGAACCTGGGAGTATGTTAACGCCGATCATGTCACATTGCGGTCATATAGAGAATAGTAGGTTAGTGCCGTGAATGGGAAAAAATATCCGGCAAGGCTCAAGAATTTCTTTATTTCTCATCAGAAGTATATGTAGTGACCACCATTTGAACCGTCTCGCCGAGACGGTTCAAATGAGTGGTCACAACATATACTTTGGTTCAGAAATAAGGAAAATAGATAGAGAATAGTAGGTTAGTGCCGTGAATGGGAAAAAATATCTGGCAAGGCTCAGGAAACGGGATGGGCGAGGCTCTGCCGAGCACATCCCGTTTCCGTGCCGTGCCAGATATTTTTTCCCATTCACGGCACTAACCTACTATTCTATTTATCCCGTCAACACCTTCAAATGGCTGTAAAATGCAAAAATTGTATTGACTGGATATCAAAAATGTTTCACGACACCCAGCAACCTCTCCAGCAACCAAACATAAAAAGAACACAATAAGATCGACAAAAAAGTAATGTGTTTTGTGAGGTTCGAACTCTCATCTATATTGAATGAAACAAAGATTTGCAAACTTGTGGATGTAGGTTAGTGGTATCGAAGCGGTAGAATATCCACAAGTTTGCATTACATGTCGAATTGTTAGCACGGATTTACACTATTATAAAGGCTTGCATGCACGTGAACTCCATCATGTATTTATTATACACGAAAACGAGGCTATGATATGATAATACACATGATTTACCTATTTTTGGACTCATCGATTGACCTCCAGCAACTTATTATCATCTGTCATTTATCATGTTTATCATTGTTTATAGCGTGTTTTCAGTGGCGGTTTCATTTCAATAATTCCAGAACAAAAATATTTACACAATTCCCTAACATTTGATTGGCCCGTAGCAAGTCTCTGTCCAAAATTTATATCCCAGTAAACTCCCACGCCGAACTACTTTCTACAGGTGCGCTGTCAGTGCTGTCAATGTAAACAAATGGCTGCCGTCTGTCAAAATAAACACATTTTCTTGATGAATTTATTTAAAATGCTGGAATTATAAGGAATAAATGGTCTTGGAAGGCCTCGTCCAGTATTCCCGCGACTTTTCCAAGTTTATATCCCCGATAAATTCCACAAAAATGCCATTAATTCCTACGAGACGACTTTTCATGAATAATATTTACAGAAATTTGTAAATGACGTCGAACGTGATGAAATATTCAGAGCGTCCAATTTTCTGGCTGTTCTGAGTGATAGCCAGACATAGCCAGACATCTCGGGTTATAGCTGCACGTTTTCCGCTTTATAGGCAACAGGTTGCACTATATCGCTACACCACGGTCAACGGTAAAATGTGCGTAATAGCATTTACACTTCGCGCACTAAATATAGAACAAAACTGCAGGTCGGTGACGTTCATACCTCGCTATTTTGTTATTGAGAGACAGTTCCGCAATACGACACAAACATATTACCATAAACTTACATAATAAAGTGTGTATTAGGAAAATTCTTAGAGCACTCTCCACGAAGTAGAACGTAAACAAAGAACGCTGCAAACGCACATTTGGAAAGACTAGTCCGTCATAACGCTTATGTAATGCAGTGTAATGAAATGTAATTAGAGTTATGTACTCAGAACTAATCGGGTTATTTTGACGACTGTAGCCGATTTCACAAACATTGCAAAGTATACTTATCTAGCAAAGTATACTTTGAGGGAGAAATTTTCAATTAAAAATAAATTTATTAATTTTTATTATACTGAATTTATTACATTATCACAGCCATTTTGGCTGTGATAATGTAATACATTCAGTATAATAATTCTGAATACTTGTAATCATCAAATATATGCAGTCATTAGTTCTATATTAAATAATGCATTTCGAGAAAAATAAATGATTACTCCTTCAAAGTATACTTTGCAATTTTGATGAAATCGGCTATAGGACTCCCATGGATATGTTGGATATGTGGCTGTGACTGGGGATAAATGGTGCTTATGCTTCCGACCAGTGTAGATTCAGATCAGCCTGTGCATCTACACAGTCTGATCAGGATCTGCACTGTTCGCCTTTGCATCAATGAAACACACGTCGTGCTTCTAACCATGCAATATAGATCGTTAGTACGATGCAGGAGTGTGCTATTTGATCAGGCGTTACATTGGACATAAATCCCATAAGCCCCATTTCTTCAGTCACAGGGTTATTGCGACCAATGACCAACTATCACATCTTTGATACAATTTCGAGTTTGTTTCTGCATTGACACAGCACATGGGCAATGTATGGACATGGGGATGTGATACCACAGTTACATCACGTCCGTCCGCATGTACGATCGATAATCCACTCACTAAAGCTCGCGGATTATCTCCTTGTACATGCGGACGATCAAACCGTGGCTTAACACTTTGAACCCGAAAGTCCGCTATAGCGGTTTATGCAAACAGTGCAGATCCAGATGGGCTATGCACTTTTTGAAAGTAAGTTTTATATTTTTGAGACCAAAAAAAAGACCATTGTCATAAATGGACTAGTCTGAAAACCATTTTGTGATGATTGGATTGGATGCAAAATTAACATATCAAAATACATTCCAGTCACATAGGGGTGAAAGGGTTAAATGACTGACCCTCCAGTTGACGGGCGTGGCGACTTCGTGTTTCATGGCGAGCTGTAAGGAATCCACCACCCGTAGGAGCTCACTGTAAATAGACCGTTAAACCTGTAGCCTATTTCATCAAAATTGCAAAGTATACTTATCTAGCAAAGTATACTTTGAGGGAGTAATTTTCAATTGAAGAATAAATTTATTAATTTTTATTATACTGAATTTATTACATTATCACAGCCATTTTGGCTGTGATAATGTAATACATTCAGTATAATAATTCTGCATACTTTTAATCATCAAATATATGCAAGGGTTAGTTCTATATATATGAAATAATGCATCTCGGGAAAAATAAATGATTAGTCCCTCAAAGTATACTTTGCTAGATAAGTATACTTTGCAATTTTGATGAAATCGGCTACAGGACTCCCATATCCCAGGTTGGATATGTGACAGTGACTGGGGATAAATGGTGCTTATGCTTGCGACCAGTGTAGATTCAGATCAGCCTGTGCAAAGCAAATACATAGTACATGTTCATACAAGTACTCAACATGATGAATAGCTCTTAATTTAATACTCATGTACGGTTTCATCATATATATAAGAAAATCATACTCATGCGATTGTTACATTGTGACTCATGTTTACATGTACTTGTATCATTATTATGTGTTAAATATACGTGTACTTGTAGATAGATAGATGATCTCAGTGAAGATTGGCTAGGCCAACTGAGCTTCTATAAATAAAGACGTTACTTACTTACTTACATATTGACTGTTCGCCGTTGCATCAATGAAACACAGTCGTGCTTCTAACCATGCAATATAGATCGTTAGTACGATACAGGAGTGTGCTATTTGATCAGGCGCTACATTGGACATAAATCCCATAAGTGCATTTGGTGTGGTCTTTGTATTTTCGCCCAAACTTTTGTCGTTTTTGCGAAGATCGACACGGAAATCGATTCTTCGCAAAAACGACATAAGTCTGTGCCGAACACCCTGGACCACCAAATGCAGCCCATGAAGACGCGTTTGCTGCGCTATATTTCATCAAAATCCGTTGCAAATTTAGGAAAATATCAACTAATACTTTGGAGTGGGCGACGTTGTTGTTGTTGTAACCACGTGATCATGCACATTGACATATAAGGAGACATGCAGTATAGTGTTTTCTGTAGATATGACATTTATTTACCATTACCAGACGTGTTAATTGGCAGTTAATACTGTTTATTTCTGTTTATAATGTAAACTTCTCTAAGCCGGACAACCTGGGAGGTCCCCATGGTATCAGGTTTAGAGAGGTTTCAATGTAAACCAGGCATTTGATCATTCTGAGCCATAGTTGTATGCCGTGCGATCGCGAACAGTCATTATCACCCGAGATAAATGACCAAGAAACTCATGAAAAATAAAATCACATGTGTTGTCTTGGTGTCCAGTTTACAGAGGTTCCACCGTATAGTGTCTCTTGCTATCAGGGGCAATACCCGTCGTACTTTATACTACGTCGATAAATAGTAAATATATGGTTAGTGCCGTTGAATATAAAATATATTCGGTTGAGCCTTAGACAGCTTTATTGGGGCGAGCTTTAGCGAGCATATATTTAATTTATACCGCATACTGGACTTAATTGTTTGAACGTGCGTGACGTAATGTTTTTGACGTCATTCCCTCCCTCAAAGGTGAAAAAATAAAGGCAAAATCGGCACTTCATGTATATTAGGCTACTTCAGGTATATTAGATTACTTCAAATATAAACAACATTCATTCAACCCCCTTTATTATGCTACATGGAGCAATGGTTGCGGTATAAAAGTATGTATTCAGGTGGCGCAGTTAATTGATTTTAATAAATAAATGTAAAAAATGCCCTGCCTCATTTGCATATCAAAGTTGAACATTTGCATATCAAAGTATACATGTCTCTATCAGTAAATTATTCGTTCCCACGAATTATCAATTCGTTCCCTCAATTTAACAATTCGTTCCCACGAATTGCTATATCGTGGGAACAAATTTTTATTTCGTGGGAACGAATTAATAAAACAAATCCATGTCCACTGCGGGGCTTCGTAGTATTCGCCTGTGAATGTTAAGTCATGCATACTGTCACCGCTTCGATTCATATGTCCATGAATGTATCATCTACTATTCATGTACAGGGGCACCGGAAGCATCATAAGATTGGTCCGGTGAATCTACTGGGTGCCCCGCTACCCACCCACCCAAAGTGTATGTTGTTACCACTCAGTTGAACCGTCTCGCCGCTTTTTATACATGAATTACAAATATGTCAAAAGTATTGATCCGGCAGTGGCCGGACCTGCCGGACCTGTTCCGACGCCTCTGAGGTAATTAATATGATGCCGTACAGCAAAGATACGGTTATTACCACAGGGGTCAAAAGTTGTACTGGAAATTTTACTGAAAGTCCGATTTCGGCAATGACGCCACATGCACTTGGCGGTATGAACTACAAAAGTCTCTTCAAATGTATATGCGCACTCAGTAGGCAAAAACTATTCTTTATAGAAATTAAATAGTGTATAATTGTGTCACTATTCCATCAGTTCCAAAAAATTACGAGTGCCCGCTATCTTGCTACACAGATATAATCCTTTGTAATCTTTATTTTACTGATAGTAGACTGACTCGCGGTGGTATCAGGCTATTTCATAAGCAAATGAGGCATGCTATGTTTTAATTATTTATAATAATTAGATGCGCCTTCTGAAAACAAAAATATTTCGATAGATTAGTATTGTATGATTAATTGCACGTCAAAAAACAAATACAGAGAATAAATAGTAATGTTCGTTGACATTTTAAGGAACATGGTTATCGCCCTGATACCTGTGTGGAAATGTACGTCTGATATAAAATGTATAATAATGCCAATCAATACGTGGGTTAATGGTGAATGAATAATGTTTATATTGCCAGAAAATGTCTCAGATGATGTATCTGATATAAAGAACAGTTTGTGCCTACTGAGTGGGCGTGTACCTTTAAACAAATTTAAATCACGCGTACGAAGGACGGGATCTGCTCGTCCCGGCCTTTTCTGCGCTGTTACATGTACTGAATTAGAGAGTCCGGCATACTGTCAGTTTCACGAAAGCTGCCCAAATTTTACGGCCATATAAACAATGCAGAAACGATATTTGTTTAGATAATATGAAAATTTATCATTTAAATTTAAGACTTCTTTTTATTTCGTGGCAAATTTGATTTTATTACGAAAAATTGATTTGTCTATGGGAATTTAACATGGGGGAAAAGGAGGTGGAGGAGCTGTGGGAGGAGTAAAAGAAGACAAAAAACATTTGGAAATTGACTCCGAAACCTGGCTAGATAGCTTGGAAATGATGTAACCAAGAAAACAAAAGTAAAATTTTGAAAATCGTTCCACCGTTTCTGAAATTCGAAAAATGTTCCCTTGTTAAATCCCCATAGATATCTTCACTCTGTGAATGAATATGTCTATTGGGGTTTAACATGGGAAATTATTTTTCGCAATAAAAGTTGACAAAATTTCACGAAATAAAAAGAAGGCTCATTCTTAAATTTTGCTTTTGTTTAATATTATCCAAAAAATATTGTTTTTGCATTGTTTATATGACCGTAAACTTTGGGTAGCTTTCGTGAAACAGACAGTAGGTACACTACTGTCTGTTCTACTTTTTTCTGCCGACGAACTTTTGGCTATTAAGCACATTAAGTCTAAAAAATATTTAAAAGTAAGTACTATTTTTTATCAGTAGCAAAAAAGTCACTCCCCCCAAAAAAAATTCCATCCATATGATTGATTTTGCGAAAAAAACGATTTTCCTATGGGAATTTAAAATGGGGAGTCAATTTCCATTTCATGAAGGATAAAAAAACGAAAAAAATTGGAAATTGACTCCGAAACCTGGCGAGATTGAAAATGATGTAACTTGGAAAACAAAAGTTAGAAATGCATTATTTCATATATATAGAACCAACCGTTGCATCTATTTGATGATTAAAAGTATGCATAATTATTATACTGAATGTATTACATTATCACAGCCAAAATGGCTGTGATATAATGTAATACATTCAGTATAATACAAATTAATAAATTTATCCTAAAATTGAAAATTTCTCCCTCAAAGTATACTTTGCTAGAAAAGTATACTTTGCAATGTTGGTGAAATAGGCTGCTGGAGTGTCTCGTATAACAGGGACACATGGACAAGTATATTTTACGCAATCCGAGGAGACGCTCTAGACCTGAGGCGGGGAAAGAAATACCTACTCGAAGTTGCGGCCGGTGGTGACCGGGTACCACATAGACAGCTTCAGCTTGTAGTCGGGTCCGATAATGAACACCTGAAAACATAGAACATACATACAGTGTGAGGAGACCAAGTATACCCTCCAAGTATACTTTGCTAGAAAATTATACTTTGCAATGTTGGTGAAATAGGCTATGCAGGCCCGTAGCCAGGGGGGGTCGGAGAGGTCGGACGACCCCACACCCCCCCCCCCCCCCCCCCACCCGCCCAGCCTCGAGGTCCACTTTTTTGGCCTAGAGGTCCACTTTTTTTACCCCCCCTAGATACGTCAGGGATCTTGGGCCTTCGAAACAACTCCCCCTTCAAACAGGTCTGGCTACGGGCCTGCTATGGAAACATAGAATATACATACAATGTGTAGAACATATAGACAATATTCATATTTTTGCAACAAATATGACATATATGTTCATCGAGTGGTGTTAAATATGGGCATTTCACACCACTAGATGAACATATATGTCATATTTGTTATATACAGCTCCATGGAAATTAACAGTTTTTTAGACTGTATACGGTAATGAATGTGTATTTGCACTTTTGCAGCCTATTTGCAGCCTATTTGCAGTCCGGCACTGCAGATGCTGCATTATGAATATAGATAGCGGAAGTAGTCGTATTTTCACCGGAAGTTGTTTATTTCATCGATGAGAACATATGACTTACATTGTATAACTATGTATTTAATGGGTATGTATATAATAAATCAAATTTATTCCATGAGTGTGTATATGTTTCTTGTTAGAAAACAGGGCTTGCGTCGTTTGCTAACGCCAAAAAACAAATACAGACGAGTACATATGTAAATATGCTATTTGTTACTAACATTAGCTGTAGCTCATATTTTGACACAACGTGATGTATAGATGCTTCATTTACATATCACAGTGTATATATTGTCAGGTAATATAGAATTGCCTCGTTATTGCGTCCATAATAACTGAAAATATAAACACATACCTCAAGGCCGTAATGCCGTCGGTACAGGAGTTGATTGCAAGAGTTACCGAATGAGTAGAATGCAAGATGTACGGGAATAGATTTAGGGGATAACTATGCTTTGTTTTTCGATTTGGAGTGGTATGTGGGAGGTTTTAAGGTCTGTGAATCAGTTTTACATGATTCTCAGACCATAAAACCTCACATATACCTCTCCGAATCGAACAACAAAGCATGGTTATCTCCATTTTAATAATGCACATAATTAATTTGTTTCCTACTTTCTGCAACATCGTAGCTATCATGAACAGTGATCTTTTTTAATACGTCACCAGTTGTTGTCGTCATCGATAACCGCCTCACACCAAATGAATTTGAAGAAATGTAACACCGCCGAAGAATATTCCCATTTCAAATTTGATAAACGATACTGTTTCTAAGACATGTGTATACATTTATCCCGTCAACACAGTGCGTATGTGCCGTGAAACACGGTGCCGTGAAACATTTTTGATATCCTGTCAATACAATTTGGAGATGCGGCTGGGGTTATTTTTTGCATTTTAAAGCTATTTGTAATGTTGACGGGATAAATAGAATAGTAGGTTAGTGCCGTGAATGGGAACAATATCTGGCGCGGCACGGAAACGGGATGTGCTCGGCAGAGCCTCGCCCATCCCGTTTCCTGAGCCTTGCCAGATATTTTTCCCATTCACGGCACTAACCTACTATTCTCTATGTATTCAACTCTAAAGTTGCAATACAGTTTATTATGTATATTCATGTATGCGCACATTGGAATTCGTTGGAAGTTATATGCTGGTACTGGTATATTGAGTTTGCATTTGAGCATTTTAGTAAATTCTAGTAAATTAGGTATTTTGCCTTTTGGAGGGTGGGGTAATATTTTTGGGAATTTGTTGAAGGGCCACCCTGAAATCATGTTTGTCAGTCATTGGTCGATTATCTTTTCCGCTTTGGGTTGTACATGTCAATATGGCAGAATGATTAACCGAACATGTACCCGCCGCCCGCCATTATTTACAAAAGCGCGTAGGGTTACATAAACCTGTCAAGTTGCAAAACACAGACTGGTAAAACGGAGATTGTATAGGCTGTAATTACAACTGAACAATCAGATGCGTGCTTTCTATTTTCGGTGCATTAGAATGAAATAGTTACCGTTACCGTTACGGGAGTAGATTGCATGAGTTACTGTTCGCAACTACAATGACTACAGCTTTGGGGACGGCGACATCAACAGGGGATATAACTGATGTTTCAGTGGTCGAACGACGTCACGTGACGTTACCGAATCACGTCAGTGTGCAGACGCAACGTAAACGAGTTCGCATTGTATATACACAACGGCCTGCGTTACTCTTACACAGAACTCACGTTTCTCAACATCTATTGGCAATGTCAACTCGCAATCAAGCAATTTGATTGTCTGAACCTGAGCTGTAGTATAGTTCAGGCTAAGGCAATTAAGCTGCTTGATTGCATCGATCTTCGAATATTTTGAAATAAAGAAACAAGGGCATCATTATCATTAAGCTAATCTCCGCAATAAACAACAACATGTTTGCGTTACAAACACGGTGAACTTTCTTGTAAATCCTCAGTGACCTTCACCTTGGCGGTCGTACGTGGGTCGTATGCAAAACGAAAAACAATCCCTAGGCACACATTGCAGCCAAATATTATTAAAATCGGTGAAGCTATTCATGAGTTATTGAAACAATTAAAGGCGTTACTAAGGTACGTACGAACGTACATGGACTAACGCTGTATCCCATCTTGCCTATCGCAGTCAGTTGTATCACAGCTCAGGCAATCAAGCTGCTTGATTACAAGCACAGGGATTCCGCTGGAGATCGCCACTTTCGCAATTGGCGATAAAAATAAACAATTGGCGATAAAATATTACAATTTTCGAAAAATCGTTCTTTTTTCTTTTTTTTTATCTTTTTTTAATTTTTTTTTGAAGTGGCGATTTTTTTATTTTCCCCAGCGGAATCCCTGCAAGCACAATCTTCAAATTTCAAAAAAAAAAAATTAACAAATATAGTCAAGCTTATTGCAGGTGGCAGTGTACAGTGAAACCTCTCTAAACCTGACACCAATAAAACATCTGTTTTTGATGAGTTTCTTGGTCATTTATCTCAGGTGATAATATCTGTTCGTGATCGCATAACACACAACTATGGCTCGTAATGTTCAAATGCCTGATTTACAGTGAAACCTCTCTAAGCCGGACACCCCGTACCTCCCAGGGTGTCCGGTTTAGCGAGGTTTCAATGTATTACACTACCCACCGCCCGACAAGTCAATGGGAGACCCTCGCTATCCTTCTCATCCTCGTCCAACATCCCAAGCTTCACGGAAAGGTCACGTGTCGGGTCGGCAATCATCGGAAAGCCGAACTTGTCTCCAGGATGTCCGTTGTAAGACTGAATGTCCTGGAATTAAACGATTTCCTGGTATCTACACTTATAAAACAACACCCCTATTTTTATGAAACGCTACCGGCTACTTTGCAATTGCATCATACTGATTTATTAATTATTAATTACGATATGGATGATCTGACCATGAATATATACAATGTACATTTATAATAGTCATTGACTAAAAAATGTGGCCTGTCGACGCACTTAATTAGGGCTCCTATAGGTGATTTGAGAACTGTTACAAAAAGTTAAAAAAAAAAACAACAGACAGACAGACAGAGAGACAGTTGGACATGTGATACGCAGGGAGTTGTATTAATGTGGAAGGATTTATTGTTACTCAAGTAAGGAATGTTTGCAATATGAAGATATTATTTGAAGGCAAAGAGAAATTATAGGTGATTTGAGAAACCTTAAAAATAGATAAACAGACAGACGGACGGACGGACGGACGCACGATCAGTAGCGAGGTTAATTCCACAGGCTAGATCTGGAAATGCACTGATCGCAAAACCTATAAGCCCCGTTTCTGCAGTCACATCTGCATAAATATAAGATATATTATTATGCGGATGTACAGGCTGATCTGGATATACATTGGTCGCGATATTTCATTAAAATATTTACAAAATTTACGATAGCTTCCGTAAGACATTTCTAAGACTGTTCTATGGGTATACCCGCCTTAGTCCGGGTAAAGTATGCACGGTTGGAAGGTTCTTTTATCCAACTCCCACCCTTATATATATATAAACCTTGTATTTAATGCAAGTCATTGGGTCCTTACGTGAAACAAATGAGTGAGCGCAGGCATTATTTCACGAGGGCATTATTTCAAGATAATCAGCTCACCTGGTTAAATTAACGTTTTCTTACATTTCATACACGATACTTTATAAATAAAAACAAAGCGAATGAAGCCAAATATGGCCAAGAGAATTAATTTCTGGAGGCGGGCCATTGTGAAGCCGACTGTCTCGTGATTCACGGGGTGTGTCTGGGAACAGCATGTGGTTGGCCGAAGGAAACGCAATTGTGACGTTACTGACGTCATTTCTCCATATATGGTAAGCGCGAGAGTGGAGCAAACTACTGCTGCCGAGTGGTGTAATTCAAAGTTAGATTTCTGTAAACTACTATACTGGCTGAAATGTAAGAAAAGATATTAAAGGTACATGACCACTCAGTATGCACCATTACCTCACGTATTGGTAGGCAGTATGATGTATACATTTATATTAGACGTAACTTTCCACACT
Source organism: Conchocele bisecta (assembly GCA_029237695.1). Lineage (NCBI taxonomy): Eukaryota > Metazoa > Mollusca > Bivalvia > Lucinida > Thyasiridae > Conchocele > Conchocele bisecta. The sequence continues at coordinate 55,689,236 of CM055271.1, read as the reverse complement.
GATATCAGGGACGATAACCGTGTTTCCTTAAACTGTTATTATTTATTATCTGTATTTATGTTTTGATGTACAATGATCATACTTTATAATCTGTCAAAAATAATATTTGTTCAGATGACGTAGTTAATTGGTATAATTTTAAAAAATACCATGTCACCGCCAGTCACTATCAGTAAAATAAATATTACTAAATTATTATATATGTATAGCGGGCACTTGTAATTGTTAGAACTGGTGGGATTATTAGTGAGACAATTATACACTTATTTAATTCCTATAAAGATCATTTTGTGCCTACTGAGTGGGCATGTACCATTAAATATAAGATATTAACTAATTATACCTTAACCCATCCCTCGTGACTGGGAAGGCTGTCTACGGACATTCCAATCAACTTGACGTTTCTGGCGGCAAACTGATCCTTCATCTTGGAGGCCATCGCCATTTCGGTCGTACAGACGGGCGTGAAATCGGCAGGGTGCGAGAAAAGGATCGCCCATGACCTACAAAACGCAGTTCAGTGAAACATCGCTTAACCGGACACACTGGGAGGTCCCCAGGGTGTCCGGTTTAGCGAGGTTTCACTGTAAATCAGGCATTTGGTTATTCCGGGCCATAGTTGTGTGCTATATATGCGATCACGAACAGGTATTATATTATAGATAAATTACCAAGAAACCAATCAAAATTGAGATCGCATATGTTTCTTGTTGTCCGGTTTGGAGAGGTTCCACTGAACTATCTACTTTATACGAGACACACCATGCGAGTTTGTACCTTCGGACATCTGCGTAATTTCATTAAGTACGTTTACAAAATTTACAATATTTTTCATAAATAAAGTCAAAAGTTGACAAAACTTTCAGAGTACATGCGGAATATAATTCCGCATGTACTCTGAAAATGTTGTGAACTTTTGACGCCATTTACGGCAAATATTGTAAATTTTGTAAACATATTTAATGAAATTACGCAGATGTCCGAAGGTTCAAAATCAAATGGCGTGTCTCATATGTGACTGGAGAAATGGGGCTTATGTTTTTTTTAAGGTTCAGCACAACCTGATCAGGATCTGTACAGTTCGCCGTTCCATCAGTGAAACACACACCGTGCTCTAAGAAGCAATGTAGATCGGTATCAGCATACATAGTGTGCTATGTCATCATGAGCTACAGTAGCCTATTTCACCAAAGTATACTTTGCGGGTGTAATCATTTATTTTTCCCGAAATGCATTATTTAATATAGAACTAACGACTGCATATATTTGATGATTACAAGTATGCAGAATTATTATACTGAATTTATTACATTATCACAGCCAAAATGGCTGTGATAATGTAATAAATTCAGTATAATAAAAATTAATAAATTTATTCTAAATTGAAAATTTCTCCCTCAAAGTATACTTTGCTAGCTAAGTATACTTTGCAATGTTGGTGAAATCGGCTACAGGCGTCACAAATCCCACAATCCATGTTTCTCCACTAACAGCCACATAATTATTAGGCCATAACATGTACTTCGTTCCTCAGATATCGCCGCGTCTGAATAATCACTGCGCGTCGAGCATTTTATAAAATAAAATTGTACTATAAATTAGTCACATGATCAATAAACGAGGAGAAGACGTTTGAAAATGTTCACGGACGACTGACGACGACGGACGACGGACACATTGCGGTAACAATAGCTCACATGAGCTTTGCTCCGGTGAGCTAAAAACACTACCATGCAAACATATGTTAAATCCAATCATGTCTGACGAACATCTGATGAGTTTTCATGTTTAAAGAGGTCATAGTTAATTTATAGAACAATACTTTTTTGTTTGAGATGGTATGTCTCTGATTTATTTTCAAGTTGCCAGATGAAGCGTAATTTATATGCATCTGACACCTTTAAAAAATCAGAGACGAACATCTCAAACAAAATAAAATAAATTTATTAAAAACATCTACCCTCCCGCTTTACATTCCGCAAATTCCGTGTCTCAGAGCGAACGTACTTAATATCCCCTCGCGGATAGGCAAGAGGGGATATAGCGTTAGTCCATGTACATACGTGTGTATGTACGTATGTACATTAGCAACACTTTGCATGTTTCAATAACTCATGAACCGCTTCATTGATGTAGATAATATTTGGCCATAATATGTGTCTAGGGATGCTGCTTTGTTTTGCATATGACCCACGTCCGACCGCCCAAGGTCAGGGTCACTGAGGACCTTATTTTGTTATTAACACTGTCAGCGAGGGGATTAGCTTCCTTTAACGATGTCAGGGAGCCGTTTCACTAAACTTCGTACGATTACAAGGACTGTAAGTGCAACATTATGATAGTCTGTAAATTTTACATTAACAATGTTTTCTTGTAAACATTTATTGGATTTACATTTATTTGGTCTGACTTGCATTATTGTATTTGTCAAATTCTGAATTGTCCGTGTCAAATGCTACAACTGTGCTCACACTGCGCCATATATATGACACACTTAGCTGTCGTTGTACTGTAATCGATTCATCGCTCGCATTATTCACCAAAACAATCAGTATAAAGTTGTGATTATCCACCAAATAAGTCGAATACATCACAGTCTACATTTATTACCCGGTGGGCATCTGACTCTTCGTTAACTAGGTCAGTACTACTAACTGCATTAATAAAAGTTCGAGTGTGCTTACAGTGAAACCTCTCTAAACCGGACACCCTGGGAAGTCCCCAGGGTGTCCGGTTCAGAGACGTTTCACTGTAAATCAGGTATTTGGTCATTCTGAGCCATAGATGTGTGCTATGCGATCATGAGCAGACATTATCACCGGAGATGAATGACCAAGAAACTCATCAAAAATAAGATCACAGATGTGTTCGTGGTATCCGGTTTAGAGGGTTCCACTGCATAACTGTTTCATAACACGGGACTGTGTGTCGTTATTGCTTTTCACTCTTGTACATACCGCAGGAACCCATGACGTTTGCTTTGCATTGTCACGAAGCCAGGTGTGTGTGTGCTGGTCCAGTGACGAGGGGTGGGTTGTGGCTAATGGTTAGAACACCTGACTTCCAATCCGGAGGTTGTGTGTTCAAACCCCGCCTAGGGCATTAACATATTTTCATAGTATTTCCATCCCATTGGTCTGTCGGATGAGACTTTAAACTGGTTCCGTCTATATATGACCTTAGATGTTGCTGGGACGGTAATCCCTTTCACGTTCACTTTTTTTTTTTTCGTCCAGTGATGCTCGTAGTTCCCCGACACTTTTCAGCACGGTTGTCATGTCAACAGTTGTGCACATTCGGACTCTTGTTGTGTGTATACGGATCCAGCCTCTTTACTGGCAACATTGAGGTGTCAGAATAACGCACAGCGTGGCCGCTTATCGGATTGCGCGGGTTGATATGGAGTATGGTGACATATTTCTGCCATCTACTTAACGTGATAACGTGATAGTTAAGTCGTCTCAATGCAACTTGTATGTCGTCTTAACTACATAATTATCGCGTCCAGACCAGATAAATTGGACGCGATAACTAACACAAAATATCATCTAAAACGTGATACTGCCCATTAGTGACAGTGATTTTATAACATTTTATCTCGTATTGATCAGTTACTAAGTCGTCTTGACGCGATCGCGTCAAGACGACTTACTAACTGGTCAAGACGGGACAAGCGTATATTAGGTCGTCGTATTATTTTTATTCGACGAGAAAAATCGAATAATTTAAATTATAATTCAATGTTACTAGTGGGCTGCACGGTTTTGACGAGATTCCCTGTTAGTGATCGCGTTTATCTCGTCCTGACCAATTAGTAGGTCGTCTTGACGGGATAATTATGTAGTTAAGACGACATATAAGGTGTATTAAGTAGTATTCTTTATTTCCTCATTGAAAGAGAGCATTGTAGAAATGTTACAAATGGAACAAGATACGTGTCTAATACAGAATAGAGTGTTTCGATCATGGTGGCGTAGAAGACCGGCGTAGTGAAAAATATTCCTAATCACTACCTCAGTATTCTTCTAACAGAAACCATTGCATGCACGATAATTTGAAAGAAATACATACATCTATAATAGAACGTCACATTCATACTGGTACAACTTGCTATGAAGTATTCTAATGCACTCTATAAATATCACGAAATCTGATTGGCTGATGGCCATATTTTACAGGTATATCATTGTTGATGAACGGTCGCAAATTATTTCAATATGTATTCCTACGCCATTCGTAAATGAGTGCATTACAAATAGGTTAACCACATTGTAATTTTGAAATTTTCAGCGTATATAAGATATAATCATTTAGTAATATTTATTTTACTGATAGTGACACGCAGCGGTATCAGGCTATTTTCATATTATTTATACTAATTAAATGCCTCACCTTTAAAAATAATATTTTTGACAGATTATTATAAAGTATGATCATTGCACATCCAAACATAAATACAGAGAATAAATAGTAATGTCCATTAACATTTTAAGGAAACACAGTTATCGCCCCTGATATTAGTGTGGAAATTTACGTCTGATGTATAATAATGCCAATCAATACGTGGGGTAATGGTGAATGAATGTTTATTTTGCCAGAAAATGTCTCAGATGATGTCTCTGGTGTAAAGAACATTTTGTACCCAATGAGTGGGCATGTACCTTTAATTAGGAGTATTGTGTTGTTACCACCGTCCCGCAGAGATGGTTCGTTCATTCATTCATTCATTCATTCATTTATTCGGCTTATATTTAAGGGTGGGAATTGGCTCGAACACCTTCCATATCCGATGGTTCAAATGAGTAAATAACAACATATACTCGCATAGAAATGAAGAAAATGGCAAAAAAACACAAATTCCCAATGCTTAATACTTCTGTAATTGTATCTGGCATATAATGAGCTAAGATAACAGAACCCCAGATAAAATTGCCAAAAAAAAAAGAAAGAATTAAATCAGAAGTAGCGAGTATCAAAAAGCAATAAAAAAGTGTGATATCTTTATCATGCTGCAGAAAACAATAAACAGATCACAAATAAAGCATATTTTGCTAATTTTCAATGAAAACACATCTCGGTATTTCATTATAATTGTCTCCAAGGAGACAATTCTAATGAAATGCCAAGACATGTTTTCATTCCGAAGCAAACTATTCAATAATTGCTGTCTGTTGATGGGTAACAGTAGTGTGATTTTATTTTACACAATTGAAATTTTGAAATACCCAATTGTTTCAGAAAGTATGGCGTGACAATAATCAATTACTAATTCCTTTTCTGGAGCCCTGGATAATAATATATATATATATAAATAACTCACCCATCTTTGCCGATCCAGTCATGGAAGTTAATCCTCCCAAAGGTCGTATCAGCCTCGAAATTAGGGAAGGTTTCGCCCAACTTTATCCCCATGTTGATCTATTTACAATGTCAAGCGAACTGATCAGTCACATAAAATATCTTAAGTCAATTCATCACAATGGTTAACCATCTGTTACAGTCTTTACTTGTTTTATGTACAGGCACTTGTGGCGTGAACGGGGAATACATCTTTAAATCATACCCAATACTCTGATATTAAATATGTAGAAGGTATGACACTCGCCATATTTTCAAATAACGATGTGGATTATTTACCTTGTCCTACCTTCAGAGTAAAAGTGTATGATTTAAAGATCGTTTTGCAGTTCATACCACAACGTGCCTG
>CM055271.1:55612284-55683029 GCA_029237695.1 Conchocele bisecta | reverse complement strand
TATTTTCATATGTATTTGATAATATTGGAGTTGTCAAAAATATTTTGAAAATTATATACAGAACAGTATACCCCTAAATGTTCAGTGTGGTACTATAGCGTAATACAAGAAGTTTCCAAACCCTTGATAATGGGAGTAATAAGGGTGGCACCTATGGCGTGGTTTTTGAGTGGTATGGCACTATGGCGTGGTTTTTACCGGTTGTACTATGGCGTTTTTAGTGGTATGGCACTATGGCGTAGTTTTAAACGGCCGTTAAAACTACGCCATAGTGCCATACCACTAAAAACGCCATAGTACAACCGGTAAAAACCACGCCATAGTGCCATACCACTAAAAACCACGCCATAGTGCCATACCACTCAAAAACCACGCCATAGTGACACCCATTACTACTACTGTTGATTTCTCATGAATTGGCAAGGGCACGTGACGTCACGGGATCAGTGGACTATGTCTATTATAGCTTTCTAGGGATGTAGCCGTTTGCAGCCATTTTAGGTGGCCGAATCGACGCTTTATCTAGCTACAGCAATTTAGAGCTGGAAAATGCATGCTCCCGATAGCGTAGGAGATCATTTAAATTACCAACTGGTTGACTGGTGAAACAGGCGATTGAAAACCACAATAAATGCCATATTTGTAAACATAAAACGTTTCGATAATTGATTCATTTTGATTGCTCAGTCGTCCGCAAGTATTTGCAGTATTGTCCGCACAGCTCAGGTGGTAGAGCGCTCGGTAAATGCATTCGACCTGCGTTCCTTTTGTGCGAGTTCGAGCCTCGGACAAATTATTATTTTTGTATTCATATAACAGATTCAACGTTTACTCACTTTTACGAAAATGTCTTAGACAGAGTTTGACAAAAGGGTACTGTGACGTGTGCACTGGGTTTACAGCGTCACAGATCAGGATGCACATCACGCAGTTAGATCAGGGCACACGGTGTTCGCAATTAATTTACTGAATAAATATTGCACTATCAAACAACGTGAAACAAATGATGTAGACACATTCTAAAATTTTCCCCAGTAGGTATTTCATAGAAACGACAGCACGGGGTTGGTGGACTCTTGGGGGACGTCAAATATACACATCATCGGGGTTCTCGGCCTCCTAATTCCCGGCCCCTGGAAATGTTTGACTGTAAATACACACACACATTGTATGTCCGCCGCCACAGAGCGGGGAAAACATTGGTTGCGCGCTTATAAATTTTGTCCAGAGAGACATATGGATGTAACTAAGACGATTAAAATGACATTATGCAATATACGTCTTTATCAGTTTGTTGAACTAATACAAAAATATGTTTCTGTAAGTTACATTAAATAATGTTAATAAAATAAATGTATAAACGACGGCAGATATCTATCTGGGAGTGTAAAGTGAGGGACACAATTCAATAAAAAAAAAAGATAGCACAGTGATGGTTTCGAATCCACAACCCTCAACGTTCATTAATGAAACAAAACAATAACTGTTACCACTACAATATATGCATCAGATATTGATGTGATACATATACGATTCGAGTGCCTGTGCTCACCATTTTATTTGTCAGCAAATACGTAACAACAAAAGTGACAACTTGATTCAAAATATGCCTGAACGTTACTTGAAGACATATCGGGCCAACATTGGTGACATGCATTCTAAATCGTCATGCTAATATCCGTTTTGCATTTATAACACACCTACTTTACCTATTACGGTTCGATATGGAATCTCCTGTGTCCTTTGTCCTTGCCACTATATCGGAATTCAACAGTACCTGTCTCACCTATTCTGTGTTTTCTTTATGACCAGTTTGTTTGTAAACAAGTAGCAAGTTATCGTCTGCGGACTATACGCGACCAGAGCAGCTTTAATGTACGAAGTTACATGTATGTGTACACAATCAATACAATGTAATACTATTGCTGATTTAATATGATATTGATTGATTGACTAAACACGTTGACTGATTTCACAAGAAACTCGGCATAGCGGGGCCAAATGTATAAGCATTGAAAACATATCGTTGAAGAGGACAGCGGAAGAATGGGGTTAACTCCTTCATGGAGTTAGCCCCCTTATTCCACTGACCCCTTTAAATGATAAGGTAAACTGAGTATTGTTAACAAAGTGGCAAGACGTAGCTGGTTGTACATGTTGTAGAAGACAATTCAGAACATATGACACACGGCCATGTGATTTTGTTCCTTCGGACTTCTGCGTAATTTCATGAAATACGTTTACAAACATTTCCGTAAATGGCGTCAAATGTTGACACAATTTTCAGAGTACATATTCCGCATGTACTCTGAACATTTTGTCAACATTTGACTTTATTTATGAAAAATATTGTAAATTTTGTAAACGTATTTAATGAAATTACGCAGATGTCTGAAGGTAAAAAATCACTTAGCGTTTCTCAATTATGTGAAAGGGTCAGTGGAAGAAACCATTCCACTTATTTAGCTGACCCCATTCAGTTATAAGATGAACTGGTTTAAACAAAGACGTGAAAAGTGCATGGTTGCATATCTTGTGGAAGACAAAAATGATTGGCATAATGGTATGGGTCATTGGAATAAGACAGCTAACTGTGTAAAAATATGGCATGTTCCTCAGATTTTAAAGCAAGTGTTACTGGGCGCATAATAATATTTAGACAAGCCACATCAATGGGGACCAGTTCAATCTGGTAATTCTGATGCAATGAACATTAAAATGTCATCCATAGAATATTTATCCCGTCAACACAGTGCGTATGTGCCGTGAAACACGGTGCCGTGAAACAGTTTTGATATCCTGTCAATACGACGTAATCACTGCGTATGAATATGTGCAGTGGCTGGGATTCTTTTCTTTGCATTTTAAAGCCATTAGTAGGTGTTGACGGGATAAATAGAATAGTAGGTTAGTGCCGCGAATGGGGAAAATATCTGGCGCGGCTCGGAAACGGGATGTGCTCGGCAGAGCCTTGCCCATCCCGTTTCCTAAGCCTTGCCAGATATGTTTTCCCATTCACGGCACTAACCTACTATTCTCTCTATATATGGGCGTCCTCATGGACTGACTCTGAGATCTAGTAGGCTAACTTCGAATAAATAGTCCATGCGATTGATTACGTGTGAATAAACGTATGATTGCAGAACCACTCCGTTGTTCGTCTCAGAGAGGTTTCACAGAAGGTGCATTCTACGGAGCCCCGCAGGAGACGTAGCATTCTCTTTTTTAGTGGGAATGAATTGTTATTTCGTGGGAACGAATTGTTAAATTGAGGGAACGAATTGTTAATTGGAGGGAACGAATTGTTAAATTGAGGGAACGAATTGTCATATCGTGGAAACGAATTAATACAACAAATCCATTGTCCCTGCGGGGCTCCGTACGACACTGCCCTCAGTAGCGGAATTCTTGTTTATTATTTAATATTATTATCAAGGCTGCCATCGAGGGGATAAGCTTCGTTCAAAGATGCCATTTCTTGTTAACAACGTAGCAACCCGTGCATGATTCACATGTTGTGAATTACAACTTAAAGGTACATGCCCACTCAGTAGGCACAACATGTTCTTTATAGGAATTAAATAAGTGTATACTTGTGTCACTATTCCACCAGTTCTATAACTTACGAGTGCCCGCTATACAGATATAATTATTTCGTAATATGTATTTCACTGATAGTGACGCGCGGTGGTATCAGGCTATTTTCATATGCAAATAAGGCATGCTATTTTTATTTATTTATACAAATTAAATGCGTCACCTGAAAAAAATAGTATTTTCGACATTTTAAGGGAACACAGTTATCGCCCCTGATATCAGTGTGGCAATTTACATCTGACATAAAATGTAAAATAATGCCAGTCAATACGTGGGGTAATGGTGAATGACTGTTTATTTTGCCAGGAAATGTTTCAAATGATGTCTCTGATGTAAAGAACATTTTGTGCCTACTGAGTGGGCATGTACATTTAACGTATACTTCATGCAGTTAGTTTACTAAGTGGTGCACATTTTTGTTAAATACAATGGAAAACATATTTTAATGGGTCAGCGAAAGAAAAAGACCCACTCTTTCTTGAAGTTAGCGCCTTATTCCATTGACTCGTTCAATTACGAAGGAAACTGGATTTGTTAACAGCGTAGCAAATTGCGCATTGTTTCACATTTTGTGAACTACACTTTAACGTCTAATTCATGGAGTTAGCGCCCTTCATCCACTGACGTCGTCAATAATACATGCGGAATACACCTTTCCGCCAATCCGAGATATTTTACTCTTTTTTTTTTCTTATTCATTTTCTCAATGAAAGTATTTGTTGCGACCACTCATGTGAACCGTCTCGATGAGATGGTTCAAATGATGGTCGCGATATATACTTATATGCACATTTAAAGAAAATATTTATGATATTCGCCAATCAAAATGGCATATCCTTAGCATGAAATGGGTTAAAGGTAATTCCCTCATGGAGTTAACCATCATATTTCCACTGACAACCCGTTCACATATAAGGTAATATAAATTCTTCATGGGGTTAACCTCCTTCCATTATACGGAATAGCAAGGGGGCATATATCGTTGTTCTTGATGTTCCGTACGCCCGTCTGTCCTTCCATCCGTACGTCCATCCATCGAAAAGTCGAAACGTTTGTAAGAGTTTCTCCAGTTATAGACCAGTTTGCACGGGGGGGTGGGGGGGGGGGGGGGGGGGAAATATCCATGTTTTACAAACAATTTAACCATCACAGCAAAGCTCATGAAACTCAGGTGTGAGCTATTGTTACCGCAATGTGTCCGTCGTCCGTCGTCGTCCGTCGTCCGTCGTCGTCGTCGACCGTCGTCGTCCGTCGTCGTCCGTGAACATTTTCAAACCTCTACTCCTCGGTAACCATTGCGCCTATAGTCACCAAACTTCATGGTCATGGTCCTTAGGTAGGGGGATTACAAAAATTGTTAAAATGACGTCATCACGTAATCCAAAATGGCCGCCGTCTAAAAATAGCACAAATTCTTCAAAAATATTCTTATCAAGAACCGCGATCCGGATTTCGACAAAATTGGGTAGGAATGATCGATGTACAATGCTCTTTCAAAGATGTTAAAATGGTGACCCCGGGATCAAAAATGGGCGTGGCCCATGGGGTCAATTGGGGTCAAATTTTATTTTTGACCGAATATGGTCATGTCATATATCAAATCGAAGGTATCAACGAGGCGATCACTCTGGCTCGTTTTTTGGCGAAATCGGATGGTCATGTCATCCAAGATGGCCGCCGAAAATTCAAAAGGTCGTTCTTTTATTAGAGATTTCAAAATTCTTCTTCACGTGAACCGCTGGGCCCATGGTAGCCAAACTTAAAAGTTATGGTTCTTGGGTGAAGCCTTTTCAGATTTGTTAAGATGTTAAAATGATGACCCGGGGTCAAAAATGGGCGTGGCCTGTGGGGTCAAATTTTATTTTTGACCGAATATGGTTATGTCTATATCAAATCGAAGGTATCAAAGAGGCGATCGCTCTGGTGCATTTTTTGTCGAAATTGGATGGTCACGTCATCCAAGATGGCCGCTGAAAGGTCAAAAGGTCGTTCTTTAATTAGAGATTTCAAAATTCTTCTTTACACCAACCGCTTGGCCCATGGTGGCCAAACTTCACAGTTATGGTCCATGGGCGAAGCCATTTCAGATTTGTTAAAACGGAGGTCGTCGCTAATCAAAGATGGCCGCCGTCTAAAAATATCACAAATTCTTAAAAAAATCTTCTTCTCATGAACCGCCAGCCGGATTTCGACGAAACTTGGTAGGAATGATCGATGTACAATGCTCTTTCAAAGTTGTTAAAATGGTGACCCCAGGATCAAAAATGGGCGTGGCCCGTGGGGTCAAATTGGGGTCAAATTTTATTTTTGACCAAATATGGTCGTGTCATATATCAAATTGAAGGTATCGATGAGGCGATTGCTCTGGTGCAATATTTGTCGGAATCGGATGATTATGTCATCCATGATGGCCTCCAAAAGATCCATTCATTCGAGATTTTGAACGTATTTTTCTCAGGAACCACATGGCCGATGCTGGCCAAACTTCATAGTAAGTTATGATCCTTGGGTGAAGCATTTTCAGATTTGGTAAAATGAGAGTCATCGCTTAATCCAAGATGACCGCCATCTAAAAATAGCACAATTTTTTTAAAACACATATGAATTCAATGTTACATTCTCCTCTGGTGTTCATGGAGTCATGGCCCTCTTATTTATTTTCCATTGGTCTTATCAAAATATGCTTTGACAGCACTTTAGAATCATTTCCATTTATATTGGTAATGATTATAAAATGCTGCAAAACAATGTTTTTATTTAGAGAAAATACAAAATAAGAAACAGACGGAAATTCTAAACTGGTTTGGACACGCTTCTGTACAACGCTTATTTTTCGAGTTACCCCTACCCAGAGTAGAACATTATGAAATGTATCTATCTTTATGTGACATTCATCGTATAAATCGAATCTGCGTTTTAAAATTGCGTAAAACACAATTGCCGTAATTTTAGACCTTTCTATGATAACCATAAATTCTCTGTGCTTATAATACAGACAAAATGTTAACTGTTGTTGCAATGATTACTGTCAATAAACGTGTGGTAATATGATTGTATTAACAGGATACACGTATATTTCACTCGGGATTATATCTATATGTAAATTTCAGAAATTAAACTAAAGATTATGGTAACCATAGCAACCGATATTCTAACAAATCAGCTACAATTTCCTTGGGCAGCATTCTGTACGACATTTAGTTTGCGATTTACATCACACCCAGAGTGAAACTTTATGAAATGCATCTATCCTTATGTAATATTCATCGTATAAACCGAATATGCGTGTTAAAATTGTGTAAACAGCGGCCGAATTCCGTAATTTTGGAAATTGCCATGGTAACCGTGAATTCTCTGAATTCTCTGACTAAAAAAATACAGACAAAATGTAAACAGTTATTGCGTTGATTACTGTTAATAAACTTTTGAAGTATGATTTCATTAATAGGATGCACATATATTTGACTCGGTATTATATGTATCTGTTAATGTCACACATTACACAAAATCTGGCGTAACGATGGCAACCGATATTCTAACCAATCAGCAACAATTCGCTAATTAATAGCGTTTTCAGGTCATTCTTATTTATTTAAATTACGTATCAACATACATAAACTACTGATATTTAAAATAAGACTGTGTATGCTGTTGGCGTTCAGAACCTTACAATGTTTACAATGAGCACTTAGTAATGAGTTACTCCCCTTTGAATTGAATTTGTATAATAATACAAGACACATCATCATATATGCATTTATACATCTGAAACTTGCGCCTACCTTAAATAATGGGGTAACATTATGTGGTAACTCATATGTAGCAACAAGTGCAACCTTTGTATGCTGATCAAGTAAAGAACATCATAATAAAGAAAAACAAATGGCCGCCAAATGTTTGTTTTATCAATGTCCGAGCTAAACTTCCAACTGTGTATATGTACCTTGTTGTATTATAGTATTTGTCTGTTCATAGATTCATAGTATTTATCATGTGATATGTTTCCCTGTTGTCCATCGTTCCTATTATATGCATGATATGTTAGAGAGAGATTCAAAATGACTCCCATATTTTGAGAATATTTCATGTACATGTCCATGTATAATGTAATGTTCTGCTATTTGTCCTATTTACGCTTGTGCATGTATATATATATAATTATACACCTTATCAATATTACATTATGTAACAGCTATCGACACTATATTATGCAAATTCATTTGATTATTCACAAATGTTTACAATGAAATACTATTTTGTATAGGTTTACTGTATTATCAATCTCGTATTTGTCTTTATTAAAGTACATCGTGTATATCAGATTTCGCTCCACAAGAAACAGAATACATATACATTCACAAACAAATAATGTCAGCATGGAGTAGACTGGCACATGTTATACATTGACGTTCATTTCAATTATTTCGCGAGTGTATCAGATATGTAACTGTGTACACTGCAGGATTAATAGCCGACAGTACCATGTTATCAGATAATGAACATATAATTAAACAAATAATAGCAGCTGCAAATCCTGTAATCGCAGCTTAATCAAATTATATGTACGGGACTATTAGGAGTCACACATCTCCAGGTAGCTCACCAGCACACTCAAGTGTATCAAAACATACTGCATACCGTCACATACCACTTAAAATGTTAGCATAACTTGCACACTATTATTACATATAGTGTCACTAAATGTGTTTTCGAAAACATTTGTGTACAAACAATATAGATGTGGTACATTATTACCCCGACTCAATCGTTAATTTATGTTAGTGTGTGTCTTACAGAACATGTGTCAATTAATTACCATAATTTCATATGTAAAACACGACTTTATTCCATACAAACGATGTACATCTGATTATTGTGCAAACATTCAGTTCGAGAAGAAAAGTATTAAGCCCATGAGATGTAGTAATAGTAGTAATATATACTCAAATGTGTATCGATAAAACATCTAGAATTTCAATAAATATACGTGTACGTGCTGCCATTTGGTATGACCACCAGACATGTGTGTCCAACTAGTACACATGGGCCACTAAGAAATATTCAGGTACATGTCCACTATTTGTTCCTTAGACACTTCGCACAAAATTGAATTTCCCAGGAGTACAATTCGCATAAGTGTAAAAACTTGTTTTATAATCCAAGTGTATGTACTACATGTATAAATGTATATCACTGATCTTTCATGAAATAAATATTGCTTAAAACGAACATATACATATAATATTATTTCTATTGCATATATGGCATAAACTGATATTGCTTTCAGCAATGCACCTCTATATGTACACGTGTTTATAAAAAACATATCGAAATATACAATGAATTTAAATAGAATATTTATTTCAAATAAATTAAAAATAATAGCAATGTCATATACATAATATTATATTTAACCACCACCAATAACATGTATGGTTTGTTGTTACACTATAAATTCCACTCACATTCGTTGATCAACAAAAATATATACGTATACCAGAACCTCTTCTATCATAACACAAGACGGTTTCGTGTACCTCACTAGTCTGCCAGAACGCCGACCTATGTCTGATACGCAAAGTTACATGAATATATTTTACTGACGCCCAGGTGCATGTGACTGCCATATGCGATTTCAAATGTAACACTTTATTTCTACAAACATACACAGATGTTATGCATATTTACTAGTGTGGCTGTAAAGCATGTTTCTGCGTCTAATGGTTTAATTATTCAAACATGACAATATAATTATTGTTCAATTATGTAACTTTGATAGCCGCAGATGAGATTATATACAATTTCAATAGACGTACGTGTATTTCTAACACAATGTATTCGAAAATAGTTCCCTGGAAACATAATCGATTGGCTTGCAGACTGTTTCTGCCACGCACAGGCTTACGGAATCTTACGGACGGACGCCTTGACGGACTAACGGATGAACGGAATGAAATACGAAATCACGTACATTTCTGTTCGAAATAAGACTAACCATGACTGCTAGCAGGTTCATTATTTCGTCATCGCCCGGTGTATCCTCATTCATGTGGAAATTATGACATGTTATGTATCAATGTAAAATGTGTTCTCAAAACAAATGTTTGAATTATATCCAATCGATTAAAAGTGACGATCATTTTATTATTGTTATGTTATTGGCACATCCAATACCTACAGGAGAACTACATGATATTGAAATTGTACTTTATGTAGGATTATTTTCATCAAGCTATTAATTTATATCCCATTTTAGCACGCTTTAGCATAAATTATTATCTACATCGAATCCCACATGTTAAGACAGTTCGCCGATATGCTACAAATCAGCTGATAGAATACTGTTACATGTATATCGAACATGTTCTGGCATTGCACTCATGATTTAAATGCTTTAAAATAGAGTCCGCCGACAAATTAAAAGCTACATGATTGTTCTACCGTGGGTATATCGAAAATGAAACAAAAAGCTAAGTCACATATTTCGCCGGTTGGTAACGAAGCGTTTTGTGTAGATCCTGCTCATCAGTGGGAATCATGCAATGGTTAAACTGGTAACAACTTGTTGTTCAAGGACATAAACGGCATCCTGTTGGATGAATTGTGAACTGTGTATGCTCTGATCAGAGTCTTCTGGTCGAATGTCACAGGCGGTGACCAATATAACACTTTTGAAAACATCGTTATCGGCATCACACTTACACATAAAACTGTATAACATGATGTATCTTAATCCAAATAAAGTTTTGACGTATGATTTACTGAAGATCTGCAGCTGCTACAGACGGGATTTTGAACGTATGATTTATCGAAGAGCTGCTACAGTTTACTTTATAGCGGCCATTTTGAAAATAAAAGTACTTGGCGGACTAGTTGTGTTGCTCGTGTATGTATGTTATTAATAGTTTCACATATTGATAGCTTCTACACGTATTCAGTTAGAAATGAAGAAACTTTGCAACTGGACGTTAACATATATATATATATCAAATAGAAATGGCAATGTGCTTCACGGCGGCCATTTTGAATTATGAAATGAATCAATTGCATAGGTTATTGCTTATTGGGTTTTATTATCACTGACATATTTACATTTGTGATCGTTATTGGTATCATACAGTTTTGAAATATGGAATATCAGGATGTTTCAAGATATTATCTGTCGACCGGCTGTTACGTTATGTTTCATGGCGGCCATTTTGACACAAAAAATGACGAACCTGGTCTTCCATTTTCTCTGCTCATAATTAATGGTTTTGGTAAATATCTTTATCTGCTGAAACTGCATAAATAATGAGCTCTAACCAAGTGATAGGAAATGATATAATGTTGGTTCTGTCATTTGCAGGCATGGTTATCATCTTGGAATTGGCGGCCATCTTGGTTTTGGAAAACCTACACCAGACTACCTTTTTTACTTTCATGCAACATAAAGGTGCAAAAAATGCGAACGTTTACTTTTAACACTAATAGTTGACCAGAAAGTCGACATTATAACTATTTGTAATTTCTTTTAATTTCTGTTAATTTAACGGTTGCCATGGAGATCAGCAAAAAATCGATATTCGGCCGCGGTTTTCGCAATTTTAACATGCACATTCGAATTCTACGATGAATTTCCTATAAGAATAGACATGTTTCATAAAGTTCTACTCTGGGTAGGGGTAGGTCAAAATGTTCAGCCTAGATCCAAAGCAGTATAAGGGGGCAGTGACCAGTTACTTTCAAATTATCAATGTCACGCCCTCGGACAGCAGGTATTTAATGCAATATTCCAAATAAGTGGGCAGACAGCAATATGCGTTCGACATTTGTGAACAAGCCACACAAGAAGCTTGTACATGAACACAAATATGCTGCTATATTAGTGCTCAATACCTATGTAGGAATGTGAAATATCTCGGTGCAGCCTCTTTAAAATTATCAAGTTCTGAGGTGAAATTTACACTTGAAAACCATGCGGTGCCACGTCACTTGCAGAACTAGAGATTGAAAATTGCATATTTTCTCAATCATTATATAGATGCAAATACAAATGTCTAGATGCAAATGTACTAGCAGAGTGCAAACCCATTCCCATCCATATGTTTTCTCTGGAATAAATTATTGTTTGAAACTCCCAGAAAAAATCCCTGAACAGGTCAGATGGCCCTGAAATGAACATTCATCAATTAATTAATGTAAAATATGATTAAAATAAAAAATCAAGTAGAAAATGATAATTAAACAATCAAAGTGAACTTTAATCAGCAGAAAATGTAATAGTTATGAATTTCACCGGTGCCATTGTATGAAACTGGCGACTAACTGGTCACTGCTACCAAACAGAGTGACAGGAAGTAGACAGTTGCACATTTTGTAGAAGATCGTTGAGGGCAGAATGAGGGAGCATAGCTAGTTATCTCCCGTTGAATTTATTTATGGAAATCCGGTCCAAAGTGTGTAGTTGTTGTCGAAATGAAGTAGTGTATGCCAATCATACACTAAACTTCGTACGACTAAAATGTTCGTAAGTGCAGAATTACGATAGGCTGTAAATGTCATATTAACACTGTGTCCTTGTAAACAATTATTGGATTTACATTTATTGAGCATAGGCTGCATATGCAGCCTATGCTCAATAAATTTAGATTCGTCAATTGAAATTTCCAGACGATTCTAAATTTGCACTTACGAACATTTTAGTCGTACGAAGCTTAGTGAATCGGGCCCCTGATCCGGGACTGCATTATTTGCCAGATTCATATTTGCACACTTATCAATGTTATTGCAATCAGTGTAGACTCAGATCAGACTGCACAGATGTGCAGTTTGATCTGTGTCTACTCTGTTCGCGAAACTCATTTCTTTGTGCTATTCGGTAATACATAAATGCTGAAATACCGGATCTCTATAAATGTATTTGCAAAGGGAAATACATGTAACTAGGTACCATCCATCATTGGAGGAGCAGGGAAAGAAGGCGGGCTAGCTCTATGAATGACTCCTTCAATTATAAGGTAGTTGAAAGTATCAGTAAATAATTGTGCTAACTCCCTCATCCTTCATTCCGCTGACCCATGCCACTGGTTTTACACTCTGCTTTGGCGTAAAATGTTTCACGTCGAAATAGACGCCGGATTCACGACGAATTCTCGTTCAGATAAAACTGCATAAACACAGTTTCGTCTAGTAAGCGGCGCAAAAAGATTGCGCCTGTTACTAGACGAACATACGTTCATGCGATAGCTCTAAGGAGAGCTGAGTGGCATCTCGTCACGAAACCGGTGCCTGTTTCGACCTGAAAGAGTTTACGCCGGCGCGGTGTACAGCACCACTGTAATAAATGATGACAAAGAAAACTGGTCTTATTTACAGAGTGGTGACAAATGTATGGTTGCCCATTTTGTGGACGACAAAGATCTGCCCAAGTTGTTCGCAAAGGGAGGAGTAGACGTCGAGGACCTACCATCCAAGAAACGATACCTACGCTTTACACCCGACCCATCTAAACTGTGACATTCATCAATAGACAAAAGTAACCCGTTATGAGATTGACACAATCGACATTATTTGTGTACCCGAATGAATGTGACTGTGTCTCATACGATGTCTCAGATATCCACGTGTGGTTGTTCGCCTCGTGCACAGTACATTACCTATATCAAACAATATTATCATTTCATACCATTATAATCGACTACCAAATGGTTGGAGTTATATTCAATCAAGTACCATATATACCATCAGAAACTGCAATAAACAGGGGAGATAATTTGGTTATGCATTTTTTCACTGAACTGAAGAGTAAAACAATAATACATAAATTAGGTTTCGTTAACATGATCATACAACACCACATATACAAAGAAGTGTTTATTAGAGAAACTGCTATAAGTAATATCAATATTACAGGGGAACCTCTCTAAACCGGACATCGTGGGAGGTCTCCAGGGTTTCAGGTTTAGAGCACATGCATTCGACTTCCATCGGTATAACAAGGAATTCGGCGTGTTTCAGTTTTCATCGGTATACCTCTATAAAATGAACAAGGCTTCTAACTTTGGTCAGACACGACCTCATAGAATAACACATTCCGCGATTGTATTAACGCTAATGATAATATTTGGCGGAAAGTGCACATGTACATTGGAGAATTATCGTTATCTTGCTAAAATAACATAATTAGAACATATTTATGCAAATAATATCAATTACAGCTCCTTTTTTTAGGTCGAACACAACCTCGTATCATAAGAAATGAAATAGAGAATGCATAGCAAATGTTAAACATGTTAGTTTGTTATGATACGAGGTCGTGTCCGACCAAAGTTAGAAGCCATGTTCATTTTATAGAGGTATACCGATGAAAAATGAAACACGCCGAATTCCTGTGGTTTAGAGAGGTTACATTGTAATGTTTACATATGACTATACCAAGACATGCAGCTGTTCTTTGTGAACTTGAACAGGCACTATCATCCGAGATAGATGACATAGAGAATAGTAGGTTAGTGCCGTGAATGGGAAAAAATATCTGGCAAGGCTTAGGAAACGGGATGGGCGAGGCTCTGCCGAGCACATCCCGTTTCCGAGCCGCGCCAGATATTTTTCCCATTCACGGGCACTAACCTACTATTCTATTTATCCCGTCAAAACCTACTAATGGCTTTAAAATGCAAAAAAATAATCCCAGCCACCGGACATATTCATACGCAGTGATTAGGTCGTATTGACAGGAACCTGGGTCCACGCGATGGGCGTGGGGTGGGGGGGGGGTGGGGGGTTGGTTGTGCCTTTAATTCCAAGGAGGGAGATACTGGGACCAGCCAATCACGTCAAAAACTGACATCAGAGTGCTCACGCTGCTATTTTTTGTTTACTTGATATTTTGTAGGATTACTTTTGTAATAACCATTTCTCGAACGATGAGCTTAAGATGGTATGCGACGAATGGGACAGGTAGCAGGCATTGCAAGATGACATCCGAGCCAGGGCTTCTCGCCGAAAAATTGTAACTGGTGAGGGGATAAAACAGTTGACTGATGAGGGGATACAAAAAGTTGGTACTTCAAGGTCGAAACGACGAGAGAAGATCTCTTAGCCGTTTAGAGCTCCTATACGTGCTCCTGTATGTGCGGGCCCGGCAATGAGCTTAGGCTCGGCAGTCCTTCGGATGGCTCTTCGGATTGCCATTGTGACAACGACTCTTCAGAGTATGTGCCTCGAGATTCCAGCGCTTCGCCGTGCTATAATTAGGCGCCCGCAGCCTAAACTGACAAGGTGATATAGATTGCCCACCATAAATTTACGCTATAATATCCCCCGTGACATCAATTGAACACCATACTTTTACGCTAGAGGTTTGATGAAATGTCCCCCCCCCCCCCCCACCAACGTTCGATACCATTAATTCCGTTCCAACTCTAATCGCAAGCGCATTGCAGTGTCATCTGTATCTACGATGTTTGCAAGTTTGATGTACATTAACGCTTGGCACGGTGTATAAAACTGACCAGTGTGATCTCCCGTCACAGGGCCGCTGAGTTCAATACAGGTGACCAATGAAATAAAAATACGGACGGACGCCCGCCATACATTTCTTCGGTGGAACCAGCGTGGATTGACAGGGTTATATCCCATGTCATTCAGAGACACTGAGATGGTGTCGGTGTCCGGCCAGAGGGGTTCCACTGCACAACCACGGAGAGATGCGCTGGGTGTCACTAGCCGAGTTCACCACTGCATATATTTGATTATTAAAAGTATGAACAATTATTCCACTGAATGTATTACATTATCACAATAAATTAATACATTTGTCCTTAAATTGAAAATTTCTCCCTCAAAGTGTACTTAGCAAGATAAGTATACACGTACTCTGCAATTTTGGTGAAATCGGCTACTGGTTAGACAGCTTTCACGGTACAATCTTGGAGACATGTCGGCAACGTACAACGCTGTTTCGTTTGGTGGGATATATTTAGCTATCATATGAGGTAGTCAAGTGGCGACTTACACTGTCGGACGAATGTACAATAGCAAGGTGCACGATCACGTGGTTATAACAACAACAAAAGTGTCTGAAAGTGTTGAAATCTTGCCCACTCCAAAGTAAGTATTATTTGATATTGTCCTTAATATGAAACGGATTTTGATGAAATATGGCGCAGCAAACGCGTCTTCATGAGCTGTATTTGGTTGTCCAGGGAGTTCGGCACAGACTTATGTCGTTTTTGCGAAGAATCGATTTCCGTGTCGATTCTTCGCAAAAACGACATACGTTTGGGCCAACGTACAGGGACCACCAAATGCAGCATAACAAGACGCGTTTGATGCGCCATATTTCATCAAAATCCGTTACGTAATAACGTCTCTATACATGAATAAGTACTTTGAATCGGATGGATTCTGACAGTTTCAGTACTTGTTGTTGTTGTTAGTACTACGTGAGCATACACCTTGAATAGGCCCCCCGTTGTTGTCTGCTTAGATACAAATTAGTGTAGATTATGTGTGGACTATGCAGATGCGGACGATGGGGTGGCGTGGCTGGTGGCGGAGTGGTGGATGTGTAAATGTGGGCGACCGTAAACCCGGGTGTGTGGTGTGGCCGGCCGTCCCAAGAAAAGTGCTGGAGGAAATTCCGTTAAGGCCATCGTAATATCGCTATCGGGTCGATACTACGATAGTACGATAATCTGATACTACGATGACAATAGTACGATACTACGATGACAATAGTACGATACTACGATGACAATAGTACTAGTACGATAGTACGATACTACGATGACGATACTACGATGCCACGATGGCGATAGTACGATACCACGATATTACGATGGCCTTAACGGAACACTGTTTATCGTAGTATCGTACTATCGTTATCGTGCTATCGTACTATCGTCATCGTAGTATCGTAATATCGCCATCGTATTATCGTACTATCGTCATCGTGGTATCGCCTTCCAGATGGACACGCGCATGCGCATTGTTTGTCTGCGAAAATGGCGGTACGCCTTA
Organism: Conchocele bisecta; assembly: GCA_029237695.1. Taxonomy (NCBI): domain Eukaryota; kingdom Metazoa; phylum Mollusca; class Bivalvia; order Lucinida; family Thyasiridae; genus Conchocele; species Conchocele bisecta. The sequence goes on along the minus strand of CM055271.1, from coordinate 55,666,427 downwards.
ACAGCGCAAACAAGAATTTCGGCGCAAAAATCGCAAACAAGATTAATTTTTCAAATATCTATCTTAAATACCTATTAAATGAAATTAAATCAATCTAATGATGATTATATGTATTTAATCGTGTCATATATTGATGCTTTACAAAGAAAAATAATAGATGACCCGAAATAAATGCCTATTTGCACTACGATGCGTCTGGCGCAAACAAGATTCTTGGACGAAAACAGCGCAAACAAGATTAAAATTTCATATTTATTTCTTGTATGTCTATTAAATAGAATAAAATCAATCTGATGTTGATTAAATGTATATACATATATTTATGGCAAAAACAAGAATAAATATCTATCTATCTATCTATCTTCCAATAATCTAGAACCCCTGTTGGGGACTTATATATATGCGCGTCAAACTGACAAGGGTGTTAGTAGGAGTAAAAGTTACAGTAAAAGCCAGAGGCAGTATATACAGAGGAGTGTTATTCTAGATAAAAGTAAAAACAGAGCTGGGCGTTAGGCGAATGTAGTGTGTTCAATCTGGCTGACAGCCTGATTGAACTGGTTTACTGTGGGTAGGGTTGGAATCCCTATTGGTAGAGAGTTTCAGATGGCTACTGTATGTGGAAAAAAGGAATACTTATAATAGTCTGTGTTGGCTGACATTATTCTGTATTGGAGTGGATGCGAGTGTCGTAAGGGTCTGGTGTTTTGTGTTAGGTATTGTTCTGCTGGGATGGCCACAAGATCATTGGTGATCTTGTATAGCATGGATAGCCTGGTATATATCCGTCTTAATTCTAAGCGACGCCATCCAAGCGTTTGTAAAAGATTTGCTACGCTGGATGTGCGCAGGTATGTACGATTTGCCCAACGAGCGGCTCTGCGTTGGACAATTTCGAGTTGACAGATAGAGTTTTGTGTGTAGGGAGACCAAACAGAGGATATGGGTAGATTGACATATGGCACAAAACAACATTATTCTCCGTTACATGCCAAATAAATGGGACCAATTCAATCTAATAACATGGTTTATTATGTTTTATTCATTGCATCGAGACGGGTTGAACGAGTGGTAAAAACACATACGTTTATTGAGATGGTGATACCTATCATTTACCATCATTTACCATCATTAAATTTGGTTATATGTGTATCAATATCAATATTTGCTTGATATTAAATTTTTCATTTACGATATTCATATTTTTGTAACGTGAGAAAAGTTGCGATATTAATGCGTCGTTGTAAAAACTATTCTTTAGTGTCTTTAATATTTTGATAGCGTAGCCCGAGAAGAACCTGCTTGTAGAAAGTCTGATCAGGATCTACACTGCCCGCGATTATGTCAATCTAACTATATCGGCACTATATTCATGATTTAATTAATGTGTATTACATTGCCAGCGATCGTGAATATACATGGATCTAGTAAAAAAATGACTAGCTTCTAGCATGTAGTGTATGTATGTATGTATGTATGTATGTCATTGGTTATGTTATATGAGACGCGCCGCGACATAACTTACCTTCGGGTATTTGGAATTTTCGCCGTATAAATGGTCTTGACAATTGAATGTAATTTCAGTAAATAATGAACAAATTTGACGAACATTCCAGAGGAAATGCGAACTAAGTTTCGCATTTGCTCGGTAAATTCTAACGTCATTTGCAGAAATTCGGTTCAATTTTCAAAACCGTTTACGGCGAAAATTCCAAATACCCGAAGGTACGTTATGTCGCGATGCGTCTCATATGTTATTCGCTATGCCATCTCTTAACATAGTAAATAATTAGCATATGCCTGTTTCTTCAAATGGCGGCATATGCTTTACATAGGCGCACAATAATGTATATGACCACCATATCAAATTGCTCATTGGTTTCACGGATAGCGTAACCCCAGATTAACCTGGGCATTGGCGCAGTCTGATCAAGTGTTTTCCATTCAGTATTTATTAGAATCATCATTTAGACTGCACACCCTGATTCACGATATGTGCGCGCATAATTGACATCCAAATATATATTTGCCTGACAGACGGTAGAATTCCAGAGTCCTAATAAAATAAAACTCAGATTCAGATTGAAATCCGAGTCACAACACAAGTTCATTGAGTTATTCCTATTTACATGTATAATATTTTTCCCACTGCTTGTGTTGTTATTGGAGTATGAAGTGGCAGATGTCTGAACACAAATGTAGTATAAATCCGCTCCGCAAGCTACGTGAATTTATACAATTTGTGTGATCAGTCATCTGCTCTTTCATACTCCAATAACAATTACCACACGCAGTCGGAAATAATTCTTAAATGAACACGAATGGGCTATCATACTTGATTTACTCTATATGTTGTAAATGTAGATTCATAATTGCATTTCACATGACATGATCATTTGTTTAAGACTTGAATAAATGTTAAAACCTATCATACTGTTATGGTAATCTACCTCCTTCCATACTTCCCATTTCCCACATAATAATAACGCTTGCAAACTATATTTAAACATTTTGGGTGGTGGTTCTGAGCACTCGAAGGGTAATTTAAAGATCGGCGTTCATCTTTACCGGAATGTCGACTTACATGGCTTGGCCCTCATGTACCGTCTTGGCCCCGGATACTTGAGAGATAAATCATGTTATGCTGCATTAAGAAGTAATAAGCTTATCATAGCTAATCATATTACTTTGGGGCAAGAGCTAAGTGACTCTGGTGTGGCATGGACCTGGCACCAGGTCAGTATATTGATCTTTATTCTAATTTCAGAACTGAATATATAGTTTATATATAGTGTAAATATTGAGTTCTGATTTTGGGAATTTCCCTCATTATGGACAGGTTGAATGCTAGATAATCCATCCCGTTGGCCCGGCATTACATGACCCTGGCTGTTGATAGGCAGTTAAACACCAATAATCAATCAATCAATATATTTGAACACTAAGCGAATCAGTAAAAACGGCCACGGCACATAATATTGTATTATTTAGCTAGTAACCCTTACATCAGAGCACCATTCAAGGTGCGTAATATGATCAACATTCCCAGATATTTGTTTTACTCCTTCCCGTCAAATGGCAAGTTGGGTGTTCTTTAGAATCGTATCAACGAGACGATTCTAATTAGCAATCCGAACGTGGCAATTTGGCGAAGAAGTAATATATAATTCTTCACTGCTGAATATTGATAAATTGCCCACACACTTCAATCAGGTACACTTATATGTGTCTGAATGACTGTTTAAAGTTTGCGAAATATATCTTAAACACTATGCGAATATGTAAATACTGCTACGGTACATATAATAATATTGTTTAATTTAGTAACCCTTACAGCAGAGCACCAGTTAAAGTGAGTAGTTTGATCATCATTCTCAAGTATTTGTTTTATTTCTTCCCGACACATGACAAGTTGGGAGTTCTTTAGAACCGTATCAAAAAAAATAATTCTCATTAGCAGTTCCAACTTTGCAAGTTTGGTGAAGAAATAACATTTTTCCCCAACTGAATTTTGATAAATTACGCAGACTGTTCATTCAGCTACACTTATCTGTGTCTAAATGACCGTGTAATTGTTATTGCCCTTGAGACTTGACCATCACAGCTGGGCAATTACACGCATTACCACAGCGCCAGCCACACGTTACCGTTACCGTGAAATAGGTACCGGATGATATCGGCCCCGGATGATACCGGTACCGGCTTTTTGGGATCACCGTTGGACTTGAATGTATATCCCCGTATTGGGGTGTACCTAAAACGGTCCCGGGTCGTTTCGCCCATAATCCCGTTCGCACCCCGGGGTCGTTTCGCCCATATTCCCGTTCGCCCGGGTCGTTTCGCCCCTACATATATAATGTATAGAAATATTGTAATACATTAACAAATATAATTCAGTGACAAATAAATATGTAGGTAACACATTAGTATTACTCAGATACAGTATATCAATTTTCGTGTGTTAAAGGTACATGCCCACTCAGTAGGCACAAACTATTCTTTATATCAGATACCTCATCTGAGACATTTTCTTGCAAAATAAATATCCAAACACCATTAACCTACGTATTGATTGGCATTATTATCCATTTTATATCAGATATAAATTTACACACTGATATCAGGGGCGATAACCGTGTTTTCTTAAAATGTTAACGGCGATCAGTATTCATTGTCTATATTTATTTTTTGATGTGCAATGATCATACTTGATAGTCTGTCGAAAATAATATTTGTTCAGGTGACGCATTTAATTAGTATAAATAATTAAAAAATGTTATGCCTCATTTGCATATGAAAATAGCATGATACCACCGCGCGTCACTATCAGTAAAATAAATATTACTAAATGATCGATTATATCTGTATAGCGGGTACTCATAATTATTAGAGCTGGTGGAATAGTGACACAATTATACACTTATTTAATTCCTATAAAGAACAATGTGTGCCTACTGAGTCGGCATGTACCTTTAATGTGATATGGGGTCGCTCATTGGAATGTTTTTCGAATACTCAGGTGTCGGATAAAGCAGATTTCACTGTGTATTAAATGTTAATTTATTATGAAAATCACTATTATTACACGTTAGCTTTATTGTATTGGGATCTACGTTCTTAAATGTATTATACATACTTAATTGCTTAGATGTTACCTAAAAGTCCAGCGACGTCGGCTTCGTCGGTCGCATACTGGATCGAAACCGGTTGACGACTCTCTACACCAGCGCAGTCTTCGGCTTCAGGAATCGGACGGTAGGTGCGATGTCCGTGAGCTGGACCTCCTCGACGATGTCAGTGGCGGGCCGAAACAGCTGCTGTTTGGCGATGGACTTCGACTGTCAAACATAATTGAGACACGACATGTACGTGCGGCATTATGATTATATAATACATGAATAATACCACTTGCATTGATAAATGGGGGTTATGGGAGTTGTGATCAGCGTGATATATTGCTTGTTTGAAGCATGACGAATAGTGAAGATTCTGATCAGACAGTTACTGTGTGGATGCACAGTCTGATCTGGTCGCAAAACTAATGAATATATAACTGTATTATTATTATTATTATTATTGCTTTTTATTACCGTGGCAGAAACCGAAATCTTCAGAGGAATGCGCAGGTCGCCGGGATGACAATGCACCTGTGGACCGGGGCCGAAGGTGTTGCCGACCTGCCGAACAGTAGCATGGCACCCCATCGTCTTGGACCGCACACTACACGAGCAAGTAGTAGATGACTGGTACTTCACCTGAAAATTTATATCTGTTTTAAACCCTTAAATTCAGAATTCTAGACATCGAGACATAACATTTAGTCGGTTGATCGATATATTGTGAGTATAATTTGGTCCCCAGATATACGACCGACAGCCTGTCTACATTGTTCACATTAATTAACTTTTTGGGTGAGTAACTTAAATTGGTTGCTCGATTTGTTGCATTTACCTTCACACCGCACGAGTAGCCGTCTGACGAAATGAGGATTCGGCCGCCACGCTTACTGCCCTTCTCGTGCAGCTCGTACTGGACGGGGACATCTGGCAGTATCGTGTCGTCGATGACGCCGTCGTCCACGTGAGATCTGAAATAAACTACCCGGTCGTCGACGTCACGGTGTCCTACGTCGAACGAGGCGGCGATATCTATCGATACGTCCTCGTCGTCGTCGGGTAGCGCAGTCGGGTCAATCACGGAGCCAGTGACGAAGCCCGTCGGCCAACCGTCGTCGTCGGGTAGCGCCGTCGACTCCAGTATTGGCAGAGCAATGTCGATCTGAAATTCATACACACATAGTTATATGTTTACTTACTTATATTTACTTACCTTAATTGAATACTGCCGCTGCAACATAAACATGTGTAAACATTATACAATGGAACCTGACTGCAACAATTTATTTCATGAATATTTAATTTCCTTTAATTACGATTTACCTCAATATCCATCTGCTCCAGCTCCATGGAAGTCCGCTCTTGTGCGACGATGGACTCGTGCTGAAAATAACAAAACAAATTATGTGCACCAGCACTATCACATATAGTAATGTTTTCAATATTTTAAAACATTTCAGAGAACATGCGGACTTATTTTTGTTTGAAATTTTTACGTCATTTACCCAGGACGTGTCTGATATATTATTTTTCATTATTACACTCTTGCAAATTATTTGCACGGGTTTCAAATAATACACCGTGAAGAGAACACCCGTAATTGCGTACCTGTTTTCTTGGAAACAACGAGCTACCATGCAAAATGTTTAATTTTTATTACAGTCAAAATAACTATTCATGCGCACATCACAATATACTAAATGGGCATATGTATCCGCCGTGGAAGTGTAATACATAGGATATTCCATCTTACATGTTTGATGCGATGCATTTTTATTTTATACACGTACCTCGTCAAAACGAACAGATGGCTCCAAGACGGGCGGCGGCTCGTTGAATTCCGTGTTCATCTGTAAACAAAACAATCTAATTATACTTCCCTGCCCCCCAAAAACTAATCATAAATTATTCATTACAGTCACAACAAAAAAGTGTATTATTTCCGCTATTCAAAATGTACTTTATACACGTACCTCGTGAAGACGAACAGATGGCTCCAAGACGAAAAATGAATTATATCTCAAATGAGTTCCAACGTTAGCTTACCTCGAGTGTTTCATCATCACGAATAGACGGTTCAAGGACGGGTGGCTCGTTGAATTCCGTGTTGCCGTCGCTGTACATGATGGTAGACGGCTCTTCAGGTTCCTACATCAACAATGCATGTATTGATTGTATACACAGGTTCTATCATTTTGATTTATTGATTGACACTCTGAATTACGACTTGTATAGACACTTGATTGATTAATTGACCGATTAACTGACCGACTAAACTTCAATTTACCTATCGAGTTGGGCACCGTACTTCACGTTCAGCTCAACTCGGGGTATGAGTGTCACTGATTACTTATTAGTACACGTAAATTATTATAAAACTATAATAAATTTCAGTGTACTAGACTGGAACGAATTTTCGGATCATGCTGCATTATATTTCACGATAAAGCGCAAACCTGTTGTGAACGAAAAAGTCTATAGTTCACCGATATATGAAGAAAAAATTATATTCGATAAAGAAAAATCGGATGAATATAACACTCCTACGCAATAATATCGAGATTTTAAATAGTTTATACGATCAAAATGCACCATGTACAACACAAGTTGATACGTTAACGAATTTTTTACATGAAAATGCTAAACGTGTGTTCTCGAAGAAAATACGAAAACAGCAAAACGATGATAATAATTTTAAACCCAAATGGTTTAATGATCAGTGCTATGATGCAAAAAACACATTCACAAAAGCAAGGAATTTATTCAATAAAAATAAATCCGCTGATAATAGAAATTATTTCATAAAAACAAGAACCGCGTATAATAATGTCAAAAAAAAGAACAGACACCGGTTTAAAATAAACGAAGGGCGCCGATTGGAAAATATTGCTAAGGCACAACCGCGAACATTTTGGAAAGCGTTGAAAAAATGCTATACAAAACAAGAAAATAAAAATAATAATATTACAGCCGAAACTCTGTATGATCATTTCAATTCATTATTTGGGGAAAACGATAATATAGATGGTAATACAGAACTCGATTTTAAATATGATAATGAGCTTGATTCTGAAGTAACTGAATTAGAATGTAAAAAGCAGTTCTCGGACAAAATAGCTCTAAAGCAAATGGTCCTGATAATGTATCAGCCTCTATAATTAAAGCAGCTATTGAGATTATCTCACCATACCTGACAAAGCTATATAACAAAATGTTTAATAACTCTGAATATCCAGAAAGCTGGGGACTTGGCTATATTATACCTATTTTTAAAGGTGGCGACCAAACACAAGCCAAAAATTATCGAGGAATAACTCTGAATAACATTTTAGCTAAAATATATTCACAAATACTACTGAACCGTTTAACAAAGTGGACAAAAAAATATGAAAAAATAACCGATTTTCAATATGGATCAAGCTGGTAAAAGCACAACTGACTGTATTTTCATGTTACACTCAATAATATCAAAGGTATTAAATTCTGGTCAAAAACTATATAGCATTTTTATTGACTATGAAAAATGTTACGACAAAATAAATCGATCTTTTTTATGGCAAAAAATGATAGCTGAAAATGTAAGCACTAAAATGACTAAAGCATTAAAAGCTATGTATTCTGTTGTAACGATCAGCAATAATAAAACATAACCAGAAAACATCCGAATTTATCGAATCACATATGGGGGTAAAACAGGGGATCCAAGCTCATCTCTATTATTTATGTTGTTTGTAAATGATATAATTGAAAACATAAACACCAATATAGATGGAATTTTTACGATAAACGAATTGAAAATATTTCTCCTACTATATGCTGACGATCAGGTATTATTCGCAACCTCACCAGAATCTGTGCAATCGATGTTAACTGACATAGAAAATTATTGTAACACGTGGAGATTAAAAATAAATACAGGAAAAACAAAAGTATATAATATTTGAAAAAGGGCGACATACCAATTATGACTTTTTTCTATATAATGAAAAATTAGAAATTGTAACATCTTTCAAATATTTAGGTATATATTTTTCAAAAACGGAAACTGGGCTAGAACACAAAAATGTATATCTGAACATGCATCGAAAGCAATGTATAGACTATTTTCTGTATTCAATCATTATGAATTTTCCACACATGAAAAATGTAAATTGTTTGATAAATTGGTGTCTAGTGTTTTAAATTACTCATCAGAAATATGGGGTTTCACAAAGGAAAAGATATTGAAAATATTCATACTAAATTTCTTCGAAAAGTATTATGTGTCAACAAATCAACTAATCTAATAGGGCTATACGGGGAATTAGGTAGAGTTCCACTGAGCGTAATTCGTAAAGTTCACATAACCCGATATTGGATAAAACTATTAAAATTAAACGACAATAATGTAACCAAAAAAATGTATAACATGTTGAAAAGCGACGCAGAAAATAATGTATCGTATAACAATACAAATTGGGCTTATCAGATAAAAACAATGATTAATGACATAGGGTTAACAGAGTTATGGGTTAATCAAGACAAATTATTACATAATAATACACATTATATCATGCAAATAAAACAGAGAATTTTAGATAATTACCACCAATCTTGGTATAATGATATAACTAGATCTCAACGACTTTCATCGTATGCTAGATATAAATCTTCACTAACTTTAGAACCGTACTTAGATATTATAATGAATAGAAAATATAGAATTTCACTATCACGATTTCGATTATCTTCGCATTCTTTAGAAATAGAAAGAGGCAGATATCATAATATTCCCAGGGATGAAAGAATTTGTAAATGTTGTAATTTAAACTCGATAGAAAGTGAGTATCACTTTCTTTTAGTCTGTCCTCTTTATACAAACATAAGAAAACAACATTTCAAACCTTATTTTTGTAGATGGCCAACACTAAATAAGTATGATCATTTAATGACATCGACCAATCGAAAAACAGTAATTAATCTGTCGAAATATGTTTATTTTGCCAGCAATTTGAGAAAAGAATTACTGGAAGAATAAACTTATTTTTATTTAAGTTGCTAATACTGCCAAAGTGATCATTTTGGTGGCATCTATTAGTGTATAATTACAATTAACAAAAGCTTCTCCATTTACATTCCGTAAAACATGTATTTTATGTGCACTACACAAGTTTTATGTTAAAGGCTAGAAGCATTGTATTGCTTAATGCTTAATAAAGGATATTGTATATTGTATTGTATAGTGGGAACCTCACTAAAATGGTACACTGTTCTGCTTAATGCTACCCATAAAGAACTGTTTACCTGTCGAGTTGGGCACCGTACACAAGTGTACGGGAATTGTATCTTGTCAGCGATGGCGCTCCTACACGTCTGAATAGCGATTCCTGAAATAAAATAACATGGATTAACATTTTGATTTGTCCGTGTAAGTCTATATTCGAATTGTAATGGAGATGAAATAACAAGAAAATGACGTACCAATTAAACGGTATAATTAGGCGATTGATTTTTCAGCAAGTCAATGAGAAATCGAAACACATGAGTACAACAAAGACAAGCGCTGATAAAGTACATTCCTTCAACAAATGTCATTCAGTATCAACAAAATGCTGAACAAAATAACATGTGCCAAATGAACGATGTGACTGAAACCCAGAAAACATTTTTCTGCAGCCGCCAAGCCAAAGGCTCCCCAATATAATAAAGCAGAACAATGAAAACGGTGCGAACGGATGAAATGAGCTAAATGATGTGAAGGCACATATCTGTAGAAATAAATGAGGAAAACTGACCTTCACTTATGACCAGCATAAACACAAACTGCCCGTATATTAATGCAATATAACCGGCTTCTGCACTAATTACCATTTATTTGGACAATGTCCAATCAAAACGAATAGTAACATCAAAAGGATGTTGATCCCAAACCGGTCAGTCCCGGAAAGGCAAGAAGGTAATATGTAAAACTATATCAAGTATATAGAGGGTATGAAATGAGATGATAAAATGATTTGCACCGATAGTAATGAAAATGCATGTTACAATAGTCACGTTCAAACTTATATGATATGGCCTGTGTTCTCCTGCCCAAACTTCCTTACCACCTAGAACTGAATCGAGCCTGATCCGCTCAAAACATTAGCGTTCCACTCGAGGGAGCAACACGACGTGAGACTGAACCCTCCTGGAAAGGAAGAAAGGCAGGACAGCACAAACTGTTCCAAATAACAAACCACAACAATATAAGCAGTATTAAACAAATGATACGTACATGTTTATGTTACTATAATACGCTATCAATATATGGCTCTAACAGGAGAGATGAGACACAAGGGCTATGCCATCAATGTAGATCCCTATCAGCCTGTGCATCCGCACAGTATGAAGCGAATCTGAACCAATTCTCATTCCATCAGTGAAACAACCGTCATGCTCCTAACACACAAAATAGATCGTTATCAAGTTAAAGGAGAGTGCTCTTCGATTAGGAGCTACCTAGGCCCTAAATACCCCAAGTCTCATCCCCCAGCCACATATATGTACCACCTTAAAGTGAATATTATAGTAGCAACAAGACAAATGATGTAATGCAAGATAACCAACAGTATGTGTTCCTTAACCCTTTAACCACCTGTAAATAGTAATTACTTAATATTCTCGACCCTTCTGTATTAAGGTGAAGACCGCCATCCCTAACCGCAAACATATGCCTGTGAGGGTGGCCGTCATGACCCTTGAAAGGTTTGAATGTTTTTAGGAATGGAATTTTTCTGTATTTACATAGTTTCTTAATTTTCATGTTTGCCTGCTCTACTAATTGCCTTGATGAAGAATAATCCACTGGTCTTGAAATAATGGCAGAGAATAACAAAATGACGTAATCAGAAGCCCGAATGTCAGCTGGTAAAGACGAATTTTTGACGATCTCATTCACTAACCCTCCAGTTATTTTCCCGGAAACGGTCGTACTTCAAGACAATCCACCCCGTGAACGTGTTTGGCGATAGAGTCTGAGATAAGCAAAATCTTTTTCCTACCTAGAAGAAACAAACATAACGTTAATCAAGATGCAAATTCATTTGCTGCGCAACATACAATTTATCTTTAATGGAAAATTTGAGGTACTTTTTGTAAGCGTCACTACGCCAATCACCCTGCAGTTGGATCAACTCCGCAAGAACTCCTGCCTGAAATGCCAAAGTGGTGCCGCCGCGACGAAAGCTATGTGAAGAATATGCCATGGAATCTAAACCAATTTCTCCCATTAAAGATTTTAATTTAGATTGAAACATCGGGTAAGTAATTGCCTTATTACTAGAATACGAAAATAGAGGTTTATCATTGGACACAGGCACTAAGCGTGCTAGATTAGAATATGCCAAAGAATACAGTTTGATTTAATGAGTGGAATTTGTAAAACACTATCACCAAATTGCAATGTTTTTGTCCACCAGAAAGAAACTAGTAACAATTCCTGCACTTCAATAATATCACTTCGCAGAAGATACCTTTTTGAATTATCTGACTGACTTTCAAGAACCAGATTTGATTTTCGAGCTAATGGAAAGAAAGCAAACAAGAAAAGACACCAAAAACAAACATCTAGAGGTTTTGACATATCCAATTTATGGAATATCTGTCGCAGAATAATCGGAGTAATTGGTAAAGCCTGCTTAACACAATGTGGATGTGTTCTATTCAAACCTTTCAAGGCTAAACCTAACAAAAAAAGTATTCACATTCAACTCTTCACCTAGTAATAAGTGCATAGTTCTCACTCCACTAATGTAATTCATAATAGTCTCCACCGACTTGAAAGAACGACTCAAACATTGAGCAAATAACAAAAGTAAGTCTGTTCATGCTGAACCAAAACCAAAAAAAGAAACAAAAAAGTAGATAACTTTCCCATTGTGTACGTAAGTTCTTATTGGTTCCAATGGCAAATGCTGACCTCTTAGACACTTTAATGTCTTCTCTCAACACGCGTAAATAGGAACCTGCAACAAAATAAACACACTACCAGATTTCCGACATCTGAAATAATTCATCTGGAACCAAACAATCTACTCCCTGACCAACAATTTCACTAGCAAATCTATTGCTATGGTAATTTCCATCCAAATTCCATCTGCTTAAACAATCTGCAAGCCTGTTATTCACACCGGCAATATATGTTGCTTTAAGTTCAAACTCGAACATTGCCGCAATTAAACAAATTTCTCGCAGACATTTCTGCAGAAATTTGCTGTGTGTTGATCGCTTATTAATGACAGCACATGAAGTCTGATTATCACATAATATCACTATCCTCCGACCTTTCAACTGCGCACCCCAGAGTTTTAGCGCCATTACTATTGTCAATAACTCCAAAGCATTAATATGCAATTGAAGTTTAGAGATCTCTTCTGGAAAGTCTGCATGAAAGAACTGTTTTCAAATATACCACCACAACCTTGCAAACATGCATCGGTTGCAAATAGTTCATCAGGATCCGACCAATCTCCAATAGACATCATTGTAACACCATTGAATAATGGCAAAAACTTTTGCCACCATAATAAGTCCTTTTTAAGGTAAATTGGAAGCATGTGGTAATCTCCATCTGATTTATAAATTTCTCTTAAAAACTTCAAAAGCCTGTGAACAAAATCTCGATCTGGCCTGACACAGGCACTGACAAAACATAATTTCCCTAACAAAGACTGTAATTCTTTTTTGGTAGCTTTTGTTCTATTTAACCAAGATTCAACCAGCAAAATTATTTCCAGTAACCGTTCTGGAGTTTTTTCCAGAGTCATTGCCTTTGTATCAAATAAAACACCGACAAAAACCATTTTTGTTGGAGGTGGACACGCTTTTTCATTTGATTCTTGAAATCCACATTTTTCCAAAATACTCTCAAAAATGCTATACGCAAATGGAGCTAGTTCTGGTTTCTCAGCACCCGCAAAATCATCTAAATAATTTAACACAGCAATACCAATCATTAACATAAGAAAAACTATAGCATTGGTAACCCTCTGGCATATTTGAGCTGCACTGCGCAAACCCATTGACAAAACTGTGTCAAACATTAAATGGCCTTTACATTTTAAACCAACCTGATTGTACTCGCTAGGGCATATTCCTATCTGTCTAAAGGCCTTTTTTAGATCTTTTTTCCAGATCAAACAGCCACGTCCTTTGCTCCTAACTAATTGAACAAGGTCATCTACCTTTGGGTAAATTAAAGAGACTTTGTTTCCCAGATACATGTCTTTTTCAATCAAATCATTTAACGAATTCTTTTTCGGAAAACTTAGATCCAAGATAATACGTCTTTCATCAGAATCTTTTTTCCGGTACTGAATTTAATGGTGATAAAATCACAGGTTCATGAAATGGATTAGTTTTGAAAGGTCCCAATACAGTATTATTATTTACTTCTTTCAAAAAATATTCGTTAATTTCTTCTGGATAATCTCTAGCTCCTTTATGATTTCTATGAACATTACCAAACATATTGCTATTAGGTTCCCTGTGCACCCCAAAGGAAAACCAAATTCCAATAAATCACAAACATGTTTATCTCTGTAGTCTCCCAACATGTGTCTTAAAAAGGGGAAGTTTATTCTGTCATTTAACGGAATTTTGCAACCTTCATAATTTAATACACCAGATTTCACTACTTGAACGTGTGCCGCAAGTATGTATTCTGTTCTATCCTTACTCACTTCGCTCTGGCAAATATCACACTGTTGTTTGTGAACTTTTCCCAAATTCGTAAAAATATAAATGATCGGTAACTGAAATTTGTCTACGTAATCAGATTCAGATGGAATAGTTAATGTAGTGCTAGACGCCTGTTTAATTTTTTCAGTGTAAACCTTATTTTTGTTATCCCATGTATTTACAAATGTTGGCAAAAAAATGTCAGTCAACGGTTCATTCTTCTTCAAAATTTCATTGAGGTCATTTTCTGATTGTCATTGAAGGGAATGAGGGCATTCCCTTGCACATTCTGGATGTTTGAGTTTTTTCTGATCCTTCTGCCAACATGCCGCACAAATATGCAAACAGTGTCACATTCTCCCTCGAACCACATCAAAGTGGTCCGTATTTTTTGCACATCTATTTCTGTTGTAATAAGCACAAAACCATAAACGTTCAGGACCATCGCTATCTCTCCTAGGGTCGCCCCCAGAACTAACTAATGGTTTTGCGTACTTTTTGTTTGCAAAGTCATTTCTCGAAACATGCTTAGACAATATCGCCTGTTCAATTTGTTGCGGATCATCCCGCCAGCTCTTAACACTCAGTTCGATTTTTCGTATCCATGTGGCATAAAAAATGTTAAGCCCTCAAATGAATACGTATTGCCATAATATACAATTGTCTTCAATAATTCGATTCTTCCTTTCCTTTCTTCCTGTGATAAAGAGTCATCGGATAGAATTTCCATCTCACCTGCAACTAACAGCCTTAGGTCTATGTGTTCAAATTTAACAGATTTGGTAACATACTCGTATTGAAGGTGAGAATGGGGCCATTTTTGTGGAAATTTTACTTTATCGGACGATTTGGCGTGAATTCCCGATTTTTTTAGATTTAGAGTTACTCGAAGAGGAAGAATCAGAATCAAATCCATATTTTTTTAATTCAATAAGATCCTCTTCCAATTCAGAATCCTCAGAATAAGATTCTGAAGAGGAATCGTCCTCCACCAACCCTACATGTTTCATGTGTGACCGTACTTTCTTACGCAATGTTTTATCTTTTCGTAGATCATTTATTGTCAGATTGTTTAAAACCGAAGCAGCATCCTTTTCGTCTACTTGTGATAACTTTTTTTGAGCTACATGTTCATGCGAAGACTGTTTTGTATTTTTTTGAAAAATATTTTCTGTCAAGACTTGTTCACTGAAAAATCACCTGTGCCAAAAGCAATTAGGAAATCTAACAGAGCGGTACGTGCTACGTAACAACCAATCAAAATCACAGTAACACAAAATATACAAAACAACAATGGTAACTAAGTTACAATGATTTTTTCTAGCTAAATTATTATTATTTAAAAAAAACAGCAAAACTTATTAACAAAATAAGATCAACGTCTACAAAATTAGAAGTACATGTAGTTATTAATAAAATAAATTCTGATAAAATGAAAACAAACCAGCCTCGAATACAAGGTTCCGCACCACTAAAATAAAATATTTTACAAGCCACTAAAACTCTATATTCAAATTAATTAACTTTTTTTATTTTATATCAATAAACAACTTCCCATGATTGATACGCATGAAATACAAATAAACATGTCCGATTGAATGGGTAGAAAATAGTGTATCTGGTGGGCAGTCTAACTCCCGGTCGGATTGTACCAAACTGAACCTTGTATTGTATTGTATTGATAACTGAATAATGGACTAAATTATATTTCTGGGATGCATGAATGCATGTATACAAGCTTAATAGAGACATCTGCGTAATTTCACAAAATACAAATTTTACAATATTGTTTCGTAATAAAATTCAAAAGTTGACAATAATATCAGATTACGTTATCTGACATTTTGGTCAACTTCAGACGTCATTTACGGAAAATATCATAAATTTTGTACTCACCGACATACTTACCTGTCCCACATGTGCGATGGGTCCACCACTCGATACCGTGCTGGCGAGGACGTACGGAAGAAGAGCAGACAATGCAGACGATGTCCATAACTTCTAAGTAGGATATTATTTTTTAAGAAAAATGTAATTTGCTATCTATCTTGCATACGTTCATAGAGATAAATGTGCTGCAATCAGATTTTGGAGTACTATTTATTGGTGCTTTTGTTTGCCAATTACTTCCTAATTGCATGTTAGTTGTCTGTTTTCCAGGGTTGTCATCTCAACAATCACTTCACACCAGTGAAGGTATTCCTTACTAATATAGCTTAATTGGGGCGGCAATATTCTTTCACATGATACTGAATCCAGACATTAGGGCGGCGATATTCTTTCATATCAAACTGAAGCCATTAAGGGAATAACGCCTTTATGTTAAGAGATACCTTACCAGTGTGGTGAACAGTGTATTTAACAAGTATCGGACCAGCGTAGTTCCTGCTCAATACAACAACGATCAGTAACGGTCACTTTATGTTGTGTATGGTGGGCCAAGGGGCAGGTTGGTGTTCAATAAAAGAACAGTAAGAACGCAGGTTTTCAATAAAATAACAAATATCCTCATGCCACTAAACTCACTTGTCCTAGAAAATAAATGTTCGCAATTTTATTTCACACGTCATTTACGGAAAATATCATAAATTTTGTACTCTATACATGGAAATATACAGTGAAATATCCCCAAGCTATTATCTAAATAATATATAAAAATAAATATATATATTAACTCGATTTTCTCTGGACTTGTCTATATCATTGGATTGAAGAACCGTGTGCATCTGAAATGAGAAACATGTCGTTATAAATTTGAACATTCATACTATCAAAGACTAATTAATACACATCATACTATCATGTATTATCATATTATATATAGAATTCGCCTACTGTATAATAATGTACATATTTCCCGTTTTCAATTCACCTCATTATATCATACTAAATATATATTTTCCCGTTTTCAAATATGGGGCGAAACGACCCGACCAGACCATACATATATCACATTTTCGACCAGGGCGAAACGACCCGGTGCGAAACGACCCGGGGCGAACAGGTAACATGTGCGAAACGACCCGACACCCCTAAAACACGTAAAGTGGCGAAAATGCTACATGACATACTTCCCAGCCAAATTTAGATTCGTCCCCAAATTGTATATTTAATTCGTCTCTGAATTCTATATTTTTTGTACATTTTGGGTAGTATTTATCAGTCACGATCCATCGTTGGGCGCAAAATGTCACAGGGCGAGAAAATGGGTACCTGGTCATTTCGTAACCTTACCATTTCGTAACCAGACACTCTTGGTCGTTTCATAACCTTGAAGTTGGTCGATTCGCATGCAACTGATCAAAAACGTTCATTTCGTAACCGTTTTAAAACCATTGGTCAATTCGTAACCTATACAAAAAAATAATAAGAAAATGAAACATAAAAAGTTAAGTTTAATACCGATAACATTGTTAAAATATACTTGATGAAATGTGCTGTTTAAAGGTCACATTACCAAATATCACTTATTTCCATCAAAATGATCTGAAAACAACAAAAGCGACCATAACAATATTTTTCCGGTTCGTTTGTATTTTTCATGATAATGAGATTTCTCATACCGGACCGTATCTGACACCTATGCTGAGCCAGGCAATGAATTAGTCATCGCTTATCTCCCCTGTTCATGCGACCTACATGCGCGAGGTGGCGCTGTAAAAAATAATCGCTATGACGTAACAGTAGTGCAGTTTCCCTGATTGGTCGATACAGGTTTCTTATAGAATAACGTGTTGATTTAACCGACTTCATTTGTTTGTTGCATAATGTCCTCGTTGTTATCGTTTAAAAAAAAAAATCATTTTCTTGATTACCCATTCACATAGTTATACTTGGATTATTTATACGTTGGTTGGTTGCAATCGTCGGCGAGGCAGTTGGTTTTAATTCGCGGTTAAACACACAGCCGTGCCAGAATCAGAATAAAAAAATAATTAAATGTTAATTGGTATTTTGTTTAAAATTGTCTTGTTTTGTTACAGGATGTCTCCGAAATTTCATGAATCGATTCTGCAATGTATTGTAGATATGTGTCAGTTAGGCATACTTGTGTTTTGACAATTTCGAGATGAAATGAATGCTTTATGTTGAGCTCCCATGATCAGGGACACGTGTGTGTAGCTACGTTCAAACGGATGCCGTCGGATGTCATTAATTGTCCTGCATAGCAAACAACTTATCCACTGATTTGACCGCTGGGAAATGGGGGAGTGGATTTTGGGACAGGTGTATTCTGAAATAAAGAAGCCACACCCATTTCATGCTGATTGGTTTAATCCTTTTTTATCTGTCGTAATCGGTGAAAAGGTGTGAAGCTACTTTCCAACGTTTGCCCGCCGGATGTCAACATGCAACAATGCGGTATAGCAACCACTTATCTGATGACTTGACCGCTGGGATTAATTAGGTGAGTGGATGTTGGGACAAGTGTATATTGAATCCGCGAGGCCACACATATTCGAAGCTGAATGGTTGATCCAGTTTGACAGGTATGGATTTTTATCGACACATATGGAAGAATCGATACATTGTGCACATCAGGATGCTTCATACAGATATGAAAATAACATCTTGATGGGATTGTTATTTCGAAACATGCATGATTGTTATATTACATGACTAACGGTTTTTAACTTGACTATTAATATCCCCATGCTTACTTATCTATGATAGTTAAAGGACATACTTTACTGTTTTCGAATACTCGCATTAATTTTTAGCATGTGTTGTGTCTATTGGTACTATTTAGTACTAACAAAATATAAACCGCATGTTCATTTATTTATTGATAACCGGATGTTGTTAGATCTTTTTACATCCCTAAAATACGTAAAGTAATATGGCAGTAATATATGAAAGGGTGATAATATGAATAGACGAATAAAAGGAACCTCAGGTGTAAAGTCACAAACACTACACTTCTTCCTCTTAAACTGTTTGTCACCTAGAGTTGAATATTACTTGTAAATATAACTTCACCGTTTATGAATCATAATAAAGTTTGGAAGTCACTTGTTTTCACTATACATTGTATATGTAGGTACTGTGATCACTGTTTGTCCCAGGTGTTTCCAGTCAATCATAATTTTTGTTTTTAGTATGAACTTGCATTTAACAGAAACAAATTAATAATTTAGCATGTTTGGTGTGTAAAATGTGTAACCTCAATACATCACCTTGCAGAACACCAGCAGTATTTATAAAAGAATGTTAATACTGATTGTGTGACTAGATTTCACATGATAGCTATGTTTTATAATCATCTACAAAACTTGAATTAACAAAAGTAAACTGGGTTCTAGAAGATGGAGGTATTACTGTTTACATACTTAACTGAGAGACAGCGGTTACTAGCACATGACTCTCTGGTTATCAGATCTTTACCATCTGATATGAAAGAAAACTAAACACACAACATGAAATTAATAACTGGTTAAATGCTCATCCCTATAGCGAGCCGGTTTCTTGATGTTGCGTTGGGGCCGCGGTGTTACTTGCTCCGCGGGACGCTGTCCTGGTTGCACTGGTACTGCATCGACAGGCTGCCCTGGTTGAGCCCGTTCCGGTTCCACGTGTCCACGATTTGGTTCCATTGGTGGGTCGACAGGAAATACATCGACCTGATCCATTATCGACTGGTCAACAACCAATTCAAGAACAATCATGTGATTTGGTTGGTTAGTGTGTTCCAGATCACAACTGCGAATTTGATCAATGTGTCTTTTCCATTTCAGGTCGCCAACTCGCACTTTGTACGTAACTGGTCCCAACGTGCACATGACTACTCACTGCACCCATTTCTTCTTCTGATAGTCCTTGACTAAAACTCGGTTACCAGTTTCAAACGTCCTGGTTTTCTTCAGTTTTGGTGTTGTTTTCTTCAATACAGTCTTCGCGAGATTAGGACGTACCAAGTCTAACCGCGTTCGAATCTGTCTTCCCAGGAACAGTTCAGCTGGAGAACACTTGGTTACTGAGTGTGGTGTCGATCTGTATGTCATTAAGAATGACGCGATTTTCTGATTCATTGTTCCTGGTTCACTTCGCATGGTTTTCATTGCATCTTTGAATGTTCTAACTGCCCTTTCGGCTTCCCCATTTGAACTCGGGTGATAAGGAGCTGACTTGATGTGTTTTACTCCATTCATTTTCAAGAACATTTCAAATTCCTCGGCAGTGAATTGCGGACCATTGTCGGAAACTAATTCCTCACATATGCCATGAGATGAGAACAAATATCTTAACGCATTTACTGTACTGGTAGCTGTGGTTGATGACATCCGAATTATGTCAATCCATTTTGATTTGGCATCCACGACAATCATGAACATCTCATTCATAAATGGTCCTGAAAAATCAACGTGAACACGTTGCCAGGGCCTACTTGGCCATAGCCATGGATTTGCTTGTGCTTTAGGCAAACTTGGTTGCTGTTCTTGACATAATTCACATTTGCGTACTTTTTCTTCAATATCAATGTCCAAACCAGGCCACCATACATGTAATCTGGCTAGTGATTTCATTCTAACCATCCCTGGATGATTCACATGTAAATCTGTCAAGATTTCAGATTGTTGTTTTTCAGGAATAATCACACGTATTCCCCTGAGGATACAACCTTCCTCCACTGTTAATTCATCCTTTACTTTCCAATATGGCAAGGCTTCTTCTGGACATTCTGATTTCTCTGGCCAACCATTTATCGTGAAGTGAATAACTCGTGATAATGTTTTATCATGTTTGCTTGTTTTGGATATTTCTTTCGCTGTTATAGGCAAATTGTTCACCTGCATCTTATTCACCTTACATGCCTCATGAAAGAACACGGAATTTGAGACGTATGTAGTTTCACGTAGCGGTAATCGAGATAGAGCATCAGCTATCACATTTTTGTCTGTGGACCTATACTTAATGTCAAAATTGTAGGTGGATAATTGAATCGCTCACCGCTGGATTCTGGACGCCGCGAGCACTGGTATACCCTTTTTTGGTCCCAAGATGAATGTCAAAGGTTTATGGTCGGTTAAAAGCGTAAATCGTCTTCCATATAAATATTGATGGAACTTTTGAATTCCAAATATAATTGCCAGCGCTTCTTTTTCAATCATAGAATAATTTTTTTCTGCCGACGTTAATGTTCGAGAAGCGTATGCAATTGGTCTCTCTCTGCCATCTATTTCATGTGAGATCACCGCTCCTAAACCGTATGGAGATGCATCCACAGCTAGAACTACTTCCTTATCAGGTTCATAGTGAACCAATACTTCACTGGATATTAACAGTTTTTTGACAGTCTTGAACGCATTACTACACGCGTCCGACCATTTCCAAGCCATATCCTTCTTTAGTAAAGCATTCAGTGGTTGTACAACAGTTGACATGTCCGGGACAAATTTCCGATAGTAATTTACCAGTCCCAACCATGATTGTAATTCTTTCACATTTTCAGGTTCAGGTATTTGTTGAATTGCTTCAACTTTCTTCGGAGAGGGCTGAATGCCGTCTTTGTTCACCACAAACGCGAAGTACTCAACTTCTTCTTTCATTAATGCACATTTTGATTGTTTTAATTTCATACCATGTGTATCCAGACGTTGTAACACTGCATCCAAATGTTTTATGTGCTCTTCATCATTTATTCCAGTCACAATTATGTCGTCCAAGAGGTAAGTCTAGACCTCCTAGAATTTTATCCATTGTTTGCTGAAAAATTGCAGGTGCAGCTGCGACACCAAATGGAAGTCTCGTATATCTGTAAAGTCCCAGATGTGTATTGATGGTCACCATATCACGTGAACTTTCGTCAAGTAACACTTGTTGATAAGCGTGAGACAAATCCAACTTCGAAAACTTCGAAAACTTCTTACCGCCATTTAGCTGAGCAAATATGTCTTAGGCTTTAGGCATGGGATGTTCTGGAACATCTAATACGGGATTTATTGTCACCTTATAATCTCCGCATATTCTCACATTATTGTCAGGTTTTAACACAGGAACAATCGGTGTTGCCCATTCTGATGTTTCAATTTTTTCAATTATGCCTTCCTTTTCCAATCGCGACAATTCTTCAGCAATTTTATCTTTCAGCGTATACGGAACAGCTCTTGGTTTGAAGAATTTTGGTATGCTGTCATGCTTTAATGTTAGTTTAGCCGTCATGCCTTTAACTGTCCCAATGTCCTTACTGAACACTTTTACTTTGCTTAAAAATTCTTCAAGCGCATTTTCATTTGTTGCTTTTGTAAATTTAATTATTTTCCAGTTCAGTTTTAGCTTTCTTAGCCAGTTTCTGCCAAATAGTGATGGCCCATCTCCTTTTACAACAATTAATGGTAATTTTGCTTGTTGCTTTCCATATTTCACTTCAACGGTAATTTGTCCTAGTACCGGAACGACACTTTCTGTATAAGTTTTTAACACAACGGATGTGTCCTGCAATGGAATCTTATGTTGAAAATAGTTATTGTATTTAGCTTCAGAAATTATTGAAACCGACGCTCCTGTGTCAAGTTCCATTTCAAAAGGTTGATTTTCAACTTCAACATAGACTTTGATTTCCTTTTTGTCGTTTGATTTTACCGTAAATATTGGCCATTCTCTTTGTTCATCGTCATCCGATTCAGATACTTCTGAATTTTCAGTTTCGCTACTTTCTTCATCCACATAGTGTAGTTTCGAACTCTTTTTCTTCGAAAAATTTCTGCTTTTCGGTTGTTTTTTTCTGATTTTGATAGCCACGGTGCTGTTCAGTACTTCTTTCACTTTGATTTCTGAAATTTCGCTTCTGGCATTTTTTACTCAAATGTCCTATTTCCTGACATTGGTGACATTTGCTGCGTCGATAAAAACATCTGTCTGATGTATGATTGAATTTTCCACACCGAAAACATTCAACCTCATGAACATTCAATTTGTTGGTTCGCTCCGATATTTGTTCGCAATTTAATTTGTTGGCTTCTGCGGTTGCCATCTCCATACCATTCGCGATTTCTAATGCTTTTTTTAGAGTTCGCCCGTCCTCGGACAACAATTTTCAAACTCGTCAATTTTCCCGTATACAGCCATTTTCAGGGCTACAATGACGATATTTCAGTTAAACATTAACAGAACAGTGCTGACAGGTTTACTTCGTTGTTCCTCGTCGCCAAATGTTGTGTCTGTTGGTACTATCTAGTACTAACAAAATATAAACCGCATGTTCATTTATTTCTTGATAACCGGATGTTGTTAGATCTTTTTACATCCCTAAAATACGTAAAGTAATATGGCAGTAATATGAAAGGGTGATAATATGAATAGACGAATAAAAGGACCCTCAGGTGTAAAGTCACAAACACTACAGCATGGACAGTTTATTAATGGACAAACGCTTTACTATTTCTAATATATTTGCATACTGTCTTGTTTCAAATTTTTAATGTATGAACATGATGTTAAAAAACGACAAACGTTTTCCAGAATAAAATAGTTGTTTTCCAAATTGGTGTTACGTACGTTGATTAAACATAGCTTGGTCCTATATGTGGCCGTGACTGGAGAAATCGGCATATACTCAGCTTGAGTCACTAAAGCTGATTGGATCAAGTGCCACTGAAAGTGGTTTTGGCCACGAATCTGCTGTATAATTGCTTTGCATGTATTTTGTAAATATTGCTACTCTTGTTTCCATGTAGTTCATAAATGTGTACTTTCCTACTTTTGGAGGAAATAAAGATATACATACATAGTAAATACATGGTTAGTGCCGTCGAATATAAAATATATTCGGTTGAGCCTTAGACAGCTTTATTTGGGGCGAGCTTTAGCGAGCCCCTATAACGTTGTCGTGGCGAAACCGAATATATTTTATGTTCGACGGCACTAATCTGATTAAATCTTTGATTTGTTTACGATGAGCTTCAATACTGGCTGGCTTTAGACTCCACATTTGTCATAAAAAGCATTAAAATGATGACGGACATGTCCATGTTCGTTGGTTATGTCGCATATACTGTAACAATGGACAAAATTCAGCTAAATTGACAGCGATTTATATTTTAAAATCCGCCGCCATCTTGAATTTGCTGTTGAGAATGACAAATCAGAGGCTACGATTAGGGGTCAAAGGTGAACAATTAAAGGCAAAATCGGCACTTCATATATATTAGGCTACTTCAGGTATATTAGGTTACTTCAGATATAAAGAACATTTATTCAAACCCCTTTATTATGCTACATGGAGCAATGGTTGCGGTATAATTACATATATGACTGGAGAAATCGGGCTTGTGTGAGTTGTCACCAGTGTAGGTCCTTATCAAATATCACACTCCTGTAGCCTAACAATGATCTAGATTGCTTGTTAGTGTGTTTCATTGATGGAATGGGGAAATGTGCAGATACAGATCAGTCTGTGCGGATGTACAGGCTGATCTGTACGGTGTTCCGTTAAAGCCATCGTAATATCGCTATCGGGTCGATACTACGATAGTACGATAGCACGATACTACGATGACTATAGTACGATACTACGAAGACGATAGTGCGATGCTATGGTGACGATAGTACGATACTACGATGACGATACTA
Source organism: Conchocele bisecta (assembly GCA_029237695.1). Lineage (NCBI taxonomy): Eukaryota > Metazoa > Mollusca > Bivalvia > Lucinida > Thyasiridae > Conchocele > Conchocele bisecta. The sequence continues at coordinate 55,641,546 of CM055271.1, read as the reverse complement.
CGATGCCACGATGGCGATAGTACGATACCACGATTAGATTAACACGATACCACGATAGTACGATGACGATACTACGATATTATATCGTACTATCGTCATCATAGTATCGTACTATCGTCATCGTACTGTCATGATCTCGTAGTATCGACCCGATAGCAATATTACGATGGCCTTAACGGAACACTGTTTATCGTAGTATCGTACTATAGTCATCGGGATATCGTACTATCGGCATCGTAGTATCGTAATAGCGACATGGATGTCAACAGCTAAGGTAATATTAGGTCGGGTCAACAGGGTCCTGTATTTCACCTGTATGGATGGGGGAAAATCCCAAAATCAGAACTCAATATTTACAGCAACTATATATTCAGTCCTGAAATTAGAATAACCTGACCTGGTGCCAGGCCCTAACCACACTAGATTCGTTTAGCCCCTTCCCATAAGGGTAATATATTAGTACTAACCCTACTACTCTTGTAATGGGGTATAACCGTATTCAACTCTCAAGCACAAGGAGAAAAAATGGTTACGGAGGGCCAAACCAGGGATATCGGTTTATGGGACAACAGATGGACGGAAGTATGGACATACGTACAAATATGACTTCTAGAGCAAAAGCAGTATCCCGTCTTTGATGTTCATTGCATAGGGGGTATAGTCAAAAGGACACCGTTTAAAAATGAACACATGTATTTATAAATAGAGCCGTTATAGGTAGATTTACATAATCGCGGACAGTGTAGGCCCTGATCAGACTTTCTATATTAAAGCAGGTTCTTCTCGGGCCAAGCTCGTGCACACGTAAAAATGTCTCTTTTACCGCGCCAATGATCCACATACCATGTATATAAATGGCACGTGTTCATTAATCCGTGAATATACACGATGATGAGGGATTACTAATCAGCTGCACAGATAAGCAGAACATTACACTAACATCAGTCATAGGTGACAAGATCAACCAACATGATACATGTATACTTGTCTTTATAAGCAATGTCAGTGTTCAATAGAGTCGATATAGGTAGATTGACATAATCGCGGACAGTGTAGACCCTGATCAGACTTTCTACAAGCACAACCAATATGATACATGTATACATATCTTTAGAAGCAATGTCAGTGTAACTAGTGCCGATATAGTTAGATTGACATAATCGCGGGCAGTGTAGACCCTCACCTGATCAGACTTTCTACAAGCAGGTTCTTCTCGGGCTATCCTATCAAAATATTAAAGACACTAAAGAATAGTTTTTTACAACGACGCATTAATATCGCAACTTTTCTCACGTTACAAAAATATGAAAAATTTAATATCAAGCAATTATTGATATTGATACACATATAACCAAATTGTGTATATTTAATGATGGTAAATGATAGGTATAACCATCTCAATAAATGTATGTGTTTTTACCACTCGTTCAACCAGTCTCGATGCAACGAATAAAACATAATAAACCATAAATGTAGTATTGAATTGTACATATTGTTATCCATAATTAGCTTGAATTACCGTTAACGTCAATATGGAATTGAAATTATGACAAGAAACATATTTTCTTAAATTAAGGTGCAATGAGTAATATATTTCAGACAAGCGATGTAAATATAACAACTGGAATTACAAACACAAGTACTGAACAATTACCATAGGCATAACAAAATAATGAGAAATAAAATTTCTCCATCCGCCAAGCCGCAGCCCCACCAATGCAAAGCCTGAATTGTGCAGTATATTAAAAAACCGATCGCCTGTAGAGTCCCGATCAATGGGGAAGTCAAGTTAACCGAAATATATGGAATGGAAGTCACTAGTGAAAAGATAAAATAAAATAATATAATACGCTAAATATGTTAATTGCCAATAAGGACATAATGATCGACATGTCCGACCGAAATGTGACTGTTACGTCAAACTTATCACTTAAATGGACGGGCAAATTAAGTCAAATATGTATTGCACACTATTATCGAATCGTGGTTTGATCACAATATTGGTTCTTTAAAAGATAAAAACTGCATGCTACTGCAATTCAATCCAGATTCACATTGATCATAGTATAAATTTCCCAATATAATGATAGCACACTAGTTGATGCCTCATAACTGCCTGAGATGAACTGTATCAAGTGCAACCAGCCTAAGCCTAACCTCTAGCTAATGACTGGAGAACCAAAACAATGATCAAAATAAAAAAAACAATGCACTGGCCGAGTTATATCCTGTTCCCCCTTACCATTCGCAATTCAGAAAAGGATGAGCTGTATCAGTCGCTACAACATTCATGCCTATAATGATGTGAGATTCTCACAGAGCACCAACCGCGTTAGTGGCTCTGCAAACCGCCTCCATCCTGAAATGAAAATGATAAGGAACAACAGGATGCACCCTGTGAAACCACATAATCTGCCAAAACAATATATTCTTTCTTACAAACAGTATTAAAAAGATACCTAGTAACCAGCCACATGACTGCTCTCACATAAACTCTGCAATATTGCCTGTACTTCTAGCAACCAATGCACCTTATCAGGCTATGCGCACTGCACGCACCGACTGAGCCAATGCATACTGATACAAGTCAATTATAAAGGCAGATTACTATGAAACATGAAAATAAACATGACAACACACTATTTGTTTCTAAGTCCTTTAGCAACTTGCAAATAAAAGTTGCTCAAAACTCTGGAGCCTTCCGTGTTCAAATGCAAACCGCCATCTTTGATAGCTAACATATGTCTTAAAGGTTCACCACTTCTAGTCACAAATGGTTTAAAAGTCTTAATACAAAGATAGTTGCGATATTTACAAAAACGTCTTATCTGATTATTTGCATTGACTATTAACTCTTGTGAAATATTGAAATCAACCGGTCTGGGTAGCATGGCTGAATATAAAATGCGGATTCCCGGTTTAATTAGACCAATTGTAGCAAACAAATTATTCAGCGCAGAGGGAAATTGTTCTTTGTCTAATTTATAAATGTCATTAGTACCGACATGGACTATAACATAGTCCGAATCGACAATACTGCCCTGTAAGTGTGCATTATTCGACACTTCATAAGCGAGTCCACACACAGTTCTCCCAGGAAAGGCCTTAACTAACAGTCCATCCACACCGGTGACATGCTTGGGGATATAATCGGAAGCAGGTAACGTCTGCGTCTGACCTAAAATAATAAACCTTTAAGACATATTATTAGCAATATGTTTATTCATCTTATGTGCAGCAAACAATTTATCATCTAAAGTAAACTTGAGATAGTTTTTATAGGCGTCGCTACGCCAATCCCCCTGTAATTGTATTAACTCTGCAGGCACTCCCGCCTGAAAGGCAAGGGTAGTACCACCTCGTCTAAAACTATGAGTCGAGTAATCAGAAGGATTTAAGCCTACTTCCGCAACTAAAGACTTTAACTTACGTTGACACATCGGATAAGTAATAGATTTCAGTTTTGAATAAGAAAACAATGGTCTGTCTACTGCTATAGGAACTAAATTAATAAGATTTTCAAAGGCTTCAACTGGACACAATACTGAATTTGACCTTATCAGCGGAATTTGTAGTAATCTTTTTCCGAATTGAAGTGTTTTTGTCCAGCGAAATGTAACTATAATTAAATCCTGCCTTTTAACCACATCATTCCTTAAAAGACACCTATTAGAATCATCAGAATTATTATTCATAACCAAATTAGATTTCCTAGCCATTAGAAAGAAAGCAAATACAAATAAACACCAAAAACAAGCATCTACTGATTTTGCTAAATTTAATTTCGCACGAATTTTGAATAAAGTACTTGGAGTCATTGGTGCTGCTTGTTTGACCGTACGGGGGTTCAGTCTGTTAATACCTCTTAAAGACAAGTTAATAACATAAGAATTCAAGTTTAAATCAATGCCTAATAAAATATGCATCGTGCGCATCCCACTTATATAATTCCTGATGGAATCCACCGATTCAAATGATCTACTAAGAAATTGTGCAAACAGTGACACTACTTCAGTAGTAGCAGGTAATGCAACAAAACCAAAGTAAAAACAAAATAACAAAAAACTCTCCCATTGAATCCGTAAGTTCTTATTTGTTCCTTCAGCAAATCCAGACTTTTTTGACGTATGTAGTTCCTCCCTCAAAACCATCAACTCGGAACCTGTAATAAATTATCAACCTTTGAAAACCATATTTCCACAAAAGTCCTAGCAAAAGGCATATGTATAAATAAATGTTTCACCCTATAATATTAACCTTATACAAATTAATCAGGCGCAACAGAGATTCCTCCCGTGTTAAAGTACCCTCTTCTACGCCTTAAGCCCCCTTCTTCCAATGGACATATTTACCAGGCATCTGATAATTCAAATAATTCACTTGTTGCAACACATTCAGACCCTATTACTCCTAACTCCGCAATAAATTCCCTTCGATATGCTAAATCCACATCCCATCGGCTCAAACAATCCGTTAAACGATTATTCACCTCACTGATGTGTTTAGCCCTGATTTCAAACTCAAATGTAGCTGCCACGAAACAAATGTCTCTCAAACAACGCTGCAAAAAGTAATTACGGGTAGAACCGTTATTAATAACAGCACATGATGTTTGATTATCACAAAACACAACTATCTTTTGCCCTCTCAATTCTGATCCCCATAACTTGAGAGCTACCACAATTGTCAACAGCTCTAGCTCATTAATGTGTAATCGTTGTGCAATTACCTTCTCCGGAAATGATACATGGAAATACAATTCATCAAATAGGCATCCACAGCATGACAAACACGCGTCTGTTGACAACACCGCATCTGGGTTTGAACAGTTCTCTAACGACATCATCGATACCCCATTATACAATGGCAAAACGTTTTTCCACCATAATAAGTCCTTCTTGAGATATCCCGGAATAGTGTGTAATTTATCTGGAGAATTAAAAATTTGCCTTAGAAATTTCAATAAACGTTGTACAAAAATTCGACCTGGTCTTACACAAGCGCTAACAAAACTCAATTTCCCTAACAAAGATTGCAATTCTTTTTTGGAGACTTCAGATTTACTTAACCATTTTCTATTAAATTTCTAATTTCGATCAACCTATCAGATGTAATTCTCATTGTTAATTTCACTGTATCCAGAAGAATGCCCACACAAACCATTCTTGTTGCTGGCGCACAGGCTTTAGACTTAGATTCATCAAATCCACACTTTTCCAGGATAGCCCTCAAAGGATTAAAGGTGAAATCTGCAAGCTCAGGCTTTTCACCTCCGCAGATGTAATCCAAATAGTTCATAGTACTAATACCTAATATCAACAGCATAAATAACAGTGCATTCCTCACTCTCTGACATATCTGCGCCGCACTCCTCAGACCCATAGACAATACCACGTCAAACATAAAAAACCCTTAAACTTATAACCAACTTTGTGGTATTCCCCGGGGTCTAATGGAATTTGTCTGTAGGCGCGGCGCAAATCGGTCTTAAATAACTTGCAACCCCTGCCCTTGGCTTTGACCAACTGAATCATGTCATCCACCTTAGGATATATCAGAGTCACCTTTTCCCCCAAATATTCATCTTTTAATATCAAGTCATTTAATGAATTATTTTTGGGAAAACTTAAATCCAATATTATACGTCTCTCTACTGAATCCTTTTTTGGCACTGTATTTAATGGCGATAAAATTATTGGTGATTTAAATGGATTATTCTTAAAAGGACCCAGAACTGTTTTATTCTTAATTTCTGTAATCATTAATTTCATTTGGAAAATCTCTAGCACCCTTATGATTCCTTGTTACCTTTTAATTAATAATTTCTTCCGTAAGCTCTCTAATACATCCTAAAGGGAAGCCATACTCCAGCAGATCACAAACGTGTTTGTCTGAATAATCATTTAACATGCATCTCATGAATGACAAATTTAACTTATTGTTTATCGATATTTTACAATATTCAAAATTATGTTTACCGGAATTCACTACTTGATCATGCGTAGAAATCAAAAATAAATTCCTGTCTAATTCGGACTTGTGTGCCAAGTCGCATATACCACACCCCCTGTGAGCCATTATATTTTGTTCCACTGTCCTCGCACCTTCAGGTATTATGCTAGAAACAGAGGCCAATTTATTCTTCATAAAAGATGTCAAAAACAAATCTTTCAGATGATCATTCTCCTTAATTTTTATGTCTAGATGACCATTTACATGTCATGCGCCATAATGCGAACACCCGTTGGAGCATTCCGGATGTTACATTTTCTTTTTATCCAATTGCCAGCAAGCAGCGCAAATATGCAAGCAGTTTCACATTCTGCCACGCACCACATCCAGATGGTCACCAGACTTTGCGCACTTGTTACGATTATACAGTGCACAGAACCAGACATATTCTGAATTATTGAATTCTCGCTTCGATTCAGACCCCATCATCCTAGATTCTGACCCCATCATCCTAACAGTTGTCTTAGCCGAATTGTCAAACCGTAGCACGTGCTTTGACAAAATGGCTTGCTCAATTTGTTGCGAGTCATCCCGCCATGATCTACAACCCAATTCAATTTTCCGAACCCAAGCCGCATAAAAACATTTCAAACCTTCAAAGGTGTAAGAATTTGCATAATAAGCCATCTTTTTCAATAGTTCGATCCTACCCCTTCTTTCTTCCGCGGACAAAGATTCATCTGAAATTATTTCCAGTTCCCCTGCCATAAAGAGTTTAAAATCCAAATTTTCAAAAGGTACCGACTTATTTACATATTCAAATTGAAGGCTAGAATCCATTATGGGGCCACCTCTGAGGAAACCTTACCTTGTCGGAGGACTTGGAATATATCCCCGATTTTTTCCCTTTTTTTGTGGTGTGTTTTAGCTTTGCGCGAATGATCAGAAAGGATAGAATCGACACTATCACTATCATATTCAGAGCAAGTCTCCGAATGCTCAGCTACCTCAATACCATCTATGAGACCTAGGTAACTCATATGAGAAGCAACCTTAGCACGCAATTTTTTGTCCTCTCGGAGTTCCTTCAAAGTCACATTTCCCAAATCATGCACATGTTTATCTTACAATGTCACCGATGGTTTTGCATTGGACACAAATTGTGAATGTGAGTCAAGAAAAGACAGTTTATTTTCCGTAATGTCGCCTTTACCTTCTTTCTTCATGTGCTGAACATCCCTCGTCGTTCTACGCAGCTGCGCCCTCAATTTATCCTTCTCGCGTTCCAATCCAATCCGTTGTTTCTTTCTCTCCGCCTTAGCTATTTCGTCTCTCAAAAAACGAATTTCCGCGTCCTCACAAAATGGCGCCTCCACTTCACACACCTGCTGAGACTGGCTCACTGTCATTTTTTCCTTTACCACCCGCTGCCTATTTTGCGCAACGGACGAGCCAGCCGCAAAGTCTCCCTCGTCTCCTCTCCTCTCCTCCTTCTCAAAACTACTCTTATCTGACGAAAAAGCCTCCGTTATAGCGTCAAATGTGTTATCAAATTTTGTCGCTCCAGATTCTCTAAAGAGTTTATAATCAGCTATCTTCTTAGCTGCACTCCTTGTGGGCCAGTCCGTCCCGAACACCACGTCCGCAACCGACATGTCTCTCCCTCTCCTCCACGCAGTTTATACAAATTAACTGCTTGTTGAAATTGAATGAACTGACTAATGACTGCCAACTTTAAATATATTATTATACTACAGGTTGAGTATAATACTAGCAGTCTTGAAATACAGGAATAAAGACAATGAATATTCAAACTCCTGACAAAATTTCATGTCAGTAGCACATCGCTGTGAAATCACCTGTGAGCAACAATAACAGTGCACCAGTCTAAGTCGCAGAATGATTATAACCAATCAAATTCAAGAGTCTAGTACACAACCACATAAACAACTTACCTATGAACAAATACATTAATCTCTAAACAAAGTTTAATATGAAAAAATAATTTAATCTCTAAAAAAGTTTGATAAGTCAAGTATTAAAATAAATAAGTCGCAACCAACAAGGCGACCTACTTATAACAAAAAGTTTCCTCTCGGTAATTAATATTTTTTTAGAATAAAAAAATCACCTATTGGTCCCATTTATTTGGCCTGTAACGGAGAATAATGTTGTTTTGTGCCATATGTCAATCTACCCATATCCTCTGTTTGGTCTCCCTACACACAAAACTCTATCTGTGAACTCGAAATTGTCCAACGCAGAGCCGCTCGTTGGGCAACTCGTACATACCAGCGCACATCCAGCGTAGTAAATGTTTTACAAACGCTTGGATGGCGTCGCTTAGAATTAAGACGGATATATACCAGGCTATGCATGCTATACAAGATCACCAATGATCTTGTGGCTATCCCTGCAGAACAATACCTAACACAAAACACCAGACCCTTACGACACTCGCATCCACTCCAATACAGAATAATGTTAGCCAACACAGACTAGTATAAGTATTCCTTTTTTCCACATACAGTAGCCATCTGAAACTCTCTACCAATAGGGATTCCAACCCTACCCACAGTAAACCAGTTCAATCAGGCTGTCAGCCAGATTGAAGACACTACATTCGCCGAACGCCAAGCTCTGTTTTTACTTTTATCTAGAATAACACTCCTCTGTATATACTGCCTCTGGCTTTTACTGTAACTTTTACTCCTACTAACACCCTTGTCAGTTTGACGCGCATATATATAACAGGGGTTCTAGATGATTGATTGGATGGATGGATGGATGGATGGATGGGATGGATGGATGGATGGATGGGATGGATGGATGGATGGATGGATGGATGGATGGATGGATGGATGGATGGATGGATGGATGGATGGATGGATGGATGGATGGATGGATGGATGGATGGATGGATGGATGGATGGATGGATGGATGGATGGATGGATGGATGGATGGATGGATGGATGGATGGATGGATGGATGGATGATGGATGGATGGATGGATGGATGGATGGATGGATGGATGGATGGATGGATGGATGGATGGATGGATGGATGGATGGATGGATGGATGGATGGATGGATGGATGGATGGATGGATGGATGGTGGATGGATGGATGGATGGATGGATGGATGGATGGATGGATGGATGGATGGATGGATGGATGGATGGATGGATGGATGGATGGATGGATGGATATATGTCAGAATTAAATACATTTAATCAACATTAGATTGATTTTATTCTACTTAATAGACATACAAGAGAAACTTTAATCTTGTTTGCGCTGTTTTCGTCCAATAATCTTGTTTGCGCCAGACGCATCGTAGTGCAAATAGGCATTTATTTCGGGTCATTTATGATTTTTATTTGTAAAGCATCAATATATGACACGATTAAATACATATAATCATAATTAGATTGATTTGATTTCATTTAATAGGTATTTAAGATTGATATTTGTTTGCGCCGTTTGCACCGAAATTCTTGTTTGCGCTATTATGGCGTACCGCCATTTTCGCAGACAAACAATGCGCATGCGCGTGTCCATCCGGAAGGCGATACCACGATGACGATAGTACGATACTACGATGACGATAGTACAATACTACGATGACGATATTACGATACTACGATGACGATAGTACGATAGCACGATGACGATAGTACGATAATACGATAAACAGTGTTCCGTTAAGGCCATCGTAATATCGCTATCGGGTCGATACTACGAGATCACGACAGTACGATGACGATAGTACGATACTACGATGACGATAGTACGATACTACGATGCCGATAGTACGATATAATATCATCGTACTATCGTGGTATCGCGTTATCGTCATCGTGATACCGTACTATCGCCATCTTGGCATCGTAGTATCGTCATCGTAGTATCGTACTATCGTCATCGTAGCATCGTACTATCGTCATCATAGTATCGTATTATCGGACTATCGTAGTATCGACCCAATAGCGATATTACTATGGCCTTAACGGAACACCGTATATCTGGATCTACACTGGTCACAAAAGCCTTGTAAGCCCCGTGTTGTGTTTGGCGTATTGACCCTCTCTGTCGCAGTGCGCGGGCGAGGCAATTAATCGCTCGGATAACTACGGCGGATATTTCAGAATATTGTCATAATTAATCCCCTGGACACAGCTGACTGAACAAATTGTTAAATAGCTGTGTTTGGCACTTTTCAATTATGATAATAATAAGTAATATTAATTCTTTTTTATAAACGCCATTTTATTATTGTCTGTTTCATGTCATTTCCGAGCTACCCCATCTAGCCAGTTAATTACCGTTTTGTTTTTCGACCCATTCTGCACCTCCTTTAGCATGTTTAACTCCTTTTATCCCATGTTCTGTTTTTTTCGCAATAATATCAATATTTTACTACATTTCATAAAATAAAAGTAAATGAGGAGGGAGACTTTTTCATTATTCATGAACATGTTCTGTAAATTCGATATTTTTATATGTTTAATAGCCAAAACGAGCCAAGCAGAAAACGTGGAACAGACTTGTAGACTAATATATGTAATTATTTCACATTTTTAAACATACATCATAACAATTGTATTAAGTAATTGAATGATATAATGTATGTGTCTGAATGAACAAAGAGCGTATAGCTCCTGCCGAAGATATTTAATTTTCTGGCAAATAAACATTCATTCACCATTACCTCGTGTTATGCATTTTATATCAGACGGAAATGTACACATTGGCATCAGGGACGATAACTGTCTTTCCTTAATATGTTAACTGAAATTAATATTTATTCTCTGTATTTATGTTTTGATGTGCAATGATCATACTTTATAATCTGTAGAAAACGATATTATTTTTTCAGGTGACGCATTTAATTAGTATAAACCATTAAAAAATATCATGTCTCATTTGCATATGAAAATAGCCTGATACCACCGCGAGTCACCAACAGTAAAATAAATATTTTCATTTGCTATTGTCAGTTTATGACCCCGGAAAACACAGTGGAACATTTGGTAATAACGACCAGTGTAGCTCCAAATCAGTCTGCTCACCCTGGCAGTCTCGTATGAGCCAACACTGTGACAGATCGGAATGTGTAGCATCTGCACATTAGTCCGGGGACATTGCACTAGCCAACAGATCAGTGAGTCCCATTTTTCAAGTGTTGTGACGGGTTGCATTTGTAATAGACAAAAATCCAACATAGCATTCTACTAAAGATCAAGATAAAACCAAGGAAAAAACAAAAGAAAAAAAAACAAAGACGAAGAAGTCTACAACACCCGGTATTCCCAGGCGGTCACCCATCCAAGAATTAACCGGGCTCGACGAGAACCGGTGTTTTCAACGTGATATGTCCGTAGACACTTACCGAGCGAAGTAGGTGCCTTATAAACGTGAGTTCGGGTATTACATATATAACCTTTCCGCCAAGGACGCCTCGTGGTCAATTTTTCCAAATTATTTTTATTGTTTCTGTTTCCCGACGACACGGACGATCATTTCTCCCAGCCATAATGGCTGGCATGCACATAATGTGTTAATTTCCTCTAGCAATTTTCTTGGGACGGCCGGGTTTACGGTCGCCCACATTTACACATCCACCACCCCCGCCACCAGCCATGCCACCCCATCGTCCAGTGTAAATCGCCACTTGACTACCTCATGTGATAGCTAAATATATCCCACAAAAAGAAACAGCGTTGTAATTTGCCGACATGTCTCCAAGATTGTACCGTGAAAGCTGTCTAACCAGTAGCCGATTTCACAAAAATTACAATGTATACTTATCTTGCTATACACTTTGAGGGAGAAATTTTCTATTTAAGAACAAATATATAAATTTATTGTGATAATGTAATACATTCAGTGGAATAATTGTTCATACTTTTAATCATCAAATATATGCAGTAGTAACTCGGCTACAGGACACCCAGCGCATCTCTCCGTGGTTGTCTCCGGACACCGACACAATCTCAGTGTCTCTGAATGACATGGGATATAACACTGTCAATCCACGCTGGTCCCACCGAAGAAATGTATGGCGGGCGTCCGTCCGTCCGTATTTTTATTATAGATCGGCTATTATATTGGTTATCCATTGGTTTGTGAAAAAGTTTGCAACCACCCTTTTCGCCTATATTCGGTAATCTACAAACGCGAAATGTGTTGTATCACTTCCAAATTACATCAACCGGATATTTTTTCATTTTTGGCCATTATCTCTGTTTAAAACTGTTGGAGGCCGCGTGTTATTGCGCAATAGTTCCAATATCTCGATACACAAAACAAAACACGTCGAAGTTTGACCTAAATTAAGTTAGTTAGACGCATAATGGTTGTGAAATGTTCTATATACGGATGTAGTCATCGTACAGATCGCGAAAGGACACTGGAATAGTATAGATTGCCTGCAGTAATCACAAATCAAGGTGTGGAATGCGAGAAACTGAGTTAGGATCGGAAACGTGAATGGCTAGCTAGAATTGGACAAGAATTTGGGCACAAGAATATCCAAAATGTTCGGGTGTATTCGGCGCATTTTGTCAATGGTAAGTCCTTGATATTATAAATAATTCGATAGTTCTACTCGTCAGCTGGTGAGACAATGTAAGCTGGTGTAATCATTATATTGTGTGTGAACCCCACCCAGAGCTCCAGATAAGCTGCGTATTTGCGTAAATACCCAATTAAAATTGCCAAAAACCCAATTGAAATCAGAAGTAGTGAGTATCAAAAAGCAATGAGAACAATTGTGGTACCTTTATCATGCTGCAAGAAAAACAATAAACAGACCACAATATAGCATAGCATATTCTTCATATTTTTCCATGAAAACACATCCAAGGAGACAATTCTAATGAAATACCAAGATATGTTTTCATTTCGAAACAAACTATTCAATAATTGCTGTCTGTTGATGTGTAAACAGTAGTGTGATTTAATTTTACCCAATTACAATTTTGAAATACCCAATTGCTTCAGAACTGATGGAGTAACAATATACTCAATTACTAATTCCTTATCTGGAGCCCTGCGGCCACCCACTGAATTATAATGTTTGACACCCGTGCTGTCACTGTACGTGACATGCTTAAGACATGCGAGATGGTGTATTTTGATGGACCTCAGACAATAAAAAATTGCAGTTTGTGTGGAATTTCATGAATTTTCCTATTTTGCGATATTTTCTGTAAATCATGCCAAAAGTTGATGAAATTCTCAGAGCAAATGCGGAATGTTACCATGTTGTCACCATTCAATGTTATTTATGAAAGATATTGTAAATATTGTTCATCAAAGTGCGCACATGTTTGTACATGCAAAATCACATGGCGCATGTCATAATGTATAAAATTTGTCATAAATTGTCAATATTTCAGTGATATTTCATAAGAGTACACCTTTTCTTTTTTATTTCTCCTCAAAAGTGCATGTAAATGTTGTGACCACTCATCTGAACCGTCTCAGCAAGAATGTTCAGATGGTGTATGCAACATACTTCCGAGAAGAAATAATAAAAATAAGTTATTATATTGTAACTAAATGTGCAAAGTTACAATATCCGACAAGTACACATGTATTTATTTGTTTTTAATATATATCATGTATATGTTTCAGGAAAGAAGGCAGAGTTGTATGGCCATCGTCTTCTTCTTCTTCTTCTCCTTTATCCGTCCACTCAGTGTTGAGTAACCTCGTTGCCGAGTATAACAGCTCCTCCACCACATCTTAGCCCAAACTGGGACCATCAGTTAACCTGGGCGGACAAAAGCGAGCATCATCTATCTAAATCAAGATATGATCGGCAGCAGGAAAAGAAGAGAAGGAAGCCAGCTGAATCCACAACTATTGTTGAACCTGAGACGGGTATGGATATGGGTGACAGCGTTGATGAAGACGGCGTTCAGTCACAGACTGATGTTGATGGTCCACTCATGGAGGCTATGTCGCTGGAGCTGCAGGAACTGCGTACAGGGAATGGGGAGCTGAAGGGAAAAGTGGCCCATTTGGAAACTAGATTCACTGCAAGTTATTTTAAGGGTAGTGACGAGAAGGTGAAACATTTAACAGGATTACCATCATTCACAGTTATATCTATATTGTTTAATTTTCTGGAGCCTCACCTGCCATCCAGTCTGATCATGCCCAAATGCAAGGTAATGATATTGACATTAGTGAAATTGTGACTAAATTTGTCAAATCTCTTTCTTGCGTATGAATTTGACACTACTCAATCAACAATATCTATACTTTTTACACGGACAATTGACTGCATGTACAAGCGGCTAAAGAAACTCATAAGATGGCCAGAGCGCGAGACATTGAGAAAACCCATGCCAATGGAATTTAGTAAGTACTTCGGCCACATGTGTGCAGTGATAATTGATTGTTTTGAGGTATTTATTGAGAAACCAAGTAGTTTGAAAGCCATCTAGCAGAAACATGGTCTTCATACAAACACCACCACACTGTGAACTTTCTAATTGGAATTACTCCTCAGGGCAGTGTGTCCTTCATATCGAAAGCATGGGGTGGTCGTGTGAGTGACAAGTTTGTGACAGAGAACAGTGACTTCCTGTCCAAGTTATTACCTGGGGATTTAGTGTTGGCGGACAGAGGATTTAATGTCAAGGACAGTGTTGGCTCTGTGGCTGCAGAAGTAAAGATTCCAGCATTTACGAAAGGTCGTGATCAGCTATCACCTCTGGATATGGAATCAACGCGTAAACTTGCCCACTCAAAAATACATGTGGAACGGGTTATTGGTTCAGTTCGACAGAAATATACTATATTGAACGGTTGTCTTCCCATTAATTGTCTCATGAACAAGGATAAGTTTGGTAAGACGGTCACTGACAAAATTGTTACCGTTTCGTGTGGACTAGTACATTTGTGTGACTCAATTGTTGATTTTAACTGAACCAAATTGATCTACACTGGTCCTTGTACTCCTTCGTGTCCTTTTCTAAATACTGAAATATTCTTTTTCTGATTCACTTATTTCGCCATCAAACATTTACTTTTCTATTGATTGCAAGGAAATAGCGATTCTGCGATTTCAATCGGCTGCCGTAAACAGGTTGTCTGTCGGTCGATATAGTCGACTACACCTACCGACAGCCGACCTGTTTATCTGTACCATGCCGGCAGCCGACCGAAATCGCTGAATTGGTATTCCTGGGCCAGGGATGTGGAATTTCTTCATCAGATTTGCTGGCACCTTTTGAAATTAAAATCATATACATATCCCAATTCAAAACCATTTTTAATAGAAGCTAAACATGTATACTTTATCATTTATCCCATTATCATGATGGGACCGTGGCTTGTAATAAAGCATGTAATAATAAAGTATAAACACTCGTAGTAAGCATGATATTACTTCCTTTCAATGGTAATATGACCAGTGTAGGCACAGATCAGCCTGCACATTCACATACAGGAGTGTGCTAGCAGATTACTATCCAGATGGATCAAACCCCATAAGGCATTTTTCTCAAGCCACGGTCACATATACTTTTCTATATTTGTGATGCACCGTTAGAGAAACAGTCCACTTACTTCACTGGTGCTGCACTCCGTGCCGATGGAAATATATCAAGACAATCCACTTGAAAGATACAATAGGCGCCATTAATTGTAAAAAAATGTTTCCAGACGAGTAGTAATTTTATTGATTTTTTAACACTCATCTACAAACATTTTATAATGGCGCATATTGTATTTTTCAAGTGGATTGTCTTACAGAACCAGTGTAATAATGATTATTAAGATTCGCCATGTGATTTTGTGCCTACAAAAATGGGCGTAATTTCATAATTTTTTTTACAAAATGTACGATATTTTCCTGGAATGACACCGAAGGTTGTCGAAGTTTTCACAGCAAATTCAGAATTCTATTCCGCATTTGCTTTGATAATTTCATCAACTTTCAGCATGCGCATGCAATTGCGCACCTGTTTGTAGGTAAAAAATCACATGGTGCGTCTCGATTATACAGACAGTATATCTGCATTTGCAATATATACATTGAAGTTCACATACAGTACCTGCACACCAAATTAATCACCTTTTTACACGCTTGTTTTTCTTAAATTCTGGCATCTTTCTACAGTCTAGGCAATAGGTATATATATAATATTCCGGCACCTCGTGTTAATTTATGGCACCCGGTGTTTTTATAAACTTTAATGTATAAGGTTTCCAAAATATCCGGGTGCCATTTTTTAAAATCAAGTTCAATGTCATTTCAAGGTCATTGAACTTTATGCTTGATGGAAGTCGAAAATTGCCAATATATGAGCCAATGGGTAGAACATGGTCCTGAACTTGAAAATTGGTGTAAGTTGTTCAAAAACATTTCAGATGGATATATTAAAGAATTTACGTAAACTATACTAATATTCAATATATTATTATCATATTTTCAAGATGGCCGCCAAAAATCGGGTATTTATGAGATTTCGGTTGAGTGCCGTCACCTATATTCAAAGGTTAATTCTTTCAACTGGAATAATATTGCAGTTAATATACTCCATTGTCAGAAAACTCAAAATGGCCGCCAAGTAAATAGCAAATCCATAGTAATTTACTAAATATAACTGGGAGAATTTTGTTAGGGAGGAAATCAACACTTCTCTTACTTTTCCCTGAGATTCCGTAACTACTAACATGAGGACATATATTGAACCCCGATTTGATCGGCTAATAACATCATGCTCTGCATGACTTTTCATTAGTTCATTAGTCACCTGTATTGAACTCCGCGGCCCTGTGGCGGGCGATCACACTGGTCAGTTTTATACACCCTGCCAAACGTTAATGTACATCAAACTTGCAAACATCGTAGATACAGATGAGATTGCAATGCGCTTTCGATTAGAGTTGGAACGGCATTACTGGTGTCGAACGTTGGTGGGGGGGGGGGACATTTCATCAAACCTCTAGCGTAAAAGTATGGTGTGCAATTGATGTCACGGGGATATCATAGCGTAAATTTATGGTGGGCAATCTATATCACTTTGTCAGTCCGATGATAATCCGAAAAGCCATCCGAAGGATTGCCGAGCTTAAGCTCATTGCCGGGCCCGCACATACAGGAGCACGTCTATGAGCTATAAACGGCTAAGAGATCTGCTCTCTTAGTCTCGACCTTGAAGCACCAACTTTTTTATCCCCTCATCAGTCAACTGTTTTATCCCCTCACCAGTCCCAATTTGTCGGCGAGTGGCCTTGGCTCGGATGTCATCTTTCAATGCTTGCTACCTGTCCCATTCGTCGCATACCGTCGTAAGCTCATCTTTCGAGAAATGGTTATTACAAATGTAATCCTCCAAAAATATCAAGGAGTAAAACAAAACTAGTAGCGTGAGAACTCTGATGCCAGTTTTTGACGTGATTGGCTGGTCAACATTTGTCCCAGTATCTCGCTTAAAATTAAAGGCACACACCTCTCCCGCACATGTCTCTCATATTAAGTTTTGTAAAGTGACTAAGTATGTGACCTTGACCTTGGGATCAGCTGGGGTTGGCCGGTCGTGGAATTGTCACAGCATAATAGTAGATACATGGAGGAATGCATGCGATAACTATTACTACTTTCGATGAAGAAAATAGAAGGTACCGTACAACATATTCCTCTTTTGTTAAGTTTTGGAAAGAGGCTAAGTATGTGACCTTGACCTTGTGTTCAGCGGGGGTTGGACGGTCGTCGATTTGTCACAGCATGATAGTAGAGCCTTAAAGGAATGCATGCGTTAAATATTAAGAAAAGTCAATGGAGGAAATAGAAGTTATAACATATTCTCTGATGTTAAATTTAGTGACGGACGTACGGACGCACGCAAACACGCCCGCATGGACGGACGCACAACCTGGCTCCAGTATATCCACATAACTCGTTGCGGTGGTATAACAAGCTACCCGTCTGTGTATAATATTTATGTCTCTGTCTGGACTGCTCCTGGTTGCAAACTAATCTCTAAGTTTATGGGTTTCATTGTCATCCATCTCGGATGATAGTGCCTGTTCAAGTTCACAAAGTACAGCTGCATGCCTTGGCATAGTCATATGTAAAATTTACAATGGAACCTCTCTAAACCACAGGAATTCGGCGTGTTTCGGCTTTCATCGGTATAGCTCTATAAAATGAACAAGGCTTCTAACTTTGGTCGGACACGACCTCGTATCATAACAAAACACCATGTTTAAACTTGTCTATGCATTATATATTTTATTTGTTATGATACGAGGTTGTGTCCGACCTAGGAAAAGGAGCTGTAATTCGATATTATTTTCATAAATATGTTCTAATTATGTTATTTTAGCAAGATAACAATAATTATCAAATGCACATGTGCACTTTCCGCCAAAATATTCTCATTAGCGTTAAGAAAATCGCGGAATGTGTTACGAGGTCGTGTCTGACCAAAGTTAGAAGCCTTGTTCATATATATATATATATATAGTTATACTGATGAAAGCCGAAACTCGTCGAATGCATGTGCTCTAAACCGGAAACCCTGGGGTCCTCCCAGGATGTCGGGTTTAGAGAGGTTCCACTGTAATATTTATATTACTTATAGCAGTTTCTCTAATAAACACTTCTTTGTATATGTGGTGGTGTATGATCATGTTAACGAAACATAATTTATGTATTATTGTTTTACTCTTCAGTAGAGAAAAATGCATAATCAAATTATCTCCCCTGCTTATTGCAGTTTCTGATGGTATATATGGTACTTGATTGAATATAACTCCAACCTTTTGGTAGTCGAAGATAATGGTACGAAATGATAATATTGTTTATATAGGTAATTTGCTGTGCACGAGGCGAACAACCACACGTGGATATCCGAGACATCATATGAGACACAGTCACTTTCATAAAGCGGGCCATTCATTCGTCTTTTGCCGGGTACACAAATAATGTCGATTGTGTCAATCTCATGACGGGTTACTTTTGTCTATCGATGAATGTCACAGTTTAGATGGGTCGGGTGTAAAGCGTAGGTATCGATTCTTGGATGGTAGGTCCTCGACGTCTACTCTTCCCTTTGCGAACAACTTGGGCAGATCTTTGTCGTCCACAAAATGGGCAACCATACATTTGTCACCACTCTGTAAATAAGACCAGTTTTCTTTGTCATCATTTATTACAGCAGTGATGTACACCGCGCCGGCGTAAAATCTGTCAGGTCGAAACAGGCACCGGTTTCATGACGAGATGCCACTCAGCCCCAATTAGATGTACTCTTACAATACTTTTCGACTTTTCCATTTGTTTAAGATAAATGTAAACGGATGGACGTACGAATGGAAGGATGGACGGACGTACGGAACCTCAAGAGCAACGCTATATGGCACCCTTGGAAGGAGGTTAACCCTATGACGAATTTATATTGCGTTATATGTGAAGGGGTTGTCAGTGGAAATATGAGTGTTAACTCCATGAGAGAATTACCTTTAACCCATTTGATGCTGAGGATATGCCATTTTGATTGGCGAATATCTTAAATATTTTCTTTAAATGTGCTTAGACGTATATGTCGCGACCACCATTTGAACCGTCTCATCGAGACGGTTCAAATGAGTGGTTGCAACATATACTCTCATTGAGAAAGAGGAAACATAAGTGAAATATTTCTAAAAAATCATACCCGGAAAGGTGTATTCCGCATGTATTATTGACGACGTCAGTGGATGGAGGGAGCTAACTCCATGAATTAGACGCTAAATTGTAGTTCACAAAATGTGAAACAATGCGCAATTTGCTAAGCTCTTAACACAACCAGTTTACTTAATAATTGAACGAGTCAATGGAATAAGGCGCTAACTTCAAGAAAGAGCGAGTCCTTTTCTTACTGACCCATTAAAATATGTTTTCCATTGTATTGCACAACATGTTCTTTATATCAGAGACATCATCTGAGACATTTCCTGGTAAAACAAACATTTATTCACCATTTCCTCACGTATAGATTGGCATTATTATACATTTTATACCAGATGTATATCTCCACACTGATATCAGGGGCGATAACCGTGTTCCCTTAAAATGTTAACGGACATTACTATTTATTCTCTGTATTTATATTATGAGGTGCAATGATCATACTTTATAAACTGTAGAAAACGATATTATTTTTTCAGGTGACGCATTTAATTAGTATAAACCATTAAAAAAGATCATGTCTCATTTGCATATGAAAATAGCCTGATACCACCGTGCGTCACAATCAGTAAACTAAATATTATGAAATAATTATATCTGTATAGCGGGCACTCGTAAGTTTTAGAACTGGTGGAAATAGTGACACAAGTATACACTTATTTAACTCCTATAAAAAACATTTTGTACCTACTGAGAGGGCATGTACCTTCAATCTCCCAGCAACAGTTCACAACATGTGAATCATGCACGGATTGCTGCGGAGCCCCGTAGGGGACATGGCTTTTTTTTATTAATTCGTTCCCACGAAATAACAATTCTTTCCCTCAACTTAACAATTCGTTCCATCGAATTAACAATTCGTTCCCACGAAACGACAATTCGTTCCCTCAATTTAACAATTCGTTTCCACGAAATAACGATTCGTTCCCACGAATTAACAATTGCCGTTTCATCGCAATTGCATCAAATGAAACAATATCGCATTCATACATGTACATGTGCGCAGCCATTGCTGTTTCATCGCAATTTCCTGCATTTCGTTTTGCAACTCACTGGAAGTACACTCTTCACTTGAACGGCGAACTTGGACGGAGCTGATCGTGTGTTGTCATTACATGAGCATCACGACGCCATAACGTTATAAAAGATGGCGTACTGCATAAACTTGGAATATATATCACGGATAGGACGTTGTAATGTGCGTTGTCTGGAAACGTGTTTTTTTTTGTGTTTTGTGGCCAGTGTAGATCCAGATCAGCCTGTGCATCAGCACAGTCTGATCAAGATATATACGGTTCGCCATTCCCTCGATGACACCTCTGTCGTGCTTCTAATATGCATGATACAGTGAAACCTCTATAAACCGCCAAGGGTGTCCAGTTTAGAGAGGTCTCACTGTTTCTACAGTGACAGCCACAAGTATGTAATTATTGTCACCTTGAAATTAGTTTCTTGACAGTTTTATTATTGTAATAACAGTGTCTATAGTGTTGGAACTATACATTCTAAATTGTTATGCGAGACTATCATGCGTGTATTATCACAGTATCGCATTAAGCGACAGCTTTATTACAGTTGAACCTCTATAAACCGAACACATAGTTCAGTTAGTTTTGCTCAATTTTCAAATATTTCGCTTCCATTTTTCTCCGATGTCAATGCCTGTTCATGATCACAAAGCACATACTCGTGTCTTGAAGTAGTAGTCTCTAAACTGGACACCCTGGGATGTCCCAGGGTGTCCGCTTTAGAGAGGTGCCACTGTATCAACCTGTGTCAACCGATAACTCTAAACTGGACAACCTATAACTGTGTTATTCGCACGGGAAAAATGAGTGATTTTTTACTTTATTTATAAACAAATAGTGTACATTTTGTAAACGTATTTCATAAAATTACGGAGATGTCCGAAGGTTCAAAATCCCATGGCGTGTCTCAATTAATGGGGTACCATTACAAAACTGATCCAGATAATGAACAGTGTAGCCCTTGATTATATTCACAAATGTAGCATTCAAAGGTTGATTTGATATCATTTGATGTATTGATGTTTAACGGCCTATCAACAGCTACGGTCATTTAAGGCCGGGCCAACGGGTTCGATCCCGCAGTTAACCTGCTGCATTGGGAGAGAAATCCCAAAATAAAATCAGAACGGAATATTTACATAAAAATAAATATAATATATTCAGCCCTGAAATTAGAATAACCAGACCTGGCGTCCACGCCGCTTGTTGCATTTACCATGCAGCACATCCTATTATCCAGACTGTATCGACTTTGCCGATATTCCACACAAAGACTTCAATGTTACTTCACTTGGGGAGTTATTCCAGGTGGAGAACATTAAAGGTTTGCTTAGCTTTCTTCATAAAACCAACTTGTATCGGGAAATTTAATTTTATCATTGTATACATGTTTCTCATTTCTATAATTTTATCATTGTACACATGTTGCTCGTTTATATTTCTCATCGTATTGTATTGTTACCCTAGTCACCCGATTGCCTACCACGTCTAGCATACTATTTTACTGTTATTTCTATTCTTCGCCTACATTACTTGGCCCTAAAAGCACCATTTAATTCCATATGGGAGACGTGCGAAGCTACGCAGGGACGTAGACTTTTGTTTTATTAATTCGAAATAACAATTCATTCCCACGAAATAACAATTTGTTCTCTTGAATTAACAATTCGTTCCCACGAAATAACAATTCATTCCCACGGGAACGAATTGTTAATTCAAGGGAACGAATTGTTAAATTGAGGGAACGAATTGTTATTTCGTGGGAACGAATAAGTAAAGAACAAGAAACGAGGCAAAGCCACGAAGGCCAGGTTTTTTCCAAGCATAGACACTTGGACAACATAATAATACCCACTTTTTGTAGACTAGATGGCCGTGGCCTGCATGTCGCGCCTTGGGGCGAGGCATGGACACCAACAAAATAGATATAGTAGATGGAAAAACTTTAACCAAAAAACTTTAACCAGACACACGGACGTACAGACGTCGTACGGACGGACGTATGCCAAAATGCTGACGATATCGCGCTGACAATGATGATAAACACCCATGTGAAGTATCAAGGTAATGGGTGAAGCAGTTGCAGAGATATAGTACATAAACAAAACTTTAACAAAAAAGTAATTTGACCTTGACATTGGGCATAGGGGCCGCACGGTTGGGGGGTATAATGAAAATATGGATGATGATAAAGCAGTTGCAGAGATATAGTATAACGAAAAACTTTTACGCAAAAAACTTTAACCAGACGTACGTTAAAAAGTTAACGTTGAAAATGGCTAAGTCAATTACGTAGAAATAATAGGTGAAGGTAAACAAAATGGTCACATGTTGGATAGTTGTATGTGGTAGGCACCCCTTGGTTATGAAGCTGTGAAAGTTTGGTGGTCCTAGGTGGTACAGTACCAAAGAAATGGACTTAAACACGAAAACTTAACATTGTAAACGCGACAACTTAGCATTGAAAATGGCTAAGTCGACTGCGTGGAAAAAATGGGTCAAGTTCAAAAAAAGGTAACATGTTGGATAGTGATATGTGGTGGGCACCCCTTGATTATGAAGCTGTGAAAGTTTGGTGGTCCTATGTGGTACAGTAACAAAGAAATGGACTCGAACACGAAAACTTAACATTGATTGTGGACGCCGCCCGCCGCCCGCCTGCCCGCCTGCCCGCCCGGCTTTCGCCAATGCAATAGCCTGGATTTTTTTTTAAAAAACCTGGCTAAACATCAATGTCCACCGCGGGGCTCCGTAGAGACGCAACTACTGTATAGTTATTAGAAATTGACTTTTCTTGCAAACAACGACACGTGGATGGTACACAGCGGCCTGCGTGAAACTTGCCCAGGATACCAACATTTCTGAGCAATATTGGCAATGCAAACTCGCAACTTGATTGTCTGACCCTGAACTGTAGCACAGCTCAGGCGATCAAGCTGCTTGATTTCAAGCATAATGTTTACGTACATATATTTTGAAATAAGGAAATTTGCAAATATTGGAAAACTTAGCGCAGGCGGTAGTGTATATGGGCTGCGTATATCGCATAGTGTTGTTATTCACTCGTGATGTACGACATATATAAAGAGTCATCCACCGCACTGGCACGGGTATAAATGTCTTGGATTGGTTCACAGGTTCACTGCCCTAGTTTATATGTGTTCATTCTGGCGTCGGTATAGTCCGCAGACGATAACTTGCTACTTGTTTACATACAAACCGATCATAAACAAAACACAGAATAGGTGAGACAGGTAAAATATACCCGTGGCAATATTCCTTTTCAATATTGATTTTTGAGATTTGTCATCAAGTGTTATGTAGTCGAGGGGTTACAGTGAAGATATCAATGCCGTAATGAGTTCGAATCTTAGTTTTTTGTCTCGCCCGCGAAGCGGAAAGCGAGACATAGGTTTTGCTTTTCCGGAGTCGGCGTCGGGCGTAATCATTCAATGTTAAGTTTTCGTGTTACGGTCATTACTTCAACACCTTATCAGCTACAGTCATCAAACTTTATACATACCTTTACTATGATATGTAGATGAATATATGACTATTACAACACATTCTGGGCTCCAGGGTCAAGGTCAAACTCTATTTCTGTATATGCTACAAACTGAACATTAATGCATGAAGACCCGTTTTCTCATGCGCTCTGTACACCTTACCTGTATAGAGAACAATAGCCTTCCCCAGTTGAACACTTCTGCATGTGCAAGCATGTGCAAATTTCCAGCTTGACCACTAAATGTCCAGCTAAATTATTACAGGTAATTTATACAGGTAAATTATTATACCTGCGTATTACATTTCCGTAAACTGTGTTGACAATATTGTGGCAATATGTGGACCTGTGCAGATATGATATGTAGATAAATATAGGACTATTATAAAAATTCTGGGCTCCAGTAGCGAGCATTATTTTTTTGTTAATTTTTAAACTTTTTTTTTTTAACTTTTTTTCCATTTTTAGCCAGGTATTTTTGGAAAAAAAATAATTTGAAACTTTTTTTTTTTTTTTTTTTTAAGCTTTTTTTCCATTTTAGCCAGTTTTTTTTGGAAAAAAAATCCACGCTATTGGATTGGCGAAAGCCAGGCGGGCGGGCGGCGTCCACAATCAATGTTAAGTTTTCGTGTTTCAGTCCATTTCTTTGTTACTGTAACACATAGGACCAACACACATTCACAGCTTCATAACCAAGGGGTGCCCACCACATATCACTATCCAACATGTTGCCTTTTTGAACTTGACCCATTTTTTCCGCGCAGTCAAAGTTAAGTTTTCGCGTTTACAATGTTAAGTTTTCGTGTTCAAGTCCATTTCTTTGGTACTGTACCACCTAGGACCATCAAACTTTCACAGCTTCATAACCAAGGGGTGCCCACCACATACAACTATCCAACATGTGACCATTTTTTTACCTTCACCTATTATTTCTACGTAATTGACTTCGCCATTTTCAACGTTAACTTTTTAACGTACGTCTGGTTAAAGTTTTTTGGTTAAAGTTTTTCGTTATACTATATCTCTGCAACTGCTTCGCCCATTACCTTGAAACTGTACATGGGTGTTTATCATCATCCATATTTTCATTCTACATCCCAACCGTGCGGCCCCTGTGCCCAATGTCAAGGTCAAATTACTTTGATTTCTTTGTGTACTATATCTCTGCAACTACTTCACCCATTACCTTGATACTTCACATGGGTGTTTATCATCATTGTCGCGCCCGCTTGCGGAAAGCGCGATATAGTCGGCATTTTGGCATCCGTCCGTCCGTCCGTCCGTCCGTGTGTCCGGTTAAAAGTTTTTCCATCTACTATATCTCTTTTTTTAGTGTCCATGCCTCGTCCCAAGGCGCGACATGCAGTCCACGGCCATCTAGTCTACAAAAAGTGGGTATAATTATGTTATCCAAGTGTCTATGCTTGGAAAAAACCTGGCCTTCGTGGCTTTGCCTCGTTTCTTGTTTTTTTTTTCAAATTCTTTTTCCATTTTTGTCTAGTAGCATAAGGTCGTAAGTGCTATATACCGACTATTATCATATACTAAAACAATTATTGACTAGTGAGCCAAAGAATATAATCCGATATTCTATGGCTCACTAGTCAATAATTGTATAATATGTTCGGGCCAGTGAACATTGCTTTCTGGCCCAGGCTCGAGGTAAAGGCGGCTGGACAAGGCGAGACATTTGATTCCGCGGAATTCTTGTCTTTCATGTATACACATATATTTGTATTTGTTTATATTTTATTATATATTTCTTTTGTATGTGTGTTGCTTTTACAAATTACATTAACTAAGCATGAGATAGATTACATGTAGAACGTTAGTCTCTCACTTTGAAGAAAACTAAATGCACATATGTGTGTACATGAAGAATCTTGGAAGTCATATTGAGGTCGAACAGCAATAATGATAACCCTCACCGTTTCACTTATTCCCTTCTCCAGCAAGCAGTCATAAAAAAAACACAGAATGATATCGACAAAAGTAATGCGTTTTGTGAGATTCGAACTCTCGACCAGATAAAGTGAACAAAAGTTCCGCTAACGTATGGATATTCTCCCGCTTCGATACCACTGAGCCACACTACATGTCTATTTTGCTCACCAAGATACACTATTATATTGACATGCATGCACGTGCACTTTATCATGTAGTTAGTATACACGAAAACGAGGCTATGATATGATAATATACCTGGTTTACCTATATTTGGACTCATCGATTGACCTCCAGCAACTTATTATCGTCTGTCATTTATAAGATGTCGCTTTGTTGATATGTTTATATATACTCGCAACACTAGCAACGTTCCACTTTTTGAACCGATATATCTCTGGATATGTTTATGTTACACATTCAGTGAATGTACATGCGAGACACTGGTCATTTTGTGAATACACCCGTTTTAAGTTTCCACCAAATACACGAGGTTCAAAACGGTCACCAACCGGAACGTTTATTTCCACTTATTGCACGTGCGCGCTATACCTGTGCTCGATAAATTAATTCAGTCAACGTTGTACGATACTTGCGACACAGGCTAATCCGAAAATTGAAAAACTTTTACTTTTTCATTGTTTTCATCATGCCACGCTTGTCTAAAGTTGAAAGAAATCAGGCAATTGGAATGCTGTACAAGGGAATGGCGGCCAGTGCCGTGGCCCGCAGGTTCGGCTGCTGTCGGAAGACCATACAGAGGCTTGTGACCCGGTATCAACATACTGGGACTGTTGACGATCGTCCCCGCCCCGGTCAACCCCGTGCCACCACCGCCAGGACTGACCGCTACATAAGATACGGTGTGTCAGCGCAGACCATCCGTAGGCGCTTGCGATGCAACGCGCTGCCAATCAGAGCACGACGCCCATATACCGGTCAAATAATGACGCGACGTCACCGTGGTGCTAGGTTATTGTGGTAGCGACGTCATTTGAATTGGCGGCGGGCTGTGGGAGTGGAACAGAGTTCTCTTTACTGCCGAATCTCGGTTCACACTCAGCCATGCAGATTGTAGGCTAGGCGTATACAGACGCAAAAACGAGATTCGCCGATTGCTGTGTGGTCGAAAGGGACAGGTTCGGGGGAGGGAGTGTAATGGTGTGGGGTGGGATCATGGGGAACCGTAAGACTGAGCTCGTGGTCATACAGGGCAATCTCAATGCACAGCGCTACATTGCTGAGGTGCTAACTCCTCATGCAATGTCTTTCATTCGCCACCACGGCCCTGGTATAACATTGCAGCAAGACAATGCCCGCCCGCACACAGCCAGAATCACAACTCAATACCTGGCTCGTAACAACGTCGACGTCCTTCCATGGCCTGCGGTTTCCCCTGATCTCAACCCAATCGATCACGTCTGGGATGAGGTGGGTCGTAAGGCGAGGGCTAACCACCAGATTGACAACATTAGAGATCTGACACGGGCTTTACAACAAGAATTGAGGAATCTGCCTAACCCACTAATTCTGCGTTACGTCACGTCCATGCGCCGTACAATTATGACGTGTATTCATGCAAATGGTGGCCACACACGATATTAATCATACAGACTACAGTGGAAGTTTTTTAGAGAGAAATCATAAAGCCCTAAACATTTAAAAATTAAAATAAAAAATCAGATTTTTGATTTTGACCCCTCCCGAATTCGCCGTGATGTCACTCGAAATCTTTTCAACGCAACACAATTTTGTCAACCGATATGGATTCACAAGGGATTAAATTTCATTTTCTGTACAGGTTTTAGTACCACCATCCTTTATAGATTTCCAGCAATCTTTCCCTGAATATGGTGGGACGTTCCTACTGTTGCTCAGTATATATATACTGAAAGGATAAAGAAACGCAGGGTAACAATATACGCAATAATTATTTAAATGCTTGGTCAAAAATTATGAAAACCGGTCAGGCGACTATCTTGGTCACTGTGCACCCAAACCGGTGCCTAAAGTTACTCAACCGTGTAATGCACCGTACCACATAGAGAAAGTGATAAAAAGCCAAAAACACGTGCAGCATGAGGATAAGTTCGTCAAAATATTTTGTCATACCACTTGATACGCTTGAGGTATACACATCGTTTTCCGCTATTTACACTGAATTTATAGCTCTCACAATCATGGTACGTCTGACGGAAGTTCAGAGGGGTCAGGTTATTGCATTGCTAATGCAAGGTCAAACGCAACAGCAGGTTGCTATGCAGTTCGGTGTGAATGTTTCCACCATAGAACGTCTTGTCAGTCGTCTGAGAGAGACCGGAAGGGTTGCCGACCGACCAAGATCGGGACGTCCGCGCGTAACGTCGCGACGTCAATACAAGGCTATTCGTCTCGCCCACCTACGTAATCGCCACGTTACTGCAACTGAAACCGCTATTAACACATAATCGCCACATTCACCCCAAAATTGTAAGAAATCGATTGCGCGAGGTTGGTCAGCGAGCACGTCGTCCCTACGTATGGCCACAGGTGGAAGACTCGGACCTATGACACCAAATAAATGCCTATTAAAAAAAATCCCATTACCCCACCCACTTGGTCTCGTACAGTACTATACGCTATATCAAGGTGAGTATAAATAGCGCTATTATAGAAAGAGCCCTCTTTTTTCCGGCTCGCACAAACACAATAAACATCGATTAAATGTATGAAATATGTCTCTGGCAATCGATAAAGGTATTAGGTGTGTGAATATACTCACTTCAAATCGCTGTTTCAAGTATTTATTGAGTTATTCGCGTTTTGATTACCCCATCCAGAGCGAAAGTTGCGTGTACGAAAGAATCTCACACAGAATCGGAGGCCGTCCGGCTGGATTATCGGTCATATTTGGCCGATAGCTGATCGCCAGCTCAAACTAAAGTCGTGCACCATGATCATATACATTAGAGACTCCAACCATACAAAGTTCGTCCAATTGTGATCGTTCGCTTGACCTTGGCCTTGGGGTTACCGGACACCATGAACTTTCTGCAGATGATGCATAATGCTCTTACAAATGCATGGACGTGGATTTGGCACAGGGCGGTAGTGAACCATCAGAGCAATGTGTATATGAAATATGAAGCAGATCGGT
>CM055271.1:55574645-55611784 GCA_029237695.1 Conchocele bisecta | reverse complement strand
CGCATGGAATAAAAAATCCAGTGCCTACCTCTCATTGGTTAGTCATTGAGATCTAGTGCCTAATTCAACTCGCTCTGGCCTTGCACAAAACAAGTCCGTGCCTTATGGAACTAAGCCTTGGATACTCCCATCTCTGAGCCTCCTTTTCCAAGGCCGAATACTCTAGGAACCAAGTTTACGTAAGCATAACCTAATACTTGAGCCCCTGATGTGCCAGAAAAGTATAGGCTTTAAGAAATCCAACTTAGTTTTGGGGTCAAACCCTGTGCCAGATCAATTCCTCTAACAGAGCTCCTACAGTGTGGGGCTGAGGCAGTCTAGGCCTACCCTTGAAAGCAGTAACATAGTCTGCTTCACACAGAGACTTAGCCCTCGGCACCTGCGCAGGTTAAACAGGACCACTATCCTGAGACAGATACTGGTATACCGAAGCTACTGCCTCCGGATAAGAAGGGGCACTGTTCTCCACAGCTACACTAGCTGCCGAGACCAGTCCAGAGTCCTCTATCACTAGATGACTCCCAGTGTGCATCCTGTCTTCCCCACCTGATGCCATCAGAGGATTTTAACATTCACCCGTACCGGTGAAGTGCCAATTCCTCTGACAAGCCTGGTGCATTTTGTCTTATGAAATTCACCATCATGTAACCGAATGTCTTAACCGATTGCGCCACGAAGCCCACATTATTATCTGATCGTGACCTTGATCTATGTGCCAGGGCATAGCGTGTTTTCCGTCTCGGTTAAATTTGGTAGGTTCGTACTGGGCGAGAGATAAACTCATATTCTGGATCAGTGCGAATTAATTTAATCTATTGACATTGTTGTTGTTATTAACCGCAAGCATGTGCTTTTACCAAGTTAAGATACGACAATTGTACATTATAGAATACGTAAAGTATATAATGTCACAGATAACCGACTCGATTTGGACATGCCTGGGATCACGAACGGTCATGTATGCCTACCTGGGACCCGAGCCTTAGCAAGGAACCCAGCTTCGCAACCATAGTAACGGAATCATTATCCAAGCCAGATTCTGGTCGCCCATGTACAGGCCGCGTAATTCCCGCCGCCTTTTCGCCGAAGCGAAAACGAGGAGTAACCCATTCTTGACTGATCAATCAAAAGAGGGAAGCTGTCACATGGGCTCATACTGATCTTTCGTTAAATCCCATATAACCACTGTTAGATTCCCTTTAGGTTAACTATTCTAGCTACTGGTCTTTCTCTAGTGAAGAATGAAATCATCGCCTATAACTGGGGTCTGAACCTATGATACTTATCGGCACTGAAGTGAACCTAAAACAGTTAGCCAATGCCTACATGTATCCCTTCCTAATCGACGCTGACGATTTCTTTTCATCGAACAATTACTAAGGAAATCGCCCATTTCGCCTACAGCTGGACTGACTGGATTAATTTGCCTTAACTTACAGCAATTAACACAGACCTCCCATTCGCGTCTTAGCATGCAGTAGCAAAATGACTGCCTGTGCAATGATTGCTGCAGCTAGCTGCGAAAATTTGTCCTTTCCGATTCCCTTCCTGATAGCCTCCAGACGTGAAGAATCAGAACGAGCGTATTCGCATGAAGTGTTCCCCCTGCATGCTGTGACAGAAGCTTGGGAAACACTGGAATGCCCACCGGATGGTACACTAGACGTTCCAGTATGCTGGAGAACCAACTTGTCATTGGCCAGCATGGTGCCACTAGTGTGACCCAAATTTATTGATTGTGGAAATGCTTACCCGTATACTCATTTCCATGAGACGGCCATGCGCCCACCGCCTATGCCCTCGAGTCCAGAACTGGAGACACATACATTGGGCTCTGATTGTCCATCATGGTCGCAAACAGACCCAACCAGGGGTGGAAATACCTGTTGATAACCGCGTTGGTCACTGTCCTTGACCCCTCGGTAAGGACTTTCGAACCCCCCTCGACAGGTAGTCCACAGTACATTGGTAGACGACCTACACCGCATATCTGCCTCTGAATTCAATACCCCTAGCAGCTAAAATAGCCCCCTGGCTGGTAGTTGAAGTGGATACACAGCTTTGAAGATCACTAGCAACATCATGTCTACTCTGTACATATCGGCACTGTCCAAGTGTACCCCGACTATCCCCAGCCTGGTAAGGAAACTCATCCCTACGTATCAGATGTCCTGTTTCGGTACTAGTTCCGACATCTCTATGTTCGGCATGAGACCCAACCCCGTGATAAGATCCCAGAACAAACGCAGCTTGAGTAGCAGTGTGTCTCTGGACTGATCGTGCAGGAGCCAGTCGTCCAGTCCAGTATTGAAGTATGCAATAACACACGGTCTGGACTCTGCCGAGATTACCTCTATTAGTTTTGTGAACGCCGTGGCTATTCTGAAGGGTAGGACACACAAGAATTCCGCCACGGAAGCGGTGTCGCGCCTTCCGAGGCATTTGACCGTGAACATTACAAGTAAATAAATTACCTTGACCTTCAGAATTTGGATGTGGGGGTGTGTGTAATGAAGCATCATCCGTAGACAAACATTGATGTGAAATATTATCAATGTCTGGAAAGTGGTTAAAGGGATATTGTGAAAAAACAATAACTTTAACGCATTTCTGTTACAAATCCGGTGAACATTACAAGTAAATAAATGACCTTGACCTTCAAAATTTGGATGTGGGGGTGTGCGTAATGAAGCATCATTCCTAGACAAACGTTGATGTGAAATATTATCAAAGTCTGGAAAGGGGTTAAAGATATTGTGAAAAAACAATAACTTTAATGCATTTCTGTTACAAAACCGGTGAACATTAAAAGTAAATAAATGACCTTGACCTTGAGAATTTGGATGTGGGGGTGTGCGTAATGAAGCATCATCCCTAGACAAACATTGATGTGAAATATTATCAAAGTCTGGCAAGGGTTTAAAAAGATATTGTGAAAAAACAATAACTTTAACGCATTTCTGTTACAAAACCGGTGAACATTACAAGCAAATAAATGACCTTGACCTTCAAAATTTGGATGTGGGGGTGTGCGTAATGAAGCATCATCCCTAGACAAACATTGATATGAAATATTATCAGTGTCTGGCAAGGGGTTAAAGAGATATTGTGAAAAAACAATAACTTTAACGCATTTCTGTTAAAAAACAGGTGAACATTAAAAGTAAATAAATGACCTTGACCTTGAGAATTTGGATGTGTGGGGGTGTGCGTAATGAAGCATCATCCCTAGACAAACCATTGATGTGAAATATTATCAAAGTCTGGCACGGGGTTAAAGAGGATATTGTGAAAAAAGAATAAGTTTAACACCATTCCTGTTACAAAACCGGTGAACATTACAAGTAAATAAATGACCTTGACCTTGTGCGTAATGAAGCATCATCCCTAGACAAATCATTGATGTGAAATATTATCAAAGTCTCGCAAGGGGTTAGAGATATTGTGAAAAAAAAAACAATAACTTTAACGCATTTCTGTTACAAAACCGATGTGAAAAAATACATTAAAAGTAAATAAATGACCTTGACCTTGTGCGTAATGAAGCATCATCCCTAGACAAACATTGATGTGAAATATTATCAAAGTCTGGCAAGGGGTTAAAGAGATTATTGTGAAAAAAACAATAAGTTTAACGCATTCCTGTTACAAAACCGGGGTGAAACATTACAAATAAATGAATGACCTTGACCTTGAGATTTTGGATTGTGGGGGTGTGCGTAATGAAGCATTACCGTAGACAAACATTGATATGAAAATATTATCAAAGTCTGGCAAGGGTTTTTTAAAGAGATTATTGTGAAAAAACAATAACTTTAACTTTAAACGCATTTCTGTTACAAAACAGGTGAACATTAAAAGTAAATAAATGACCTTGACCTTGAGAATTTGGATGTGGGGGTGTGCGTAATGAAGCATCATCCCTAGACAAACATTGATGTGAAATATTATCAAAGTCTGGCAAGTGGTTAAAGAGATATTGTGAAAAAACAATAACTTTAACGCATTTGACGATGACGACGGAAAAAGTGCCGACTATAGGCGCGACAAAAATGGCTAAGTCGATTACGCAGCAAAAATAGGTCATGGTGAAAAAAGGTCACATGTTGGATAGTGGTATGTGGTGGGCACCCGTTGGTTATGAAGTAGTGCAAGTATAGTGGCATTTGGTGGTACAGTAAGTGAGAAACGGATCAAAATCAGAAAACGTTGAAAATTGCTAAGTCTATTATGTGGACAAATTCGGGTATAGGTGGTATAGTATGTGATATATAGTTTAAACACGTAAACTTAACATCGAAAATGTTGAGAAAAAGTCAAGAAAAGTCGATTACGCAGCAAAAATAGGTCAAGGTAAAAAAAGGTCACATGTTGGATGGTGGTATGTGGTGGGCACCCATTGGTTATGAAGTTGTGCATGTATGGTGGTTCTAGGTGGTACAGCAACAGAGAAATGGATAAAACATGAAAACTTAACATCGACTGTGAACGCTGCCTGCCACCCACCGAAACCCGGCTTTCGCCAATCCAATAGTCGGGATTTCTTTTTGAAAACCCGGCTAAAATGATATTGTTTTTAGAAATAAGAAAATATCTGCAAATGGGGCAGATTATGATGAGACAGTTCATTACGAGCCGGCTCATCTGAATCTACACTGTTTGCAAAACAGTATAATAGAGGTAAAGGTCTGTATTGTAGAAAGGGTTAATATACGAGACACGCCATGTGATTTTGTACCTTCGGACATATGCGTAATTTCAGTATTTTCCGTAAATGGCGCCAAAAGTTGACAAAATGTTCAGAGTACGTACTCAACTTTTGACTTTATTTGTGATCAATATTGTAAATTTTGTAAACGTATTTAATGAAATTAGTCCACAGATGTCCGAAGGTACAAAATCACAAAATAACAATTTTCATTACACCATCTTATCACACTATCAAAGTATACATTATGTAAACACGTCTTATTTGGAATTAATAAATCAGTGAACTACTTTCGGCAAGGGAGATAATCAATATCACGCAAACTATTTTCACACGAGCCAATCGGATTGTTCTGTTTATTAGTATAGGCTATATAGTTTTAATCTATCTCATGTGATATATAATGAAACATTACTTTGTTACATTATGGGTACTATTACATGTTGTTTCAATAGCATATCTCTGTAACGGTATCGTTGTAGATGGAGCTGCAAATAATTTAATAATTATTACGTTCAAATGGTTGCGTAATACTGATAGCACTTCTGTATAAATGTGATCATCGTAAATGGCACGATAGTCGTGAGGTTAAGGTCGCCGACTTCTATGATTTAATTACCGATTCCCGAAAGGGTCGGGGTTCAAACCTCGACTTGGTATATTGTTTTTTTTTCTCCATATATATTATTTTTGTCATTTTAATATTTTCACAATTTTATGATTTTAATAAAAATAGCTATAAATTGATAGAAACTTACCAACGATGAAAGTGTCCGTCTTTAAGTAATATATACACAGACAGTTTGTTACTGTTTTTTTTAAGTTTGAGGTACTGTCTATACCATATATTTTTGTACTGTCCCAAAATCTATTTTTGTTGGCTGTCACAATTAATTAATTTTCGGACAGCAAACATTTTTTTATGAATTTGAAATAATTATTGTCCTCCATCTGATCACAAAACTGTTCGAACTGCGCATGTGGCTACCACGACCAGAATTCACTGGCCGAAAATACAGTAGACTTCGGCGTCTATTTATTAAATTATTATTTTATTTAAATTCCGCGTGAGCGCTGAATTTTGTGTCAACACCATTTACAGAAAATAGTGGTGATTTTCTAAGCGAATATTGGAGAAATGCGGCGATATATTTTGTCAATTTTCAACACCATTTACGGAAAAAATTTACTGATTTTTTAAAACAATATCGGCATGACTAAAAATACGGTGATCTAATTTTTGTCAACTTTTCAACACCATTTACGGAAAATATTGTTTTCTAAAAACAATATCGGCGAAGGTGTACTGAACTATTTTTTTTTAAAAGAACCAGCCGTCTAATAGATCTGTGTATATTCGACAGTATATCGTTAATTGTCATGTTGTCTCCAACAGTGAGGTGTTGCGGCACACATCAAAATGACACGTCAATTTCAAAACATTGCCAAAGGGTCAACATTTACAGCTGTGTGGTGTCATCAGATCAACACCTAGTCACAGACTGGCATTATCAATTTTTTTCCACACAAAGCGACGTGTATTTACAACTAGATCTGTGTAATGTGTCGGGTGTAGCCAAAGACCATACATAAATTCGTAATTAGTCACAGATGTAGCCTTAATATATAATCGATTTCCTTAAATTACGTCCGCAAGTTGACAGATACTTCAGAGCAGACGTCATCGTAACTTGCCGTTATTTATTTCCAAAATTAGCCATATATTCTGTAAATGGGGTTGAAAGTTGACAATAAATTAAGTCCAGATCAGTACGTTAAATCGCTATCAACTTCAACTGACGATCCGATGAGAGAGTAATACCGTTTAGGCGTATTCAATGTTAAATATGCATCGTTATTTTTTTATGACTTTTGTAGTTTTTACCGAGAAATTCAAACCGTTTCCAATTATTGGAGAACATAATATCATGATTAGCACACCGTTTCACTAAGCGGGGGCTACTCAGGGAATGGGATCACACGGTCTATTGTTTACACTGGATTAATGGCGGCCCCCATGAGGTCTCGGGTAAATCTTATTTTTCAATAATACGACTGTGGTTTCTTCCTTTTAGTGATGATCATATTCCAGCCGTTAACACTTATTTAGCAGCATTACGTATGTAGTTAGTCTGAACATTCTGCAGAGAAACGGAATCGAGCGTTGTTTAAACTTAGTCCGGTTCATATGCACAGGTCAAAATATGAACTTAAAATGGCGCTTTGTGTGACAGAAATCAGTACGCGGACGAATAAAAAAAAAGAAATTGTTATAAATATCACATATAGCGAAACAGCGGTAGCATCTACTGTTTTAATAATATGCATACATATTGTAATTAATGTTTAATAGTGATATGCTTATGAATAACATACGATACTATGGTTTATACTCCAGCACTATGTTTTAAGGCTGTGTGATTTGCCTCAATATAAGCTGGATTAATTAATACTTATATTCATGCGCTTCATGAGAACATCAATACATTTAAAATATACAAATATTACTTAAAGGGGTACCGATATGATACATTTTAATAATAAAAATATTGAAAATACACATTACAATCGCTTATAAAATAATTTATTGATCGAAAATAGTCACTGCATCGTGACCTATTTGACTGCATTACCTATTGCATACGCTCGCTAATATAATGTTTGCATAATGTAATTACTGCAATAAACGCAGTTATTTTAGCTGAATATACATTGATTTTATTGCAGCTCAATAAGTACATTTTCAACTTTGTTTATTGTTTGCTCGTTTATTCTCCATTTTCCGGAGAACATGTGATAAATTAAATATATAATCATCATAATACCTGTCAGGGTTCCAAAATGGCCCCGTTCCCAATGAAGTCTTAATCAGTGAACATATGAAAATATATCATTTCTCAAAGAGTGATATCTTGGAGCTTGCATTGCCACTTCCAGTGATCGTATTTTTGTACCCATTTCTATCCTGAAGTGATCAGGGAACTTGGACTTTGCACTTCGCGAAAGATCGTAGTAGCAAACTGGGGAGCCGTGGGTTAGCACGGAGACGACTTCTGTCTTCTGCGAGTCTGGATTGAGAAAAATGCCTGGTGCACCAGATGCACCTTGCTCCATGAAGCAATCAAGCAGAACCTTGTTTGGATCGTCATATTTGAGGTAACCTTGTTCAAATAGCCTTGTATCTTTGGAGTGTGTCTGTAAATCAGTTTTAATGTAGTTCTCATTTTTGGCCAGCCATGCATGGGCAGCCTTTATTATGTCAGACGTTGGCAATAGAACACGACATCTTGGGTCCAAGTTTTTCTTCTCTGAATTTGGGTGGCCATAGCCTATGAATGAAATATGGGTCGGTTCTGTTTGTATCTTGCATAGTGGCAGTGGCGGAGGGGCATTTGTTGTGTCTACCAATTCTAATACCGCTACATCAAGATTCTCATCTCTGAAACAGCAGTCTTTCTTTACATGGAACCAATTATCACAGGGCAGCCTTGGATTTTCATTAAAGTTGACAAAGACATTGGTGGAATCTGAAATACATGAAATGTGGCTGTGACTGGAGAAATGGGGCTTATGGGATTTGTGACCAGTGTAGATCCTGATTAAATTAGAAATTTATCATTTTCCACAAGCGCATGCGTATCCCCTCCCCGCCTTCAGGTAGCCACTAACAAAATAAAACAAGAGGGCCATGATGGCCCTAATTCGCTCACCTGACTCCATGAACACCAGAGGAGAATGTGACATTGAGTTCATGTGTTTTAAAAAAATTGTGCTATTTTTAGATGGCGGTCATCTTGGATTAAGCGATGACTCTCATTTTACAAAATCTGAAAACGCTTCACCCAGCATCGGCCATGTGGTTCCTGAGAAAAAGACGTTAAAAATCTTGAATAAATGGACCTTTTGGTGGCCATCATGGATGACATAATCATCCGATTCTGACAAATATTGCACCAGAGTGATCGCCTCATTGATACCTTCAATTTGATATATGACATGACCATATTCAGTTAAAAATAAAATTTGACCCCAAATTGACCCCACGGGCCACGCCCATTTTTGACCCCGGGGTCACCATTTTAACAAATTTGAAAGAGCATTGTACATCGATCATTCCTACCAAGTTTCGTCGAAATCCAGCTAGCGGTTCATGAGAAGAAGATTTTTAAGAATTTATGCTATTTTTAGACGGCGGCCATCTTGGATTAGCGATGACCTCCATTTTAACAAATCTGAAAAGGCTTCACACATGGACCATAACTTTTAAGTTTGGCTACCATGGGCCAAGCGGTTCATGTGAAGAATAATTTTGAAATCTCTAATAAAAGAACGACCTTTTGACCTTTCGGCGGCCATCTTGGATGACATAACAATCCGATTTCGACAGAAAATGCACCAGAGTGATCGCCTCATTGATACCTTCAATTTGATATATGACATGACCATATTCGGTCAAAAATAAAATTTGACCCCAATTTGACCCCACGGGCCACGCCCATTTTTGACCCCGGGGTCACCATTTTAACAACCTTGAAAGAGCAATGTACATCGATCATTCCTACCAAGTTTCGTCGAAATCCAGCTAGTGGTTCATGAGAAGAAGATTTTTTAAGAATTTATGCTATTTTTAGACGGCGGCCATCTTGGATTAGCGATGACCTCTATTTTAACAAATCTGAAAAGGCTTCACCCATGGACCATAACTTTTAAGTTTGGCTACCATAGGCCAAGCGGTTCATGTGAAGAAGAATTTTGAAATCTCTAATAAAAGAACGACCTTTTGACCTTTCGGCGGCCATCTTGGATGACATAACAATCCGATTTCGACAGAAAATGCACCAGAGTGATCGCCTCATTGATACCTTCAATTTGATATATGACATGACCATATTCGGTCAAAAATAAAATTTGACCCCAATTTGACCCCACGGGCCACGCCCATTTTTGACCCCGGGGTCACCATTTTAACAACTTTGAAAGAGCAATGTACATCGATCATTCCTACCAAGTTTCGTCGAAATCCGGCAAGCGGTTCATGAGAAGAAGATTTTTTAAGAATTTATGCTATTTTTAGACGGCGGCCATCTTGGATAAGCGATGACCTCCATTTTAATAAATCTGAAAAGGCTTCACCCATGGACCATAACTTTTAAGTTTGGCTACCATGGGCCAAGCGGTTCATGTGAAGAAGAATTTTGAAATCTCTGATAAAAGAACGACCTTTTGACCTTTCGGCGGCCATCTTGGATGACATAACAATCCGATTTCGACAAAAAATGCACCAGAGGGATCGCCTCATTGATACCTTCAATTTGATATATGAAATGACCATATTCAGTCAAAAATAAAATTTGACCCCAATTTGACCCCACGGGCCACGCCCATTTTTAACCCAAGGGTCACCATTTTAACAACTTTGAAAGAGCAATGTACATCGATCATTCCTACCAAGTTTTGTCGAAATCCGGTTGGCGGTTCTTGAGAAGAAGATTTTTTAAGAATTTGTGCTATTTTTAGACGGCGGCCATCTTGGATTACGTAATGACGTCATTTTAACAAATTTGTAATCCCCCTACCTAAGGACTAAGACCATGAAGTTTGGTGACCATAGGCCCAATGGTTTCCGAGGAGAAGACGTTTGACGACGACGGACGACGACGGACGACGGACACATTGCGGTAACAATAGCTCACATGAGCTTCGCTCAGGTGAGCTAAAAAGATAACTACTATGTTAGTAAGGTGAGAGTTGTCATTCTTGCATGAGACACACCTTTGGGTAACGGTGTATGCAAGTGTGAAATATCATGAAAATATTCCAAAGAGTAATCAAGTTTTGGATTGACAGGAAATCAATCTGCGAAAAAGCAAAGAGAGATAACTAAATATTAGTGAGGAAATGATGGTCTATCTTGCATACAACACACCTTGGGTTGATCTATGCATGTGTGAAGTTTCATGAAAATATTCCAAAGGGTATTCGAGTTATGCTCCAGACAGAAAATCACTGTGCGAAAAAACAAAGGGATATAACTAAAACAATTGCGAGGCAAGACTTTTCATTCTAGCGCACCGGTGGGTTGTGGTATATGCATGTTCCATGAAAATATTTCACAGGGTATTCGAGTTATGCTCCGGACAAGAAATCAGTGCGTGAAAAAACAAAGGGAGATAACTCGAAAATAAGTGAGGCAAGAGTTGTCATTCTTGCATGAAACACACCATTGGGTCGTGGTCTCTGCATGTGTGAAGTTTCATGAAACATTCCAAAGTGTATTCGAGTTATGTTCCGGAAAAGAAGTTTCTGCGGCGGAAGTGGCTTTCGTCCGGGGGATACAATAACACACTCCTGTAGCATTATAATGATATATATTGCTTGCTAGAAGCATGTCGGGTTATCAATGATGGAATGGCAATCAGTGGAGATCCTGATCAGACTGTATACATGCATAAGCTGATCTGTATATTCACAGGTCGCAAAACCCATAGGCCCCATTTCTCCAGTCACGGCCATAAATGAAGAATCAACACTTAAAGCGACTAGTCTCAGATAGTTCCTCTGAAGTTGCATTTCACAAAAACTCATTTGAAATGCTTCAAAATCTTTATTACAGGATATGGTTAGCATTGCACACTTCTATCACCATAC
The DNA here is from genome assembly GCA_029237695.1 of Conchocele bisecta. Lineage (NCBI taxonomy): Eukaryota > Metazoa > Mollusca > Bivalvia > Lucinida > Thyasiridae > Conchocele > Conchocele bisecta. The sequence continues at coordinate 55,600,428 of CM055271.1, read as the reverse complement.
ACACGGTAACACATTGACACACGATGTATGTACATGATCATAAAAAAACAAAATATAACAAGAGTTCCAAAGGTCACAATATACGCCCGTCAAGGCAAGGCCAGTCAACAACTCACTAAAAATCAATAGGCTTCTTCATCTTGCCGTGATAAACATGTATACCAAATTTGGTTATGATCGGTGAAGTAGAACTGGAGTTATTGCGTGGACAAGGAAACAGAGTGCGAAAAATAAGTAGACAAGAGTTGTCAGAAGACAACGAAGCTCGCCTGTTGGCAGCCTTCATTCAAACTTGTCACAGTTGTATAAAAAAAACATGAATATTATATAACTTGACCTTGGGATAAGGGGTGTGCGGTGGACCTTGACATTGAGGTCAGTGGTGGAACATTGGTCGTGGATTTGATATAGCATGATATAGCATATTAAGATGAATGCATGTATGAAATATTATTGCGCTCCCTGAAAAGAGAAGGAAAACAAAATTTAACCAACCGTTAAGTTTATGAACACACTAAGTTGGTGATTTTCTACAGCATGATAGCTATTCACATGAGGAATGCATGTATAAATGTGCTAAGTTTGTGACCTTGGCCTTGGCGAAAGGGGTGGGGGGTGGGGGGTCATGGATTTGCTGTAGCACAATAGAGTATCATCAGATGAATACATGTATGAAATATGAAGGTTTTCCCTGTAAAGAAACAGAAGTTATAAAAAGACATTTACTCCAACGTTAAGTTTATGATGTTGATCTTGGGGAAAGGGGTGGGGTGGGTCATGGATTTGCTGTAGCACAATAGAGGATCATCAGATGAATGCATGTATGAAATATCAAAGCGTTCAAAGTGTAAAGAAACAGACGTTACACAACATTTACCCCAATGTAAAATTTATGAACATACCAAGTTTGTGACCTTGACCTTGGGGTAAGTGTTGGGTGGTGGGTTGTGGATTTGCTACAGCATGATAGAGGGTCATCTGAGAAATGTATGTATGAAATATCAAGGCGTTCCATCAATGGAAACAGTTGTTATCAGACATTTACCCCCAACGTTAAGTTTATGAATGTGTCAAGTTTGTGACCTTGACCTTGGGGTAAGGGGTGGGCGGTGGGTCATGGATTTGCTATAGCACGATAGAGTATCATCACATGAATGCGAGTATTAAATATCAAGGCGTTCCATGAAAGGAAACAGATGTTATAAGAAAACACAGGTTACCCCAACGTTAAGTTTAGAATGTGCTAAGTTTGTGACCATGACCAAATCGGAGTAGCTTGTGAGAATATGTCAACGATTTGAATGAAGTCATTTCCTTGAGGATAAGGGCTGTATGGCACGTATGAGGAACAGAGTAATTAGAAACATCATTAATTTGGATGCATGTACTGGGAGGGTATCATAGCAGTCATGATGATGCAGTATGATAAGGTCAGAAATAAACAGAATAGCATTTGAATGCCATGTGCCTTGATGTAAGGGCTAGTTGGTGGGTCAATGGATTTGCAGATGATAGAGGGTCCATTTGAGGAATGCATGTATGAAATAGGTGCTCCATGAAAAATCAGAAGTTATAAGACAGTTCCAACGTTAAGTTTATGAATGTGCCTAGTTTGTGACCTTGACCTTGTGGGTAGGCCTGCTGTGTGTCAGATCAAGGTCCACATTGATTTGGTTTGTGTCCAATGGATGGATTTGTAGCGATGTATCATCATGAATCATGTGTAACAAGGTCCTGAAAGGAAACATAATTAAGCATTTACCCAATAAGTTTGAATATGCCAAGTTTGTACCTTGACCTTGGGGTAAGGGTAGTTGGTGGGTCTGGATTGCTACGCAGATAGATATTTGAGGATGCATGTAAATAACAAGGTGTCCATGAAAGGAAAGTTAGACTTACCCAACTTAAGTTTGAATGCCAAGTTTGTGCCTTGACCTTGGGGTCACTGGGTGGTGGGTCAGGATTTTCTACAACATATAGGGGTTCTGAGGAATGCATGTATGAAACAACAAGATGTTCCATGAAAGGAAACAGAAGTTATAAGACATTTACCCAACATTAAGTTTATGAATGTGCCAAGTCTGTGACCTTGACCTTGGGGTAAGGGCTGGGTGGTGGTGGGTCATGGATTTGCTACAGCATGATAGAGGGTCATCTGAATAATGCATGTATGAAATAACAAGGTGTTCCATGAAAGGAAACAGAATTTATAAGACATTTACCCAACGTTAAGTTTATGAATGTGCCAAGTTTGTGACCTTGACCTTGGGGTAAGGGTTGGGTGGTGGGTCATGGATTTGCTACAGCATGATAGAGGGTCATCTGAGGAATGCATGTATGAAATAACAAGGTGTTCCATGAAAGGAAACAGAAGTTATAAGACATTTACCCAACGTTAAGTTTGTGGACAACGCTGACGCTGACAACGCCGGGGGTATGCCATAAGCTCTTCTGCACTTCGTGCAGGCGAGCTAAAAATGTGTTCATAGAACACGGATGCCCCACATATCGCTTTGATAATAAATGAGGCCAAATTCCAAGTCAAATTTTTTTTTTACTCGAGCGTTAAAAGTTTTTGAAGCACCAAGTATGTGACCTTGACCCTGGGCTTGGCAGGGGCATGACAAACGTGGATATGGCACAGGACAGTAGAGGACCATTAGAGCAATGCGTATATGAAGTATGAAGCAGATTCGCGAAAGGATGAAGAAATTATGAGACATTTACCCCGAGCGTTAAAGTTTTGTGACGGACGGACCGGACGGATAGACGGGCAAGGGCATATAAAAATGCGAGAACTGAATGTTATCGGTGACATAGTCAATGATGTAGTGTCTAGTTCAAGCAAAGCATGTGGCTATTAAGTGCGAGGGCATCAGCAGGAAATATGAATAGTGTTTGAAATGATAGTTTTTTTCTTCTCTTTATTTTCAGGTCACCAATAAGGTCACATATGTTCAGAATAAATGATACAAATCTATCTTTTATCAACTTATTTCCTCACATTTCATCGACATCCGAGACACAGGGCCTTTAAAGCGAGAGTATTAAGATCATGACGTATGGTCTCCCAGAAATATGAGGACAATAATGATGATAACTGCAATCACAGACCTAGAATAAATAGACTGGCGACTCCGTGAAATTACAACGAGATCCCGCAGGTTCTCGTGGCGCCGAGATTTTAGCGCGAGTTCATCGAGCACCTGTCGCGCACTCATCGATAACGTAACCAATATAAACAATATGGCGGCTAGGTTAATAATCGATAATCGACTGGTATAAATCCGATGCGATAAAACGATTTTAAAACAAACACCCAACAAGTAACTAGCTTAGTTTACCTGTTCTTTGGAAATGAATTGTTCCAGCAAAGTCTCGTCTCGCATATATAGGACAACACTAGAGACAAATGCGTTGTTCCTTGAGCAAGACACTTTACGCACACTGCCTCAGTCCGTCCAGGTGTAAATGGGATCCGGCCAATTAAAGGGAAAGGTCAACTGTATTTTATTGTATGTACATATGAATAAAATAGTCTCCTCATCATCCTCATGATCCTGTATATACTGCATTAACGCAAACTATACCATACAGGCGCGTCGGAAGGCAGATGATATCACAGGTGGAATACTCGGACCTGTGATAGAAATAAAATTACCAATACAAATAAATTCATTACCCCACCCATTTGGTCTCGTACAGTACTATCTATTAACGTCATGTATAGTACGATACCAGGTGGGTGGGGTAATGGGATTAATAGGCATTTTTTTGGGGCGAAGCGCATCGTAGGGCGAGGGGTTTGGGAGTCCTAAATATACATAAAAGCACCAATAAGTTATACAAAAAAATAAGCTAACATTTTTAAACTCCATCTTATAACACATTACGATGTTATAAGAGGGAGTAAAACATGTTTAGCTCATTTTTTTCCACATATTGATGCTTCTATGTATATTTAATGTATGTATGAACCTTCGTCCGTTACTTCAACCTGTGGGTACTACCAGCTTGTCTATTTATATATTGGGCCACAGGCGAATAAAAATCACCTTACAACATGTGATACCAGCGAAGTCCCAAAAATCTGATTCAATCAATCACACTCGATCAATCTGTCGGGTACCAACACCAATTTAATTGATTCCGGCTATGCTACATGTAATGTAATGTACAACATAGTTGTGCAACAGGTTGGAAAAAATTACTTTACGATGTTTGCAACCAGCATAGTCGCAAACCAGTCGGACCAGGGCCTACGCCATTCAACATCCAGTTACTGATGGGTTTTAAACATCCCAGCAACTGCTAAGGTCATATAGAAACGGGACCACAGTATTAGTCTCATCAGACAGACTAGTGGGATAGAAATAGTAAGCAAGTATTGTTCACGCCTATGGCGAGGACTGAACTCACAACATCTGGTGTCCAATACCAGATCTCCTACTACGGCATGGCCCATCCCCATTCAGTGAATGAAGTAATTGTGCTGTCATTAGCAAAACGGTTAGACCAGAAGTGCATTGTTGCTGCGTGCAAGACGATCAGGATCTAAAATTGCTGCCAATGTCTTCCCGTTCCTTTGATCAGTGGGTGACCAATTTGTTTGTTTACAGTACATGTACACAGAGCTCAAGTAAAGTCTTGTATTGGTGTATTTTATGCATTTATTTACCTGAATGCGATTGATTTTCAAAGGTGGGAATATAATGTATGCACACTAATTTGAAACTACTCTTTCACTTTCAAACTGAGGAGTAAACATTTTCTACTAAAATTGAGAATTCACTTAATTGAGCTGACAAAAGCAAACAAGTGCATGTTCTACCAAAACAAAAATCATGTGATCCATTTTCAAAAATAAAATATGCAACAAATTTGAAATCAGGGGGTGTCTTTAGACACAATGCTTATCTGGAGCTCTGTGTACATGCACTTCTATGTGCAGATGCACAGGCGGGATAACACATCTTTCAGTTGAACAAAGTATTTTTTATTTTTATTAAATTAGTATATTCAACATAGTTAAGTAGTAACTACAGTATACACAACCTTTGATACACCGGTCACATAAGGTATGTACTCTTCTCATCATATTTTAAATGTACATACTTACCTTGCATGAAGATTATACTTATCAACAAATTAATTTGATTTAGTGGTGTTAACGACCTGCCAACAGCTAAGGTTATTTTAGTTGGGTTTGATTCCATATTTCACCTGTTGTGATGGTGCCAGGTCCTCACCACATTATAGTCACTTAGCCCCAACCCAACCCTAAAAGTATTATGAGTAGTACTTATCTTACTACTTTTATAATGGGCACAACAATATTCAAATCTCAAGTAACACGAAAGCCATAAATCTACCAGGGATGTCCTGATTCTGATAAGGATGAAACTCATGAAACCGCCATCCCTGAACGACTCCATTCTGGTGATTTATTACCATATGTAATTCAGCTGCATATCTGTGATATATCACATCAATATTACTCCAGTAGTTACAGAGCTAATTAGGAAAATGCTTGTTACTAATCAAGTTGAAAATTCACTTATATGAACTGAAGAAAAACGTAAACGTTTTTTTTTTTTATTTTTTTTTTGATTTGTTACAGATCAAATAAGTGATGTTTCAACTTAATTTCCTATATTATATCAGAAAAATATGTGTAATAGTTATAGTTCACATATTGAATTTGCAATAAATTAATTTCGAGCGAGCTCAGCGAGTGAAGAAATTAGTTTATTAAAAATTCAATCAATATGTGAACTACCGTATAACTATATTATTGTTGGCCCAGCCTCTTCGCGCGCACACCAAGCATCGCCCATAAACGTGTTTTCGAATGGCAATACTACTATGCGATTGACGATTTGACACTGAATCGATCGATCCCACGCAGTAAAATGGTTAGCGTCACAGGAAATTATGTCAACAAGATCTTGTCTAAATATAGCTCTCCGTGTATTGACACATTTAATGATTAATTGAGATGAAAAGCTGTGCTTTCATTGGTCAAGAAACTAGGGCAAACAATAAATTCATCAATTCATTTCCAAAATAAAATATGCATCAAACTTGAAATCAGTGGGTATATAGACACACAGTTTATTGGAGCCCTAATGATTTAAACCAACCAAAGTGCACAATGAAGTAAATTCAAAGAAAACAACACAAGCATTGTTTTAACATGATGTTATCAAACTGGGGCACCGTTTCACTAAATTTCATATGATAGCATTAATGAGCCACATTGATGTGTTGTAAAATTATAAAATATTTGTACGGACATATTTTATCGTACAAAGCTAAGTGAAATGTGCCCCAGAAAGATAATGTACCACGATCAGAACTGAACGGTTGAATAATTTTATGCAAAATGAGACTCTATAGTTTCTGAGACACTTCTTTCAAATACTTAACCCTTTCAACATTACAGACCTCTATAGCTGTGTTTACCAACAGTGTAGATCAAGATGAGCCGGCTCGTAACGGTTCGTCTCATCAGGATCTGCACTTTTTGCAAGTAATTTCCATATTTTTTAGAAAAATAACAACCCCATTTTTATAAATACTGTCGACTAATCTCGAAAATCATTGTGTGTACAAAATTTAACATATCAAACTCAATTTCAGTCATTTATGTTTGAAAGGGTTAAAAGCACAAATCCTGACATTTTCCATTTCAATTGTATAGGTAAGAAAATCCAATAATCGAAGATGGTGAAAATCTGTGATGTCTATCATTGCGGGCAACTCTGCGCACCATAACCTGTCCGTCACTGTAGGCGATAGAGAAAGAAGTCCTCTTCATGGAGCTCCTGGAAACGAAAAGAATTAACACGGTTTTAACCAGTTCACGCCTAAATAAGTGGCGTAGACTTGCTCCTGCTAAAGAATAGGACTACTGTATAATCCAAAATATTTGAACACAATTTATTCTAGGAGACACTAATAAATATCTGGTTTTTCACAATAAAGAGTGTCCCAATGTTTAGCGCTGTAGTTCATTAATATCATGAGGAGGGGGATCAGGGGTGGGGTGCGAAATGAAAAACATGCACATGACGTTTGAATGGAATCACTCATATGGTAAAGTTGTAGCAGAATGAATCTACTGAATCGAAATGTAAAATCTACTCCACGGGAAATTTCAAAGTTATTTTTTACACATTGAAATCATGTAAAAAGTGGATAAATGGCGTTCATGACATGTAAAGTCTCTGGTCATAAGAGTAATAAAGAATATAAAAAATACTACCATTATAATATGCTTCGCAAAAAACATCAACAACAAAGTTTTGCGCACTACAGTATTGCGATTCACATTCACATTGAAATTACGTGAAAAGTGGCATTGAAATTACGTAAAAGGATAAATAGCATGAAAATAAATAAATTCTCTGGATAGCAGAGCAACAGAGAATTACTGGCATACGTTTACTGCACAATGACTACCATAATATGCTTTGCCCAAAAAAACCAACTAATTTTAATAAAATGAGTTTTGCACACGTATTGCAATAGCGATTCAGATTCACATTGAAATTACGTGAAAATATAGCAAGAAATATAAAGTCTCTGGATAGCAGAGCAAACAGAGAATTATGGCAATTTCTGTTTACTGCAACAATACTACCATTATAATATGCTTTGCCAAAAAAATCAACAACTTTAATAAAATGAAACAAAAGTTTGCGCACTACAGTATTGCAATAGCCGATTCAGATTCACATTGAAATTACGTGAAAAGTGGATAAATAGCATGAAATATAAAGTCTCTGGACATAATTAAGGGCAACAGAGAATTACAAATGGCAATAATGTTTACCGCACAATACTACCATTATAATGCTTTGCAAAATAAAATGAAAGTTTTGCGTGCTACAATATAGCTACAATATTGCAATAGCAGATTCTGCTTCACATAGAAATCACGTGAACAGTGGACAAACAGAATGAAATAAAATATAAAGTCTAACTAAACAGATACAGAGAATTGGGAGGATAATACAATTATAATTTATAAATAGCTGTATGCACTATTCCATGCATATATTAATTGTACCGCATCATAACATTATTGAAAAGTTGCTGTCGACTACTGGTACAGTCGGTTAATGGGTTCACACCTGTATAAATTGTAAACAAATGAGCCGACTTTATATTGTTTTACGCGGTGTCATACTCTCTTACAGATGCCAATTAACATAATAATTAGTTGTTTCTGTTGTCTTACAAGTGTATATTAAATCATTTGGATGGGAAATCATCGACCAGGCGGAAATTCAGCGTTGTTTTAGCAGATATTTGCTGGCGTAAACAAGCGTAAACAAAACACTATTTGTACAATGTGAAAACTACATAGCCGCGTTATATTTGGGAGTATTTGGAAAATAGAATGTTTGTACTATGTAAAATAGGTAAACTGGTACAAATAATTACTCACCTGTGTTCGATTAAATATACTTTTCTTTCTCCATCATACGGCTATATCGTAAATCGAGCGAAATCTCGAGGCGTCACGAGATATCACTGAAAATTTGGTCTATGTGCGCGGAGTCGCCAGTCTATTTATTCTAGGTCTGTGCTGCAATTGTCTGTTTGTTTTGACAACAGGCAAGCCAGCATGCGGTCTCGCATGAGGAATAAACAACATTTTTGGAGAATTTGTCTGGATATAAACTATAAACAGTCCAACAACACCTTCCAGCCTTCAATCAGTAATTTATTACAGAGCTACAGATAAGGTGCGTATTGACGTATTTTACGCACTTATTTTAGCAGAATACGCAGATTATCAAAAGTGGGAGTGAAAATACGCATTGATTTTCAAATTGTATAGTGAAAATACTGTAATAAAGTTAACTAGAAAATGTGCTCATAGAACACGGATGCCCCACATATCGCTTTGATAATAAATGAGGCCAAATTCCAAGTAAAAATTTTTTTTTACCCGAGCGTTAAAGTTTTTGAAGCACCAAGTATGCGACCTTGACCTTGGGCTTGGCGGGGCAGGACAAACGTGGATTTGGCACAGGACAGTAGAGGATGATTAGAGCAATTTGTATATGAAGTATGAAGCTGATCCGTGAAAAGGAACAGTATAATAAGATATTTACCCGAGCGTTAAAGTTTTTGAAGCACTAAGTATGTGACCTTGACCCTGGGCTTGGCGGGGGCAGGACAAACGTGGATTTGGCACAGGACAGTAGAGGACCATTAGAGCAATGCGTATATGAAGTATGAAGCTGATCCGTGAAAGAAAACAGAAATCATAAGATATTTACCTGAGCGTTAAAGTTTTTGAAGCACTAAGTATGTGACCTTGACCCTGGGCTTGGCGGGGGCAGGTCCAACGTGGATTTGGCACAGGACAGTAGAGGACCATTAGAGCAATGCGTATATGAAGTATGAAGCTGATCCGTGACAGAAAACAGAAATTATAAGATATTTACCTGAGCGTTAAAGTTTTTGAAGCACCAAGTATGTGACCTTGACCCTGGGCTTGGCGGGGGCAGGACGAACGTGGATTTGGTACAGGGCGGTAGAGGACCCATTAGAGCAATGTGTATATGAAATATGAAGCAGATCGGTCAAAGGATGAAGAAATTATGAGACATTTACCCGAGCGTTAAAGTTTCGTGACGGACGGACGGACGGGACGGGACGGACGGGACTGACGACGGGACGGGACGGGACGGGACGGGACGGACGGACGAGGGTAACACTAAATGCCCCCTCCACTATCGTGGTGGGGCATAAAAATTTACTTAGTTGAGCTGCATAAAGCAAACATAGTTTGCAGCTCAAATAAGTGAATTTTAAAGTTTGTTTTATTTTGTATAATTAATTTTGTTTCCTAGTTAATAAGGAAGAAAATCAAGAATACATTTGTAAAAGTAAAAATTGCATTGAATTTCAAATATGGGGGTATAATAATCTTTGGATACAAAACTAATCTGGAGCTCTGTTATTATTTTGTTACAATTACATGGTTCTTTTACAAGCATAACTGAATCTGTATAAATCAATGAACAGTTATGACCTTGAGTGAGAAGATTAATAAAGGCTTATAAAGCGTCCTCTCCATTTACCATTGTGTGTAAACAGCTATGGTCATGATGGTTAAACTTACCTACAATATCTCTGGGAATATGCCAAGCTGTCATGATGTATTTTGTTCCAACTCTAAAGCAAGTTCCGAACCCATTTGAATGTATTAGTTGTCCCACAGATTGCATATTGTAATGCAACTTTGCCACCTCGGATTCTATCAGGTTATCGTCATTTCTTTTCTTCAGTTCGCTGGAGTGTGAAGGTATGATGGATGAAGTTGCCACTCTGCTATCTGTCTCATCCGTTCTCTCAGCTGTATAAAATACTTGACAATGTTTAACCCATTCAACACTACTGTTCAACGATTTTCTGACGACCTATGTTTTGCATATTATATAGGAACTGGAAATGTGGCCTGTCGGCACACGAATGCCCCCGCTGGCAGCCAAAGAAAACGAGGCATATTTGATTATAAGCCATTTACCTGAGCGTTAAGGATTCAAACGCACCAAGTCTGTGAACTTGACCCTGGGCTTAGCGGGGGTGGGACGAATGTGTATTTGTCACAGGGCGGTAGAGGAGCATTGGAGCAATGCGTGTGTGAAATGTGAAGCAGATCCGAGCCAGGAAACAGAAATTACAAGCCATTTACCCGAGCGTTAAGGTTTCAAACGCACCAAGTCTGTGACCTTGACCCTGTGCTTAGCGGGGGCAGGACGAATGTGAATTTGTCATAGGGCGGTAGAGGACCATTGGAGCACTGTGTGTGTGAAATGTGAAGCAGATCCGAGCAAAGAAACAGAAATTATAAGCCATTTACCCGAGCGTTAAGGTTGGAGAGGACCATTAGAGCAATACGTGTGAGGGTGGTAGCAGGGTGGTAGAGGACCATTAGAGCAATACGTGTGAGAAATGTGACGCAGATCCGAGCAAGGACACAGACATTATAAGCCATTTACCCAAGTTTTAAGGTTTTGAACGAACCAGGTCTGTGACTTTGACCCTGGGCTTAGCGGGGGCGGGACGAATATGAATTTGTCACATTCGTCCCGCCTCCGCTAAGCCTAGGGTAAGGAAACAGAAATTATAAGCCATTTACCCGAGCGTTAAGGTTTCGAAAGCACCAAGTCTGTGACCATGACCCTGGGCTTAGCAGGGGCGGGACGAATGTGGATTTGTCACAAGGCGGTAGAGGACCATTGGAGCAATGCGTGTGTGAAATGTGAAGCAGATCGGAGCAAGGAAACAGAAATTATAAGGCATTTACCCAGCGTTCAGGTTTCGAACGCACCAAGTCTGTGACCTTGACCCTGGGCTTAGCGGGGGCGGGACGAATGTGGATTTGTCACAGGGCGGTAGAGGAGCATTGGAGCAATGCGTGTGTGAAACGTCAAGCAGATCCGAGCAAGGAAATAGAAATTATAAGGCATTTACTCAGCGTTAAGGTTTCGAACGCACCAAGTCTGTGACCTTGACCCTGGGCTTAGCGGGGGCGGGACGAATGTGGATTTGTCACAGCGCGGTAGAGGACCATTGGAGCAATGCGTGTGTGAAATGTGAAGCAGATCGGAGCAAGGAAACAGAAATTATAAGGCATTTACCCAGTGTTAAGGTTTCGAACGCACCAAGTCTGTGACCTTGACCCTGTGCTTATCGGGGGCGGGACGAATGTGGATTTGTCACAGGGCGGTAGAGGAGCATTGGAGCAATGCGTGTGTGAAATGTCAAGCAGATCCGAGCAAGGAAACAGAAATTATAAGGCATTTACCCAGCGTTAAGGTTTCGAACGCACCAAGTCTGTGACCTTGACCCTGGGCTTAACGGGGGCGGGACGAATGTGGATTTGTCACAGGGCGGTATAGGACCATTGGAACAATGCGTGTGTGAAATGTGAAGCAGATCGGAGCAAGGAAACAGAAATTATAAGGCATTTACCCAGCGTTAAGGTTTCGAACGCACCAAGTCTGTGACCTTGACCCTGGGCTTAGCGGGGGCGGCACAAATGTGGATTTGTCACATGGCAGTAGAGGACCATTGGAGCAATGCGTGTGTGAAATGTGAAGCAGATCGGAGCAAGGAAACAGAAATTATAAGGCATTTACCCAGCGTTAAGGTTTCGAACGCACCAAGTCTGTGACCTTGACCCTGTGCTTAGCGTGGGCGGGACGAATGTGGATTTGTCACAGGGCGGTAGAGGACCATTGGAGCAATGCATGTGTGAAATTTCAAGCAGATCGGAGCAAGGAAACAGAAATTATAAGGCATTTACCCAGCGTTAAGGTTTCGAACGCACCAAGTCTGTGACCTTGACCCTGTGCTTAGCGGGGGCGGGACGAATGTGGATTTGTCACAGGGCGGTAGAGGAGCATTGGAGCAATGCGTGTGTGAAATGTCAAGCAGATCCGAGCAAGGAAACAGAAATTATAAGGCATTTACCCAGCGTTAAGGTTTCGAACGCACCAAGTCTGTGACCTTGACCCTGGGCTTAGCGGGGGCGGCACGAATGTGGATTTGTCACAGGGTGGCAGAGGATCATTGGAGCAATGCGTGTGTGAAATGTCAAGCAGATCCGAGCAAGGAAACAGAAATTATAAGCCATTTACCCGAGCGTTAAGGTTTCGTACGTACGTACGGACGTACGTACGTACGTACGTTACGTACGTTACGTACGTTACGTACGTACGGACGCCGGTAACACTATGACACTAATGAATTGTGGAATTAATCGGGGATATAGACTTGGAAAAGTCGCGGGAATACTGTACGAAGGCCTTATACCCCGATAAATTCCACAAAAAGGCCATTAATTCCTATAAACATAGGTTGGCAGGAAAATGTGTAGCAAACGTTAGAGCCCGATTTCCTAATATTAGCAAACGGTGTAGATCCTGATAAGCCGGCAGTATGTGCAGAAGACATGTGTAAAGTTTCAGATTAATTGACAGAAAGCTATGAGGAGTTAACTACACAAAACTGAATACCCTATACCAACCGGACTGTATGCAAATGGGTAGATAAAATGGTTAAAAAGGCAGTATTTTTTCTGCTAAAAAAATTGTTTCGTCATTAGAACACCATAGAACAACAAAAACAAAGATATAACTTGATAATTAGTGATACAAAAGTGACCATTATTGTGAGCGCGCGAGCTTTTCGTTGTGGTCTATGCATGTGTGAAGTGTCATGCAAATATTCAAAAGACTATTTAAGTTTTGCTCTGTAGCAGACTATACAATTGAATGAATAATTCACATGATATTTTGACACGACAACGATAAGAAACTAATATTTATGAGCGCATTTAAATTTGATGTATTCACAAAACTAAATAAGTTAAAAGAGAAATGAACTAGAAAATGTGTTCATAGAACACGGATGGCCCACATATCGCTTTGATAATAAATGAGGCCAAATTATTTTTTTACCTGAGCGTTAAAGTTTTTGAAGCACCAGGTATGTGACCTTGACCCTGGGCTTGGCGGGGGCAGGACGAACGTGGATTTGGCACAGGGCAGTAGAGGACCATGAGAGCAATGTGTATATGAAGCTGATCCGTGAAAGGGAACAGAAATTATAAGATATTTACCCGAGCGTTAAAGTTTTTGAAGCACCAAGTATGTGACCTTGACCCTGGGTTTGGCGGGGGCAGGATCGACGTGGATTTGGCACGGGGCGGTAGAGGATCATTAGAGCAATGTGTATATGAAATATGAAGCAGATCGGTCGAAGGATGAAGAAATTATGAGACATTTACCTGAGCGTTAAAGTTTTTGAAGCACCAAGTTTGTGACCTTGACCCTGACCCTGGGCTTGGCGGGGGCAGGATGAACGTGGATTTGGCACGGGACGGTAGAGGACCATTAGAGCAATGTGTATATGAAATATGAAGCAGATCGGTCGAAGGATGAAGAAATTATGAGACATTTACCCGACGGACGGACGGACGGACGGACGGTACGGACGGGACGGACGGACAAGGGTAACACTAAATGCCCCCTCCACTATCGTGGTGGGGCATTAAATTGGCTGGCGATAATGGTGTTTCCACAAACATGTGAAGATAAAAAAAGGTCAAGGTCATGTTAATGGTGGCATGCTGGTGTTCTGAATGACCACATGTATCAAGTGTCCAAATATGCAAGCAATCCAATTAAAAGTTATATCATGATGAAGAAACTTGTATAAACTTGTTGACGTAAAAAATGGCCAAGTGTTTCCGCACCAATGTGAAGGTACAACAGATCAAGGTCATGTTAATGGCGACACGAGTGTGTTCCAAATGCCCACATGTATCAGGTGTCCAAATATTGAAGCTATCCATCAAGTAATATTAAAGTTATACCATGATGACCCTCCCACCTGATCTGTTCGCCACTCTGCACAGGAAGGCCATAGATGGCACTGCAACTTTGCTACGTTCGATTCGGGAGTTTTTGCAGAGCTTCTATCCGCAACTACCTAGGCAATGCAGGGTATGACAATTTGTTCTTGGTCAGTGTGTATTTGGTCAATGGGCAGTTAGGTAACTCATACATACACAATACCAGCTGAAATCAAGCTTATCAGGAAAGGCTAGGAAATGTGTAGTGTCCAAATATTGAAGCAATCCATCAAGTAATATTAATGTTATACGATGAAGAAACTTGTACAAACTTTGTAACGCAAAACAATGGCCAAGTGTTTCCACAAAAATGTGAATGTAAAATAGGTCAAGGTCATGTTACTGGTGGTATGAGTGTGTTCCAAATGCTCACATATATCAAGTGTCCAAACATCGAAGCAATCTGTCAAGTAATATTAAAGTTATATCATGACGAAGCAGCTTGTACAAACTTTTTGACGCAAAAAAAAGGCTAAATGTTTCCGCAAAAATGTGAAGGTAAAAAAGGTCAAGGTCATGTTAATGGCAGCATGGATGTGTTCCGAATGTTCACATGTATCAAGTGTCCAAATATTGAAGCAATCCGTCAAGAAATATTAAAGTTATACCATGATGACGAAGCTGGTACAAACTTTTTTACATTTCTGACGACAACGACGCGGACGACAACAAAAACGGAAAAGTCGCGACTTCTGCTAAAGCAGATGCGACAAAATAAGACCATTAGATAATCCCTAGGTAAACAAAATTGACTGCTCGGACAATGTCGGTAGGAAAATTTTGCGGACTAACCCACTTTAAAACTTTGTTTAAACACCGGCCCATACATCGGTTTAACATTGACCATAAGCCCCATTTTCACAGGAACTGGTAAGATAAAGAGGACGGAAGTCCCTATCACCTCACAGATCAAGAACGATAACTCTCACCTACCCTCTAGATTCAAGTTAACGCGTATTTCATTATGAGTTCCACCCTCCACCCTACACTGTACGCCATGGTAGAATGTCCTCCCTCCCTACCTACTACTATTGCGGGAAATGACCATTGTCGTCTGCTGTTCTTTTATATTTTTTCTTTCCTATAAAAACATACATTGACAGCACATCAGAATCATTTCTTGATAAGAAAAATGAAAAATAAACAGCAGACAACAAATTTCAATTCAGCAGTGTAAGGGTTGACTGATGCTCTGCTGACCTCTAACGTAGTCGCCAGACACCTGAGGCCCCTCACTATTGACAACCAACTTCTTGTTCGTGAAAACCTTCCCCGAAAACACGTTCATGCTTTGGTCTCCAGCTACGTTTAGCGGACCACGGGACTCCGACTGACCCTTCAGGAATACTGGTCTCATGTCTAAAACAGAGTGGAAAAAGAGTACTCTACATGTACGTATATCACGCTGTAACTGGATAAATAGGGCTTATGGGGTTTGCAACAAAGTTTTGAATCCGCACAGGTTCTGTAATATTCGCCATTTCATCAATGAAACACATGTCATGCTTCTAGCAAGCAAGATAGATCATTCTCAGGTTACAGGAGTGTGCTATTTGATCGGGCTCTACACTGGTGACAAATCCTATAAGCACCATTTCTCCAGTCACAGGCACATATCACATGAACCATAGTATTTTAGCGACTTAAATAATAAGAAATTTACTGCAATGGTAGGATTTGAAGAAGCACTAAGTATGTGACCTTGAACTTGGACTAAGTGATGCGTAGAGGACCAGCAGGTGAATGTGTGTGAAATATGTGGCTGTGACTCGGGCAATAGGGCTTATGGATTCTGTGATCAGTGTAGATCCCGATCAGCCTGTGCATCCACAAAGTTCACCATTCCACCAATGAAATACACATCATGCTTCTGGCAAGCAATACAGATTATCAGGTTAGAGGAGTGTTATTTGATCAGAATCTACACTGGTCGCAAATCCAATAAGCCACACGTTTCCAGTTACAGTAACATTAAACCGAAACAAGAACTGCGTCTGTCGAACGCAGCATATTTGAGAAACTGTGACAAAGTGGTTAACCGAAAAGTGTGACGGACGGACAGACGGACGTTCTTATGGTACTATACTTATGTGGCTTATCACATGTTAAATATAACCACATAAAAGGATTTTTAGCCACATAAAAGGATTTTTAGGTGGCTAATTGTAACCAACCCTAACCTTTACTAAGTCCATAACCCTGTGGGGCTAGCCACATAAGTATAGTACCGTCAGCGTGGACAGACGGACGGACGTTCCAACATTTTGGGTTTATGGGGTATTTCCATTGTTTGAAGAACAATGAAAAAGCCCCTAAACAACAATAGAGTTTATGAGCTTACGGAATATTACAAAGGAATCTTTTGTTCCTAACCCCGCCCCTAAGCTCTCAAACCCCCGGACGTTGGCCCGGACGGACAGACGGACAGACGGACAGACGGACGGTCCAAACACTATATGCCACCCGTTTCTTTGAAACCCGGTGGCATAATAAACATCAATGATAAGTTGTCAGAATGCACAACGTCTGTGACTTTGACCTTGGGGCTTGTGGCAGGTAGAGAATTACCATATCTATGATGCTATGTAAAATGAAACGTAAGTTACAGTTGTACCTCCCCGATCCACAGGTTAAAGTAACGGACCGAGGTCTATAAATATATTAAATATGCCTAAAAGCATCAATAAATGAAGAAGAAAAATAAGCTAAACAAATTTTTTTTACTCCCTCCATCGTGGAAGCCCACGGTGATTGGAAAACATGGCTTCCCGAGAAATGATAGAAATGTCTGTGCGATGTGGCATTTGTGGATTTACCTCTGCAACCAGTGTGCACCCTTCGCACCCTTTGTGCCTTTTAGGGCCCTATAGGTGTTTTGGTGACCGGAAGAACTTGACCACACTTTAGATGACTTCCTGTAGAACCACAACATGGCACCAATACTTGTTATTGAAGATGATTGACATCAGTCACCATCGGCGGAAATGATGCATTGTCTTTGACAATGAAGTGCCCTAGTGGAAAATATAACATTTGGCGTCTCCGGATTTGACCCAACATCGTGCATTATTTTGGGAAATCTCTGATTTTGTTGTTTATTCACTCGCCGTCAGACTCCGGATTTGTCGACAATTTTCGAACGAATTTGCAACACAATTAGCCTTATCTCAGCCATTTTACATGTAATTAGACTTTTCTAAATTATATTCAACGAATTTAGATTAAATTTAGTTATTTTTATAACTTTGTACAACTTTTAAGATTTTTGAAATTTCCTCGAATTATTTCCAAACGCGTCATAACCGCCATTACAAATAGATTTCCGTCTTGTTCATTTTTCACGCATGCGCAAACATAACCAACTGTTTGTGACGTCATCAGAACTTGTGTATTTACATTCTAAAGTCTTGTTTTTCTTTGAATTTCGGCATTTGCTACATAATTAAATTATTCAAACATAATTTATTAACTAAATTGATAATTAAGTGGGGCGGAGTTCAAGTTGACACAACAATTAAAGATTTTAAATAATTATTTTGAAAATAAACCCAACAAATGACTTATGTTTATATTTCGAAATTTTGAAAATTTAATTTGAATGGCAACAATTTGGGATTTATTTCTTAAATAAATAACTTGAATTCACTGAGTACTTAGTTATTAATGGATTATAAATACTGGAAAAATACTTAATAAAAATAAAATCGAGACAAACATTGTAAATCAACACAAACATTGTATTTTACAGTCTGTTTCACTTGTAATATTCCACCTTGCAGCAAAGCGTATTACAAGTGTAAACCGAAGATAACGAAAGAAAGAGCGAGTCGCGGAGGAGGTGGATCCCTCGTAAACTTAGTAATTGCTTTTTTTATTGTTAAATTTGTAAAATTCTATTTGTTTTTTGTTTTCTTTTCACAAATCTTTTGGAAAGAATATATCGTTCGGTATTTTTTGGATTTTCAGTGAAATTACGCGTAATATTTTTAATGTACAAGTATTTGTCAATTCGCAGATGTAATATGTAAAACAAACAATTTAATGTTTCATAAGGACAAATCACTCGCAAAGATTTATTTTTTGTAATTTGTTTTACGGAAAGATATATTATAACTAGATGGCTGCGGCCTGCATGTCGCGCCTTGTGGCGAGGCATGGACAGTAAAAAAAAAGATATAGTATAACGAAAAACTTTAACCAATAAACTTAACCAAAAACTTTAACCGACACACGTACGTACGTACGTACGTACGTACGTACACCAAAGTGCCGACTATATCGCGCTTTCCGCAAGCAGGCGCGAAAAAAACTTTAACCAAATACTTCAAAGTAATTTGACTTTGACATTGGGCACAGGGGCCGCACGGGAGGTAGAATGAAAATATAGATGATGATAAACACCCATGTGAAGTTTCAAGGTAATGGGCAAAGCAGTTGCAGAGATATAGTATAACGAAAAACTTTAACCAAAAAACTTAACCAAAAACTTTAACCAAAAAACTTAACCAAAAATCTTAACCAAAAACTTCAAAGTAATTTGACCTTGACATTGGGCACAGGGGCCGCACGGGAGGGGGGTAGAATGAAAATATAGATGATGATAAACACCCATGTGAAGTTTCAAGGTAATGGGCAAAGCAGTTGCAGAGATATAGTATAACGAAAAACTTTAACTAAAACACTTAACCAAAAAACTTAACCAAAAACTTTAACCAAAAAACTTAACCAAAAAACTTAACCAAAAACTTTAACCAAAGAACTTAACCAAAAACTTTAACCAAAAAACTTACCCAAACAACTTAACCAAAAACTTTAACCGGACACACGTACGTACGTATGTATGTACGCCAAAGTGCCGACTATATCGCGCTTTCCGCAAGCGGACGTGACAAAAAGTGTAGCAAATGTTCATATATTTTTTTTCAGATTTGTGAATTTTTTTCAAAATAGTCCAGGTTCAAGTGTAACACAAAATGTATTTTTTTGTTCATTTTGGGATTTTTTTGTTGTCTAAGCAATTAAATTAAATAATTACTGATACCATTTATTGAAAACAACAACAACAATTATTATCATTAATTCATTTTTCATTAAAAAAGAAAAGAAACAAGAGGCCCAAATGAGCCTGTATCATTCACCTAAAAGCCTCCATAGTGGTCAACTTGATTTCACAAAGACTCTTCACTTACAACTTCAAATGATCCACAGAATTTGTTGGTACCTTCTGATCTAACATATATTGCGAATGTGCATGTGATTTACTGCTATACCTTCGATTTGATATATAAAATGACCATATTCGGTCAAAAATAAAATTTGACCCTATTGACCCCTCGGGCCACGCCCATTTTTGACCCAGGGGCCACCATATGAACAAATCTGAAACAGCGGTAACTATCAATCATTCTTACCAAGTTTCGTCGATATCGGCCTGGAGGTTTGTGAGAAGAAGATTTTTTGACAATTTGACCTACTTCTCAACAGCGGCCATCTTGGATTTGGTGATGACCTCCATTTTAACAAAAATGAACAGGCTTCACCCACAGACCATTACAGTTAAGTTTGGCCAATATCGGCCAAGCAGTTCACAAGAAAGACGTTTGAAATCTTTAGTAAAAGAATGACCTTTTGAACTATCAGTGGCCATCTTGGATGACGTAATCATCTGATTTAGACAAAAAATATCCAGAGTGATCGTCTCGTCAATACCTTCGATTTGATATATTATATGACTATATTTGGTTTAAAAATAAAATTTACCCCTATTTGACCCCTCGGGCGACGCCCATTTTTGACCCAGGGGCCACCATATGAACAAATCTGAAACAGCGCTAACTATCGATCATTCATACCCAGTATCGTCGAAATCGGCCTGGCGGTTCGTGAGAAGAAGATTTTTTAAGAATTTGACCTACTTCTCAACGGCGGCCATCTTGGATTTGGTGATGACCTCCATTTTAACAAAAATATGAACAGGCTTCAACCACAGACCATTACAGTTAAGTTTGGCCAATATCGGCCAAGCAGTTTACAAGAAAAAGACGTTTGAAATCTTTAGTAAAAGAATATGACCATTTGTAACTATCGGTGGCCATCTTGGATGACGTAATCATATGATTTAGACAAAAAATGTTCCAGAGTGATTGTCTCGTCAATACCTTCGATTTGATATATTACATGACTATATTCGGTTAAAAATAAAATTTGACCCCTATTTGACCCCTCGGGCGACGCCCATTTTTGACCCACGGGCCACCATATGAACAAATCTGAAACAGCGCTCACTATCGATCATTCATACCAAGTATCTTGGTATCGTCGAAATCGGCCTGGCGGTTCGTGAGAAGATTTTTTAAGAATTTGACCTACTTTTCCATGGCGGCCATCTTGGATTGTCGATGACCTCCATTTTAACAAATCTGAAATGGCATCACCCATATATCATCCCTGTGAAGTTTAACCAATATCAGCTCAGCAGTTCGGGAGAAGATGATTGAAAATGTTCACGGACGGACGACGGACGACGGACACTTTGCCATAACAATAGCTCACATGAGCTTTGCTCAGGTGAGCTAAAAAAGAAACAAAAGAAAAAAAAATCATTTATTTTTCTCATGCTTTCCGAGTAGGAAAAATTAAAGAACATTTCGTAAATATTTCATATAATTTTCGCTGATAATTAAATATTTGTTTTCAATACAGTTGCAGCATTATTTCTAAATATTCAGTATTTTTCTAAATTCTTTTAAATTTAATTAATTCAACTGGACACTTGTCGACAAGCGCATGTGTATCCCCCTCCCCAGATACACAAGTAGTTTGAAAAAATCAGTGACGGAAAAACAAAGGGAGATAACTAAAAAATTAGTGATGCAAGAGTTGTCATTCTTGCGTGACACACCTTTAGGGTTGTGGTCTATGCATGTGTGAAGTTTCATGAAAATATTCCAAAGTGTGTTCGAGTTATGCTCCAGACACGAAATCAGTGCACGAAACAACAAAAGGAGATAACTAAGAAATTAACGACGCAAGAGTTGTCATTCTTACGTGCGACACACCTTTGGATCGTCTTCTATGCATGTGTGAAGTTTAATAAACTAGAAAATGTGTTCATAGAACACGGATGTCCCAACATATCGCTTTGATAATAAATGAGGCCAAATTCCAAGTCAAAATTTTTTTTTCTTTTACCTGGGAGTTTAAAGTTTTTGAAGCACCAAGTATGTGACCTTGACCCTGGGCTGGCAGGGGGAGGACAAACGTGGATTTGGCACAGGGCGGTAGAGGACCATTAGAGCAATGCATATATGAAATATGAAGCTGATCCATGAAAGAAAACAGAAATTATAAGATATTTACCTGAGCGTTACAGTTTTTGAAACACTAAGTATGTGATGTTAACCCTGGGCTTGGCGGGGGCGGGACGAACGTGGATTTGGCACAGGGCGGTAGAGGACCATTAGAGCAACGCATATATGAAATATGAAGTTGATCCGTGAATGGAAAGAAAAATTATAAGATATTTACCCGAGTGTTAAAGTTTTTGAAGCACTAAGTATGTGATGTTAACCCTGGGCTTGGCGGGGGTGGGATGAACGTCGATTTAGGACAGGGCGGTAGAGGACCATTAGAGCAACGCATATTTGAAATATGAAGTTGATCCGTGAATGGAAAGAAAAATTATAAGATATTTACCTGAGCATTAAAGTTTTTGAAGCACCAAGTATGTGACCTTGACCCTGGGATTGTCGGGGGCACGACAAACGTGGATTTGGCACAGGGCGGTAGAGGACCATTAGAGCAATGCGTATATGAAATATGAAGATGATCCATGAAAGAAAACAGAAATTATAAAGTATTTAGAGCGTTAAAGTTTTTGAAGCACTAAGTATGTGACCTTGACCCTGGGCTTGGCGGGGGCAGAACGAACGTGGATTTGGCACAGGGCGGTAGAGGACCATTAGAGCAACGCGTATATGAAATATGAAGTTGATCCGTGAATGGAAATAAAAATTATAAGATATTACCTGAGCGTTAAAGTTTTTGAAGCACCAAGTATGTGACCTTGACCCTGGGATTGGCGGGGCAGGACGAATGTGGATTTGGCACAGGGCGGTAGAGGACCATTAGAGCAATGCGTATGAAATATGAAGATGAATCCATGAAAGAAAACAGAAATGATAAGATATTTACGAGCGTTAAAGTTTTTGAAGCACTAAGTATGTGACCTTGACCCTGGGCTTGGCGGGGGCAGAACGAACGTGGACTTGGCACAGGGCGGTAGAGGACCATTAGAGCAATGCGTATATGAAATATGAAGCTGATCCGTGAAAGAAAACAGAAATTATAAGATATTAACCCGAGCGTTAAAGTTTTGAAGCACCAAGTATGTGACCTTGACCCTGGGCTTGGCGGGGGCAGGAACGAACGTGAATTTGGCACAGGGCGGTAGTGACCTCATCAGAGCAATGTGTATATGAAATATGAAGCAGATCGGTCGAAGGATGAAGAAATTATGAGACATTTACCCGAGTGTTAAAGTTTTGTGACGGACGGACGGACGGACGGACGGACGGACGTTCTTACAGTAATATACTTATGTGGCTTATCACATGTTAAATATTAGCCACATAAAACGATTTTTAGCCACATAAAAGGATTTTTTAGGTGGCTAATTGTAACCAACCCTATCCTTTACCAAGTCCATAACCCTGTGGGGCTAGTACCCTAATGTGTGCCCGGACGGACGGATGGACGGACGGACGGGAGGACGGGACGCACGTTCCTACGAATGAATACTTGCCTGGGCCCGAAAGCAATTTTCACTGGCCCGAACATATTATACAATTATTGACTAGTGAGCCATAGAATATCAGATTATATTCTATGGCTCACTAGTCAATAATTGTTTTATTATATGATATAGTCTGTATATAGCATTACGACCTTATGCTACTAGACAAAAATTGAAAAAGAATTTGAATTTGAAAAAAAAAATGATTTTTTTTTTTTTAAAAATTAAAAATAATAATGCTTGCTACTGGAGCCCATAATTTTTGTTTAATAGTCCTATATTTATCTACATATATCTGCACAGGTCCACATAATGCCACAATATTTTCAACACAGTTTACGGAAATGTAATATACAAAAAAAATAATAATAATAATGCTCGCTACTGGAGCCCAGAATTTTTGTTAATAGTCCTATATTTATCTACATATTAAAAATTAAAATTTAAAAATTAAAAATAATAATGCTTGCTACTGGAGCCCATAATTTTTGTTTAATAGTCCTATATTTATCTACATATATCTGCACAGGTCCACATACTGCCACAATATTGTCAACACAGTTTACGGAAATGTAATAATGTACCTGTATAAATTACCTGTAATAAGTTAGTGGTCAGTTAAAAAATTGAAAAAAAAGAATGTAAAAAAAAAAAAAAATGGAAAAAAAAAATTAAATTTAAAAAAAATAAAAGAATAATGCTCCCTACTGGAGCCCAGAATGTTTTTTAATAGTCCTATATTTATCTACATATCATATATATACAGGTCCACATATTGCCACAATATTTTCAACACAGTTTACGGAAATGTAATATAATCATTTACCTGTATAAATTACCTGTAAGTGGTCAGTGGTCAGTTGCACATGCTAGCACATGCACAGGTGAATAGTCTGTATATAGCACTTACGACCTTATGCTACTAGACAACAAGAAACGAGGCAAAGCCACGAAGGCCAGGTTTTTTCCAAGCATAGACACTTGGATAACATAATTATACCCACTTTTTGTAGACTAGATGGCCGTGGCCTGCATGTCGCGCCTTGAGGCGAGGCATGGACACTAAAAAAGTAGATATAGTAGATGGAAAAACTTTAACGAAAAATGTTTAACCGGACACACGGACGTACGGACGGACGGACGTATGCCAAAATGCCGACGATATCGCGCTTTCCGCAAGCGGGTGCGACAATGATGATAAACACCCATGTGAAGTATCAAGGTAATGGGTGAAGCAGTTGCAGAGATATAGTACACGAAAAAACTTTAACAAAAAAATTCAAAGTAATTTGACCTTGACATTGGGCACAGGGGCCGCACGGTTGGGGTTAGAATGAAAACATGGGATGATGATGAAATAAACACCCATGTGAAGTTTCAAGGTAATGGGCGAAGCAGTTGCAGAGATATAGTATAACGAAAAAGTTTTAACCAAAAAATTTAACCAGACGTACGTTAAAAAGTTAACATTGAAAATGGCTAAGTCAATTACGTAGAAATAATAGGTGAAGGTAAAAAAATGGTCACATGTTGGATAGTTGTATGTGGTAGGCACCCCTTGGTTATGAAGCTGTGAAAGTTTGGTGGTCCTAGGTGGTACAGTACCAAAGAAATGGACTTAAACACGAAAACTTAACATTGTAAACGCGAAAACTTAACATTGAAAATGGCTAAGTTGACTGCGCGGAAAAAATGGGTCAAGTTAAAAAAAAAAGTAACATGTTGGATAGTGATATGTGGTGGGCACCCCTTGATTATGAAGCTGTGAAAGTTTGGTGGTCCTAGGTGGTACAGTACCAAAGAAATGGACTCAAACACGAAAACTTAACATTGTAAACGCGAAAACTTAACATTGAAAAAGGCTAAGTCGACTGCGCGGAAAAAATGGGTGAAGTTAAAAACAAGAAACGAGGCAAAGCCACGAAGGCCAGGTTTTTTCTAAGCATAGACACTTGGATAACATAATTATACCAACTTTTTGCAGACTAGATGGCCGTGGCCTGCATGTCGCGCCTTGGGGCGAGGCATGGACACTAAAAAAATAGATATAGTAGATGGAAAAACTTTAACCAAAAAACTTTAACCGGACACACGGACGAACGGACGGACGTATGCCAAAATGCTGACGATATCGCGCTTTCCGCAAGCAGGTGTGACAATGATGATAAACACCCATGTGAAGTATCAAGGTATTGGGTGAAGCAGTTGCAGAGATATAGTACACGAAAAAACTTTAACAAAAAAAATCAAAGTAATTTGAACTTGACATAGGGCACAGGATCGTGCTTTCCGCAAGCAGGTGCGACAATGATGATAAACACCCATGTGAAGTATGAAGGTATTGGGTGAAGCAGTTGCAGAGATATAGTACACGAAAAAACTTTAACAAAAAATTCAAAGTAATTTGACCTTGACATTGGGCACAGGATCGCGCTTTCCGCAAGCAGGTGCAACAATGATGATAAACACCCATGTGAAGTATCAAGGTATTGGGTGAAGCAGTTGCAGAGATATAGTACACAAAAAAAACTTTAACAAAAAAA